>OX442367.1:1025946-1148446 GCA_949357725.1 Hyperoplus immaculatus | reverse complement strand
TGGCACTGTGACGTCAGCGTTATAATACAGAAAAAATAGAGCAGACGCCAAAACCATCGGTGCACTGTCCTGCTGCTCCATATACTCACTGCTACATGTGGATTCATCCTCCGCTGAAAATAGTGCCCTAAAAGTTCACAAAAATTACAGAGAAGATTTTTTTTTTTCAATTAATTAATTTGCTTTATTGGCAAGACAGTTCACATGTTGCCAAAGCACATCAACACATAATAATAATAATAATAATAATAATAATAATAATAATAATAATAATAATAATAATAATAATAATAATAAACAATATATAAAGGCTGACTATGGAACATTTTAATACACAAAGACAAACCCTCCCAATGATCTCCTCTGCCTCACTAGACTGTGTGGTGTGTGTTTATTGAGCAGTGCTTGACAAAACACAACCAACAAATGCTACCAGGTAAAATCCAGCCAGAGAGCGAGGGACTGTGCAGATAGACACACCACCACACATTCTAGTGGGACAGAAGTGATCATTGGGAGGGATTATTTTTGTGTGAGTGTCTCTATGATTAATTTCTTTCTTCATTAAAATGTTGCATAGTGCACCTTTAAGTAATAAAACATTATATAAATAAACAAAAAATTACTGGACATTTTACTTAGAAATCGAATCATATATTTCTGTGTTATGTCTTCTTCCAAGAGGCTCAGAGATGAGAGCTACACACAAGGGAGAGAGATGAAGTATTAACAGACTCAGCCTAAAACGTTGCTGGCGTGGATCTGCACTTGGAATTTAGTAATAATAACAAACAAAAAAAATATCATAATTGTCAACCTTTAACTCTATGTAATTAAAGTCGCTACGAGGAACTTTTAAATATTTCTGAAACAGTCTAATTGTTACTCTGATAATCATAAATGACATAACAGCAAAAGAAACCATCAGTGCAAAGAAAAGAAGGCTATTTGTATACAGTTTTTCTTAATGCCTTTGTCATGGGTACGCTCACCCAGGAACAACAGCTGGCGTAGTAAAAACACTACTGCTTTTGTCCAAAGGGGGGGCGCTAGAATTAACACAAACTGAAAGTTCTTCGGAGCACCTTTAAGTGGAAAAAGCATCCTGAAGTTCAGGTGAAATTAATCTGACTTCAGCAGCCTGAAATTTACTAATCAAGTATTCAACCTTCTTTAATGGACATTATCTCAACATTAGTTTGAACCAAAAATCTCAAATTCTAAAGCACTTACATCAACTAAACGTTCCATAATCATTCTCAGCACTTTTCCAAAGGTTATTACAGAAGGATTTGTTCATATGTTGTTTAATGCCTGATTTATGAGACATTTAGTTGAAAATGCATTTTTAAGAGGGTACATAGTATATAAAAAAAAAATCTATTTTAGGAAAGAAAATGCTGTATCCAAAATGTGTTATGTAAAAACATTGGAAACTAATATGTTGTCAACATTTGAAAAATTTCAATGCGATGCAAGTTTACGCATAATTAGTTATGGTTAAACATTGCCAAATTTGAAGAAAATAAATTGCTATACAAAAAATTATATTTTTAATGTAAGTGATCAACTCTCTATAAATAAACAATGTGACCACTATTCACTAGTGTTGTCTCACCTTAACCCTTATGCCCTATTAAAAAAAAAGTTACACTGGGACCGTTAAGTACATTTTGTGTATTTTGACCTTTAAATTGCATTAGATCTATGAAAGATCAATATTTTTTCACAATTTTTTTTTTCATATTTTTCATGAAGGGGTTGTCGTTCAATCTATGTCATGATTTAATTAATCACAATTAAAAATTAACCCTTTATATGCCAGTTTTGATCATATACCACCACCCGCTTTATTGAAAAATACACAAAAGTTCAATATTCAAATCTTTTTTTTACTTTTATTATTATTAGTATCACTGGCTCACCCATCTGAACAATAGGTGAGAAAATTGAATTTGGTGCATTATTACTTTTTGTTTAATGTCAGATTGAATAAAAAAGTTACACTGGGACCGTTAAGTACATTTTGTGTATTTTGACCTTTAAATTGCATAAAATTTATGAAAGATCAATATTTTTTCACAATTTTTTTTTTCCATATTTTTCATGGAGGGGTTGTCGTTCAATCTATGTCATGATTTAATTAATCACAATTAAAAATTAACCCTTTAGATGCCAGTTTCGATCGTATACCACCAACCGCTTTTTTGAAAAATACACTAAAATTCAATATTCAAATATTTTTTTTAACTTTGATTATTATTAGTATCACCGACTCACCCATCTGAACAATAGGTGAGAAAATTGAATTTGGGGCATTATTACTTTTTGAATAAAGTCAAATTGAATAAAAAAAGTTAGATTTCTACCATTGACTTACATTATAACAAAACTTTTTGGCAACCCACCTTTAAATTAAAGTGAATTTTTTTTTGCCTCTGATTTCCCATTTTACTGCAGAAAACACAATGCAGTTGGGTAAAATGAAAGAGAATAGTAAAATTTACCCATTTTATCACGTCTTTTATCATCAAAATATGAGTTTTTATGATGAAAACCACTCACTAAAACTACAAAATTACAGCTTTTTTTTTGTGTGTGAGTGTGTCTGTGTGTGAGTGTGTGCATGTGTAAGTGCATGTGTGTGTGTGAAAGTGTGCTTGTGTGTGTGTATGAGAGGAGAGAAATTACAAGGGGTACAGATTTGCAGCCCTAATATCGTATGAAACATTCAAACACACACACACCCCCCCCCCCCACACACATACACATACACGCACAATCTTATTTTGTCATGGACATGCAGACATCAGTCCATACTATCCATATCAGAACACCTTTGACATTTTTCTTTAGATTTTTTGTCACAGTGGCCAGTAATCCTGAAGTTTGACAGAAAATATAAAAATGTATTTTTTTTCTCGTTTGTGTCATTTGGCATGATGTTTGTTCCTCGGTTTGAGACCATATGAAATGAATAAATCAACTAGAAATGATTTAAAACCTAAAATGTGATGCCTTACCTTCAAAATGAATTGAAAAAATTATATAAATTCAGATTTTATCTTGCCATTGCCAAGGAATCAAAAATACTGGTTTTATGGCTTTTTATGAGTTTACGAAATGGCATCTTTTTACACAAGGATTTCAGTGTCTGTGATTTGAGATCACACAGACTGACTCCTGGAAAATATTTTTTCACTTCAACCATTCTGACTAAAAGATGTGTTCACTAACTACACATCAAAACCATTGTATTGTATTTTTTAATTTTTTTTATTGGTTTGCAGCCATGAATTATACAAGGATGCCAATTTGTTGTAAAGGGTCACCATAGAGGTTAGTGGGGGGGGGGGGCTAAAATGGGGCATTTTTTTTATTGATCTTATTTTTACATAAGTTTATCAAGTTTACTACATAGAAATGGGAAATTACAGTCAAAATAATGTTTCACTTTAATTGTAAGGGGGGGTCAAAACATGTCGTTATAATGGAAGTCAATGGTACAAATCGTGTAGTTAACGGTCCCAGTGTAACAAAAACATCTCACACAGTCAAAATTAAGTAGATATGAATGAAACTCAGAATATCCAAACTTCATTGTAAAACACACCTCCTTACCAAATTTTATGGCAAAGGGACAATCACAGCCAAAATGATCTAAAAAATGCGACCCCAGATACACAAATTTCCACCAACGGGGCATAAGGGTTAAATTGAAAATATGAAGCAGGATACATGTTGAGCCTAACCCAACCCACTTTTAATAATCTACCAGAGTTAATCTTTCATCACAAACACAGCAACTGTGTAGCATTTGAAATATTTTAAAATGTTTCTGAGTAGGCAAGTAGTAGATTTTATGCCACAACTTGAAAAACTACAAATGGCTTCTCTCCTGTGTGGATGCTAATGTGTCTCCAAAATTCAAGCTTTTTTTTTACAAACTGAGCGGCCAAAATTATTTCTTTAATGGATTGGATTTATAGAGCGCTTTTATTTGCACTCTGAATCAATTCTCATATGAACAACAAAGGATTTCTTTCATGTTGCATCCTTTACCAAAAACATTAAAGGTGTAGTAAGTGATTCTGGAGAACGCTTGTTGTCAAAATCAGTGAATATCTCCTCATGATCCGCTACCTGTCCGTACTGTGTTTGCGCAGGGAAAAATCTGGTAGTAATAAACAGCCTAGGCTCTGAAGACGGGGTTGTAGGCAAAGGGTAGGTAAACAAAGGGGCCCACCTTATGTAACAACATGCCAGTTTACAGAGCCTAAGCTGTGTATTAACATTGGATTTTTTCGCAGCGCACAAAGTACGGACAGATTGTAAGGAGAAATTTGCTGATTTTGACAGATAATTGATTTTCACAACAAATGTCTTCGAGAATCTGACTGCACCTTTACTTTTACATTAGGAGGTGCAGTAATTCATTGTTTTCTTGAGGGCTTGTCTGACTGGGGTCCACTGGTCTCCTCCCAATCATCACTGTCTTCAGTCTCAGATGAGTCTTCTTCAGTCTTAACCTCAGTCTCAGGTTGTAAGTGTGGATCTGGATGTGAGGTCCTGGCTGGTTCTGGTCCTCCACAGTCCTCTCCATCAGCTCCTCTTTCCATCTGTTCAGTTTGTCTTTGATGAAGCTGTGAGGACTGAGGTGTCTCTTCATCATCTTCACTCTTCACAGGGACAGGAGTGAATAGGAACTTGGTGATATCAGCCTCCTCCAGCCCTTGAAGCTGCTCTCCCTCCTGACTGGTCCAGAGTTCCTCCTGTTCCTCTTTAATGTGTGGGGGCTGTGGTGGCTCCTCCTGGTCCAGCCGTGAGGAACGTCGACAAACCCGCTTGTGATTTCTGAGATTACTTTCCCCAGTGAATCTCTGGTCACAAACGTTGCAGCTGAATCGCTTCTTTGGAGTGTGTTCGACCATGTGCAGCGTCAACTTTCCCTTCTGTGTGAATTTTGTCCCACAAACCGAACAGCCGAACGGTTTCTCTCTTGTGTGGACCAACATGTGACACGTCAAATGTCCAGACTGTTTAAAACTTTTGCCGCAAACTGAGCAACTGAACGGTTTCTCCCCCGAATAGGTCCTCATGTGTTTCGAAAGAGTCGAAGGGTGGATGAAGCCTTTGCTACAAACTAAGCAGCTGAATTTTTTCTCGCCTGTGTGGATCGGAATGTGCTTCTTAACATCTCCCTTACGTTTAAACACTTTCCCACAGACTAAACAGCTGAACGGTTTCTCTCCGGTTCCCATCTGTTCCCATCCTCTGTTCTCCTCAGTTTGTTCTTTAGGATGAAGATGTGAGGACCCAGGGCCCAAACATTTGTGTCTTCTGACTTGATTTCGCCAGGTGAACCTTAGCTCACAGATGCTGCAGCTGTACCTCTTCTCCCCTGTGTGTATGACCTCATGCTGCGTCAACAGGCTATGCTGTCTGAATTTTTTTCCACACTCGGAGCAGCTGAACCGTTTCTCCTCTTCCTCATTTTTCACAGGCTTTAAACCTGATTGGGGTCCACTGGTCTCCTCCCAATTATCACCGTCTTCGGTCACAGAAAAGTCCTCGGCCTTGAGTTTGGTTTCAGTTTGTAAGTGTGGATCTGGATGTGAGTTCCTGGCTGGTTCTGGTCCTCCACAGTCCTCTCCATCAGCTCCTGTTTCCATCTGTTCAGTTTGTCTTTGATGAAGCTGTGAGGACTGAGGTTTCTCTTCATCATCTTCACTCTTCACAGGGACAGGAGTGAATAGGAACTTGGTGATATCGGCCTCCTCCAGCCCTTGAAGCTGCTCTCCCTTCTGACTGGTCCAGAGTTCCTCCTGTTCCTCTTTAATGTGTGGGGGCTCTGGTGGGTTCTCCTGGTCCAGACTGGGGCTCCACTCCAGCTGCTCAGGGGGAACCTCTTCTTTAACCAACAGCTGCTGGATGTCTGCAGGAGAATAAAGAGACACACGTTTAAGAAAACTGAAATTTAACAGTAATATTTTTAAAGATGGAGTCTGGAGCTTGTTGTCAAAATGAGTCAATATCTCCTTAGAATCCACTAGCAGTCTGTATTATGTGTTTGCACAGAACAAAGAAGTGTTAATAAACTCTTTAACCCCTTCAGACCCACATTTTTTTCTGCTGGGCAAAACAAATATTTTTTAACTGATTGTGTTTTTATGAGTTTTTTTTCATGTCCATTCCAATGGACGCCAGGACACGATGCACGTAAAATGCCATAAAAACGTAAACAATAAAAGGCTTAGTTTTTCCATATATGTCCTCAGGTATGGCCTAAACATCTGGAACTGGATGTTTTTGAGTTTGTGTAAGATTCTGAACATGCACATCAACTTGATAGGTGTATCATAGCGAGGGTAGGTGTGATAACTGGGCAGAGTAATTAAAATAATAATCCGCTGGTCCACCAGGTGGCAGCAACCCTCTGTTGTTACGGTTGAGTTAACCTATAGTAAAGCACAGAACAAGTTCAGTTAGTGACGTGCCTCTGTTTTGCCATGTTAAGTACGCTGCACACTGTGTTTGCCAGGAACGAAATAAAGCTCCTTCAATGTGCAATAAGAAGCCTCCCGTGAGTTACTACAGTAGGGAACAACAGTGGGGTCATCACCAGGAAAGCCCAGTGCCTACTAGAAGAGAGGGAAATGCTATGACGCAATCTGAACATGCACATGAATGTAGGATAATGATGTAGATAAGATGACCTAAAAAAGAAATCAGTTTTGCCTTCAGTAAACGATCATGGACCTTCCAACACATAACCATACTTTTTATAGTAGGCTAATTAACCTTTAACAAGGTTGTAAGAGCCATTGCCCCTTTTTCTTTGTTTGTTTGTTTGTATTGTTATGCCTAATTCGACCGCCTGGTGGCAGCCCAGGTAACCGGATGCAAGGCTACTAATCAGGCGCACTCACACTATGCAGGTGCTTGCATGCCGGAAGGCAAATAGTTTTCGACCGTGCTATGGAGCTCAGATTAACAGAGAATAGTTTGTTGTATGTACAAGTCGCACCCTTATTTGTGTTAATGAATAAAAGTAAGCATTTTAACTCTAAGGAACGAGTGGACATTCAAAAGTTTCAACTGTTAACTGTAGGCTATACGCACGCGTCAGACACCAAAACGACATGCAACCTAGTGGCTAATGGTAAGCCGCTACACTAGTCGAAAACTAGCTTCAATGGACTTAACATCTTCACGTACTGGCTACACGTGATACGAGGTACTTTACCGGATTGGAGTTGCCCTGCCGTGGGTAAGGAAGGACGCCGACCGCCTTTGTTCGGGACCGGTGAGAGGAAGCCGATCAGCTGTTTCTCTCTACGGAGGTATGAGTAGCGCTACTACACAATTAACGGCCACCCGACTGTGCACACACTTTGGGGCATAATTCCAAGCTTGGTTGCAAAGAGCAAAAACAAACTGTGACTTGACTTTGTTCGTTTCCGCGATCGCTACAATGGAGAATATAAACAATGTTGACAATGTGGTGAACTTGCCTGATGAGGCTACAGCGGCTACTGCTGATGACGCAAATGACAATGGGGCGTTCAATGACGGTGATGACAATGGTACAAACACTGACAGACCAAAACGGTTATAAAAATGACTCAAAGGGCATTTTGAGAAAAAATTGAAAAAATACAAAATGAGAGAAAGTCTAAATTAAACAAAGCAAGTCATTTAATAAAGGTTGTGGAAGAATTACTGCCAGAAAATGATTGTGAGTCTGAGGTAAAATGCACCTTTGCCAAATTTTCCACTCTGTGCAATGAAGCTAAATCTCTGCACAAATCATTGGTGGGTCTGCTACATGGTGATGAGCTTGATAAACAAGAAACATGGTTCAAAGCAAAAAGTATTGCAAACAATGAGTTCACTGACAGAGTTCAACTATGGTTGACAAACAATTTCAAAGATGGAAATGAAAAATGATGACAAAAAGGGGTCATCACAGGTTGGAACGAAAAATCACACAAATGAAAATGATGATCATGTTCTACCAGAAGACAGTGTGTCAAATGTTGCTCGTGAGCGTCATAGCAGTCACAGCTCTGGCAGCAGGAAAAGTACTAGCTCCACAGCATCTACACGCATTAAAGCAGAGGCGGAGAAAGCTGCACTAGTTGTACGCGCGGCAGCGCTAAAAGAGACACACCTGCTGGAGGAGCAAGAAGACAAGCTAAGGAGAAAAAGGCAACAACTGAAGCTAGCAGCTGAAATAAGTGCTTCCAATGCTAAAATAGCAGTTCTCCAAGCTGCAGAGAGCAGAAGTGTGGCTAAAAGCCAGGACGGTACGAATTCCTACCTGAAAAGGAACACTCTCAACCCAATGGCAAATGTATATGAACCCACTGCAGCACAAAGGAACGAAAATGAACAAATGCCAACATGAATGGACCACTTATCACTGGGTGCGCGTCCTAAGGGAAAAGGGAACCACATCCCATTCAAACAAAACCAAGTCAATGTCAATGTCAACCCATGCTATCAGCCTGAGCCTATGGCGCCGGAAGCAACGCATGCACACTATGCTCCCTTTGATCCAACACCACAGTATTTCACACAACCTCAACAACCGCAAAGCGAGGAATCATTTGGAAGCTGTTGTGTCCGCTACACAATGGTTATTCGCCCGACTCCTGATGTCCATTGCAATGGACATCGGACTTTGAAAAAATCCTATAAATTAATTATGTGACATATGTTCAAAATAACTTCAAATATTATCACTTGTAATAGTTGAAGTTATACTGAGAGCAAGTTTGTTTGGCCAGCATGAACATAAATGTAGATTCTAGATTGAAAATGGCCAGTTACTCTTCCCTCCCTGGACCGGCTCAGCCATACTTGTCTTGTCAGATGTCTGTCACTCTCTCAGAGCATACTCAACGTCATTACATGATTTTGATTGGATAATCAGGATCCAATCAGTAACCAGCAGTGCTGACATCATCCAATTACAGAGTATTTATTGGTTTAGAGAAAGAAATATGTCATGTCCATTCCAATGGACGCAGGGTCTGAAGGGGCTAAGGCTCTGTAAACGGGCATGTTGCTAGCTATGTTGGGCCCCCTTTGTTTACATACCAGAAAACAGAGACTAGGATATGTATTTACAGCTGATTCTTTTTCAGCACACACAGTTAGTGGGTCGTGAAGAGATATTCACTCATTTTGACAAAAAGGGATTTTGATAACGGGCACTTTCCAGGATATCTGACTCCACCTTTAAACCACTCATAGCAACATTGTCTTCAAACGATGGGAGAAACGTTGCCCTTCCTGTAGCCTTAGATGTAGAGGTGCTTATATTTAGTCCAGGAAAATGGACAGGAATTCACATACATAACCAAAACATACAACTTAAAAAGGTCCTCCGAGGAACTTCCAGTGTATGTTAATTCTAGCACCCTCTCCCCCCCTTGGACAAAAGCAGTAGTGTTTTACCACGCCATCTGTTTTTCCTGGGTGAGCGTATACCCATGACAAAGGCATTAAGAAAAACTATACACAAATAGCATTCTTTGCACTGATGGTTTCTTTTTGCTGTTACCCGTCAGTTGGTTTAAAGTGACAAAAAGTAACAACTCTGGCCTTCTTTTGTGTTATTGTATTATTTTACATTATATATTTGTTGGTTTACTTAACTTATCATTGTCTTACATACTCGTTATCCTTTTAACATACTTGTTATTGTGTAGCCCACTATTTAAGTATAGGCCTAATGTCATTTTCTGCATAATTCATTGTAAGCCTATTGATAAGAGTAATAACAATAAAGTAAAAGAAAACAAAACAAAACAAAGACGGTAGGCTACCAACGAAGCTGTACCAACCTGCTCTGTGTAACCGGACTTCAGGCTTCAAAACAGCGTCCAGTAGCTTCTGTTGTCGCTCGTTCTTCTCTTTTGAACGACAGAGTTCCTCCTCGTACTCTGCTATGGTTCTTTCAAACAGCCCAAATATCTCTTCAGCAGCCGCAGTTAGTCGCTGATTCACAAACGCTCTCGCCATTTCCACTTTAGACATTTTTTTCAACTCACCCGCGGAACTCGTTAGGAGAAGACGCCATCTTGTGCAAGGTTAGTGAGAATAAGTACATCCACTTCCAATACGTGGAGATTTATAAACTTCAAAATAAAAGCCCCGAGGTTTTTCTGAAGGGGAAAAACAGCAATTCAAGAGACCTTTATTTCTAAATTGTTTTACTGTTATAGTTGTATTTTATACAATAAATCTGAAATAGTTGTTTTAAATGTTAACATGCAATCAACCAAATTAGTAATGTAAAAGTGATGTTAAACAGAAATGTCACATTTCAATTTCCGCTGTTCTTCCACCATTTCTTTCTCTGATCATTTTTAGTCAGAATTGAAGAATTAAGGTTCCAGCAGGTGATACATTTTGGTTATTGTTTTCCTTCCACATGCAAAATTATTAAAGCCGAATTTAATTTTCCAAAGACTTTTAATTTGGTGATCAAACCAATCGTAAGCCTGGAACAGTCCACATCCTGACAGTTCTTTTTTTATATTTATGAATCAAACAGCCACAATATATTAAAACAAACTGTCAATTGTGTTTATTGACAGACTTTGCCTCCAGTACTGTAGGCCTACATTTGAACGATTCAGTTGACACTATGTACTTGGTTTAGCACCACTAGGTGACGCCAAAATACTATATAAAATACACATAGGAATAGTTGAAAGCAATATTGAATTGTCTCCAATTACATTCCCTTGTAGCTTTCATGCAGCTTTGATAATCTCATTCATCAGACAACTTGATTATTTATCAAGAGATTTTTTCATTTCACATCCATTTGTACCACATCTTCCTTATGTAGTGTCCATGCTGCAGGTCTCAGGGCCCAGCCATGTCTCTTTAGTGACAGCTAGTGTGTGTGTGAATGTGAGAATGTGAGTATGTGAGTCTGTGTGTGAGTGTGTGAGTGTGTGTATAAGTGTGTATGTCTCTGTGCATGTCTATGGGGGTGGGATGGTGATTGGGTTCTTTTCATTTTCTCCCCTTGATTTTATTTGCTGCTTTTCTTTCTATTCCTCTGTTGTAGTTGTTTTTAATCTCTGTAACGCACTCAGAGCGACTTCTGTATGAAAAGCGCATTATAAATTGATTTGAACGTAGAACTGTAGAATGGTTGCTCACTGAGTGAAGAATACCACCACAGCAGGCTTCAGGATCTGCACATGTATTCTCTAGAAAGAGCAGCGGAGGGCACAATTAGAATAGACACAGGGAGGTAGGTTCTCTCTCTCTGTGTTAGTCCCCCAGACAAAAGTTCTCCAATATTTTGCCAGGAGAAAGCAATGACGTTACCCATGTGTCTTGCTCTGTGCAACGTTAATTAAGACCCCCCCCCCCCTTGCTGCAAAGTAACACGGAACTATGAAACCATTACTCATGATGAAAATAGCTAAATAAACAGATATAGAAATGGTGTTGTGACAAAAAAAATAACACATACAGGTTTTGAGAATGTTCACAAACAATAAAATAAAATAAAATAAAATAAAATAAAATAAAATAAAATAAAATAAAATAAAATAAAATAAAATAAAATAAAATAAGATAAAATAAAATAGGCAACAAATCGACTCAGCTACATTTATCCTTATTCTATCATGTACACCAGAGATCCCCTGGTCACTGCCTGTTTGTAATGTATTGGTTTTATTTGGCCTGTTATTTCTACATAACATTTTATACACGTCTCTGATGGGGATTTTATTTTGAAGTCCGGAAATCTCCACGCTCCGGAAGTGATTGTCCTCACTCTGACTAACTTGGAACAAAATGGCGATTTGTCTGCCTTTACCGAGCAGCGCTGTTCATGTCTGCAATTGACTCTAAAACTGCAGCAATGATCTAGCACAGCCTCTGTATGTCTGGATAAACCTTTCTGGTTAAAATGTCTAAAGTGGAAATGGTGAGAGCGTTGGTGAATCAGCGACTAACTGCGGCTGCTGAAGAGATATTTGGGCTGTTTGAAAGAACCATAGCAGAGTACGAGGAGGAACTCTGTCGTTCAAAAGAGAAGAACGAGCGACAACAGAAGCTACTGGACGCTGTTTTGAAGCCTGAAGTCCGGTTACACAGAGCAGGTTTGTTCCGCTAACATTACAAGATCATTGTTAATCAGAGAAATTCATCGTATTTGCTGTAACATCAATAGTTTTAAAAACGCTGAGACCTCTGCCTGTTTTTCTTTGTCGACGGTCTGCGCCTGCGCGTCTTCCATTGTTTGGCGGTTTTATATACAGGTGAAACTCTACAGGTGAAAAAATTAGAATATCGTGCAAAAGTTCATTTATTTCAGTAATTCAACTTAAAAGGTGAAACCAATATATTATATAGACTCATTACATGCAAAGTGAGATATCTTAAGCCTTTATTTGTTATAATTTTGATTATTATGGCTTACAGCTCATTAAAATTTGAATATTACATGAAATCAATAAAAAAAGGATTTTAAATACAGAAATGTATATATCTATATATCTATAGATATATATGTATATATAAAGTATAATCATCCATCATCATTTACTAAAACATTTATTTTATTATTGATTTCTCTTTGGGCGGCACGGTGGTGCAGTGGTTAGCACAGTCGCCTCACAGCAAGAAGGTTCTGGGTTCAAATCCCGGGTTGCCCGGGGCCTTTCTGTGTGGAGTTTGCATGTTCTCCCCGTGTACGCGTGGGTTCTCTCCGGGTACTCCGGCTTCCTCCCACCTCCAAAAACATGCAATGGGGATAGGTTGATTGGATTCTATAAATTGACCATAGGTGTGAATGTGAGTGTGAATGGTTGTCTGTCCCTATATGTGGCCCTGCGATGGACTGGCGAACTGTCCAGGGTGTACCCTGCCCTCGCCCAATGCAGCTGGGATTGGCTCCAGCCCCCCCCCGCGACCCCTAACGGGAGAAGCGGTAGAAGATGGATGGATGGATGGATGATTTCTCTTTGTTTCTTTTTATTGATCTCTCTTTCACAATGATCTAATTACCTGATGACAACATTCCAAACTGTGGGTCAAAAGTCTAAAATACCATAATGGAAACTAATACTATTTATACAACCGAAAATGCCATTCTTATCATTACATTCTTATTATGATGATTATTCACTTCTTAGTACTGATTTTTATTTATTTATTTTTTATTATCATTTTGTTGTTTATATGTACGTATATATGTTTATGTGTGTGCATGTCTATATGAACATGTGTATGTACGCTCCGGGTATAAGTAGCACATATAATTGGGGACCAAAAAAGCATTTTAATTTTAATTTTAATTTTTTTTTTATCTCCTATAATCAGTAATACCAATTATGTGGTTTTACTTAATATATTCATAATATCATATCGATTTTTATAATTCATCAACACTCACACGGAAACTAACATTACTTTCTGTCATTACATTTCTGTAGCAACCACTACCTGGATTTCAAGTTGCTTAAATCAAACTAACCAAGTTAATTCCTCCATCCAACCCTAATACACACACACACACACACACACACACACACACACACACACACACACACACACACACACACACACACACACACACACACACACACACACACACACACACACACACACACTTATTTTAGATATTATTTCTGTGAAAATAAAGACATGAGTGCTTTTCTTATTGAGTGTATTTCCCATTATCATTAGAGCTACATAAAGAATGGCAGAGATGTAATTATTATCTTCCCCTGATTGTGTTCATTACTTATATTAACAAAACATTTTATAAAACTTATTCAGCTTTCAAAAGCTAGTTCTGTATCTATGATCTGCTCTTCATGACTCATGCTGTCCTCATCAGTTCTCTGGTCCCCTCTCCCCTATACTCATAACAACAAGAACAAAAAAATAAACTTAAAATATAGAAATAGAATTTAAGCGAATTGATTAACTTTGACAAAAATGTGAAGTGGCTTCTGTATAGATAATATATATTCAGTAACCACTCCACATTTTCACATCATCATCGTAGGCCTGCATTATATTCAATATAGGGATGACCATGTAGATTTCTATATAGTAGTCTTAGTAATATGTACAGAACAGTTTGTATAAAAATCGTATTCAACCAGAGCTCATCTGTCTAACTGTTGACAGTCTAATAGAGAAGGACAGGAATGTTCTCCTGTACCGTTCTGTTTGACAGTGGAGCTGAACGATTCAGTCCACAATGCAAATATAATAGGCCTATTTCACCACTGGGGATATGAAGGTGTTTTGAACTCTGAGATCCTGTCAGTGTTTTCCCCAGCGCTTTATGGCTAGCCCCAGCCCCCCGCCTTGACCGCTGCACAATTAATGTACTAGCAAGCGCGATGTGTGCTTGTGCGTGGTCATAACTGCGCGAAAGGCCGCGATTAGCGGTAAATAAATGTGCACATGTGTCTCCAAGCGTTCCTCTATCTTTCAGCTGCTCTGTTTCTGCGGCTTTGAAACAGGGGGAGTTAAACGAGCAGAAGCAAACCGACATTTAACCGGTGGCGATAATAAACGCAGTGCAGTTCTATGGGGATATTTAGCTGAAGAGAAAGAAGTGCTCTGCAAAGCTAGATCAGTTTAAGACTCCACATCACCGTGGCAACACAACCTATCTATCAGCTCAGACAGCGCAGAGAAAGGTTTGATGAATGCATGAGAGTGATGGCCCAGCCAAGTTTCAGTAAGTTTACAGAAGTGCCACACTGTTACTGTCTTTGAAATGTATTTAGTCATTTTCAAGGGGAAAACACATTGTATTTATTACTTCAACTATTGAGTTATTTTTCAAACAGCATGCTAGTGTAGGCCAACAAGATATATTTTCTGAATTTTCAATGCTGCTTTATTTTTATGTTTTAAACTGGGAAATACATGTTCCAAAATGACCAATAACCTCTGTATTTAAAAATAAATCAAGCAAGTAGGCTAAAAATAACCAATAATGAATTATAGGCTATCGCATCACAGTAGGCCTATTGTCCACAATAATCGCACAACAGCCACTCATCAAAAAAGGAACTTTAAAAAGTTGAATTTGCACTTTGATGTGCATACACATGTTAAGTGCATGGTCCATTATTTGTATTGAGTGTGTCTGTGTAGTATTGCACCAAAACATTAGAAGTTTTCTTTAAAGGTGCAGTGTGTAATATGACATCATCAAGAAAGTTCTAGAAAGTTCTAGAATGCAACGCTCCCTGGGTAACCCCACCCCTTTAGAATAATAACAGAAGCTACAGTGGCCTTCAACGACAAGAACAATTCTAAATTCTAAACAATGCACCTGATGACATTCCAAAAACATGGACGCCTCCATAAGACTTGCCTGCTCAATGTACAAAACGTAATATTAATATTTGTAATTCTCCACTCAGGAGAATAATTCAGATTATTGGCAGAGGTGATTTTACACCAATGAGGACATATTTATGAATGAGGATATTGATTTTAGCTAATTAATTACTTCAAATGTTACACAGTGTCCCTTTAATTGTCCTTTGTAATGTCTGCATGTTTGCACAAAATTTGTACCTGTACATAGCAAACAAAATTGCAGAACTGTAAGGTCAGTGTCTGTTGTATTTTTGTTTTCAAATAAGCAGTTGTTTATTTCTTTACTGCGCATTGGCATCTTTGAGCAAAATACCCCCAAATTTTCGCCTCCCATGACCCTGGACAGTGACCACCTTGACTAAGACATTTTCTGGGGGAAACACTGCCTATGTAATATCCAGTCAAAACCGAAATTATTCATTGGGTTTGTGAAAAAACAGGGAAAATCGCCACACAGTAATAATTGAATCCATTTACTTCAATTTGCTTTTCCCAGAGCACTTTGATTTCCAGCATGATTAGCAGTTCTAATGCTTCAGAGGTGAGGGTCATGGCACCAACGATGACTATCGCACTCAAGGATTTTTGCGCAGCTACTGAGGAGATGTTCTAAGGAGCCTCTACCAGAGCAAAGAAGGAAGGTGTCTAAACCTATGAGGAATGAACTGGTGATTCTGTGCTGCAGCGTACTCTCTCACCTTGTCCACGCACCTTATTGCCAGAGTTCCACTTCCCTACCGACTCGCTGCTACTCCACGCCTGCGTAGACCTCTTGTGGGAGTAGAGCGAGTGTCTCACCTTGTCCTGGGCCTTGCCGATTGGCTCATTCTCTTTTGGAATTAGCCTGCTCTGCCAGTTGCCATGGTGCCCATCAGTGCCTCTGACACCTCCACTGCTTTCTCCTGCCCATTCCCTTCCTGTTCTCACCTCGATTACAGCTGATGACACTTTGCACCTCTGCGGGATTAGGAGGTGCTCTGGGCAGTGCTGTGAGATCACGTCGGTAATGATACTAAGTCCTGGATAAGATGCTGAGTAAGCTGTCCCAACTTAACTTCTTTCAGACTGGACTATCACTGATGGGAGGGGGGACTGCGCCGATGACAGTTTTGTTGGGTTCAAGCTCCCGTTTCTTCAACAGACGGCCACTTCGCTAGTTTCCATCTAATTCTCAATAAATCAAACTAATTGGCCAGATCATCCCCATATTTCCTTTTTTCCTGTTGTATCGGTTTGTACACTCCCTGCCATCCTTACCGTAGGTTGTTGGACGTCTTCATTTCCAACTGTTCATGTGTTTGTCTGTTTTCATAGTCAGTGCTCTGCAGAAGTTCAATAACGATAACATTTCTCTGTTATGTTTCCTGCAGACATCCAGCAGCTGGTGGTGGTTAAAGAAGAGGCTCCCCCTGAGCAGCAGGAGTGGAGCCCCAGTCTGGACCAGGAGGACCCACCAGAGCCCCCACACATTAAAGAGGAACAGGAGGAACTCTTCACCAGTCAGGAGGGAGAGCAGCTTCAAGGGCTGGAGGAGGCTGATATCACCAAGTTCCTATTCACTCCTGTCCCTGTGAAGAGTGAAGATGATGAAGAGAAACCTCAGTCCTCACAGCTTCATCAAAGATAAACTGAACACATGGAGCTGATGGAGAGGACTGTGGAGGACCAGAACCAGCCAGGAACTCACATCCAGATCCACATTTACAACCTGAGACTGAAGACAGTGAGGACTGGAATGACACCACTGAACATGAGTCGAGTGTAAACTTAACCAAGAAACCATTCAGCTGCTCTAAGTGTGGTTCTACACAAGCAGAAAACCACAAGTGTATCGGTCCTCAGTCCTCACAGCTTCATCAACAAGACAAGACTGAAGACTCTTCTGACACTAAAGACAGTGATGAATGTTCTAAGGATATCAGAGAACCTCCGTCAGATTCAAAGTCTCTGAACAATAATGAAGTCTCTAAACGTGGTGACAGATGTAATACCGAAGAGAATCCACTAAGCTGCTCACTTTGTGGTAAAGCATTTACACGGAAGAACGGTTTGAGACAACACATGACTGTCCACACAGGGGAGAAAAGGTTCAGCTGTTCTGTATGTAAGAAACGTTTTAAACGGAATGGAACTTTGACAAAACACATGGCTGTCCATAAAGGGAACAAACCTTTCAAGTGCTCAGTTTGTGAAAAATCATTTACACAGAAGAGCAATTTGACAACACACATGGCCATCCACACAGGAAAGAAAAGATTCAGTTGCTCTGTTTGTAGTAACAGATTTACACAGAAAGCAAGTCTGAGACCACACATGGCTGTCCACACAGGGGAGAACTTGGCCAGTATACCCGGAGACCCGAGTGCAAGTGAAATCCAAACAATTGCACTTAAGGGAACAGTCAGAATCTTGAAAAGAGCTCTCGGTTGGAGTCTCTAAAGGCGAGGGAATGTTTGGCATTTGGCTTGAATGCCCCATCCTCAGCTAGCAACCCAGTAAAAAGGGAAATGAAACAAAAGGGAGAAACCTTTCCAGTGCTCACTTTGTGGTAAAGGATTTACACAGAAGAGAAATATGAGACGACACATGACTGTCCACACAGGGAAGAAAAGGTTCAGCTGTTCTGTTTGTGAGAGAAGTTTTAAACGGGAAAGAGATATGACGGCACACATGTCCATGCATACAGGGGACAAACCTTTCAAGTGCTCAGTTTGTGGAAAAGCATTTACACAGAAGGGAACTTTGACAGAACACATGGCTGTCCACACAGGAGTAAAAAGATTCAGCTGTTCTGTATGTGAGAAACGTTTTAAACGGAAAGAAGAAATGAAGTTACACATGGCCGTGCATACAGGGGAGAAACCTTTCCAGTGCTCAGTTTGTGCTAAATCATTTACACAGAAGGGAAATTTAACAAAACACAAGCTTGTCTGTCTTCAGTCCTCACAGCTTCATCAAACTGAGCAGAACAGAGAGGCAGAGCCTGGAGCCAGCAGCTCAACTGAACAGATGGAAACAGAAGCTGATGGAGAGGACTGTGGAGGACAAGAACCAGCCAGGAACTCACATCCAGATTTCTAAATGAATCCTTTCTCTTCATCACCTTAGTGTGACATTGTGGAGCTGTGAACTAGTTTTGAAGGAACAGAGATACTTAAAGTAGAGATGCCTGTGCAGTTGGTTTCACTAATGACTTCGCTTTAAGTCTTCAAACTGTTGTAATGATAAAGGCTCAGCTACACCAAGTGTTTCTTTGTCGAAATATTTAGTTACATTTTCATCTCAAAACCCACCAGTGTTTTGGTGAGTCCTTAAAGCTGCATTGATGCCAAAATACAGAACAGGTTGATGTAGTTCGAGCCATTTCTAGTAAGATCTTATAATTCCTTTTGTTTTCACTTATTCCGATGTAAGTAGTTTGGCAGCACATAGTGGTAGTTTTGGTGCTTGAACAGGCACACAGCATCACCTGACTTCACATCTCAGGAACCTCTTCATGAAGGCAGATGTGTTCAAAAACAACCTGTGGAAGGCGCTGAAGGAATTCAGTCAGCAACCACCATGGACTTGGTTATTCTGTTTGGTGTTAATTTTAGGTTATTTTTATTACACACTGATTTTGATTTCATTGTTAGTCAGGAATCTTACAAATAAAATGTACATTAAAAGTATACAGTGATGCCTTTCCTTTAAAGTAATCAGAAACTCACACCTGGATTCACATTCACAACCTGAGACCGAAGACAAGACTGACGACAGTGATGATGATTTAACCTCGAAAGCAAAAGTCAATCTCAGTTCAAACGCTCTGAAAAACCATAAAGTCCCTCTTTGTGACATGAATGTAATTCTGAGGAAGTTTGATTTAACATTTAGCTTCATTTCAAGTCCTAACGTTGACAACAAAATCCACCCAGGAGAAAAACTAGTAAACAGCATACACATATGCACATAACTAATGACATCTCGAATATAGAAATAGCAAATGTAGAGTTAAAACATATGAGAGAATATGTGCAATATTCTAATATAGAAGATGACGTTTTGTACTATTGTTCAGAGTAATCAAGATACAACATGTGCACTGAGATACAGATTGAGACCTCTGTGGATGTATGCCTGAGGACAGAGGGGATGGTCTACACTACAATACAGACAGTGCAGCCCCCTGAAGCAGATTGGGGTTTGTGATATTGGGCTGTGTAAATAAAGTTGACTCAAACAAACTGGTGGTGCGCACTGTTTCAATAGAATATTATCATTTAACATAATACATTTAAGAATATTGAATTTATTTGATATTAAAAACATACTTAGCACAGTAGCTGTTAGTCTTGTAAATAATGTATTTTGAATTAGTGTCACTGCCTTTTGTAAATAATTTATTTAATCTTGTCTGTTGTGTATACACAATACTTTACATGTGTAGGTTTTACCTCAGCGCACCCTTTGGGCTTTTATTCTGAAATCTGTAAATGTACATGCAGCGGAAGTGATTGTCCTTACTCTGACTAACTTGGAACAAGATGGCGACTGGTCACAACGCGGCCCGCAGATGAGTTCTGCAATTTTCTCTAAAAGCAGGCAGCTACGCTTTCATAGCCTCTGTATGTCTGGATAAACCTGTCTGGTTAAAATATCTAAAGTGGATATAATGAGAGTGTTGGTGAATCAGCGACTAACTGCGGCTGCTGAAGAGATATTTGGGCTGTTTGAAAGAACCATAGCAGAGTACGAGGAGGAACTCTGTCGTTCAAAAGAGAAGAACGAGCGACAAAAGAAACTACTGGACGCTGTTTTGAAGCCTGAAGTCCGGTTACACAGAACAGGTTTGTTCCTCCAACATTACAAGATCATTATTGATCAGATACATTAATTTCAAAGTATTTAACTGGCTAATAGAGGTCTACACGCAGTCGCTGTGTCTCTTTCTCTTTCAGCCAACAGTATCCAAACACGTAGCTCCTTCAGAATAATACTTAATCAGAATGGGCTGTATGTGTGAACATACAAAGGAATCACTTTTTTTGTTTCTCAGTTACTTTCACAGAAATGGACAACCAGCTACAAAATAGGGACAACAGAGTTCAAACAAAATAGAAAATTATAAGATGTATTTAGGAATAGTGAAAAAACGTTTTAATATATGAAAGTTTGTGTTTTATGCAGTGTGTGTGTGTGTGTGTGTGTGTTTGTTTGTGTGCGTGTGAGTGTGTGCACGCTAAGTGAGGTCCAAAAGTCTGAGAACATATTGTAAGTAATATTTTCAGGTGACCCTTGAGATAAATTGAAAGTTTAAAGATTGACCAGTCTGTTTGGTAACTGTGAACCGGGAGTATAGGAGGGAACAATGGTTAAAACAATACGATAGCCATTTACACTGAACTATAACATTGTGATACTGCTGTTACTTACACATATCAGACAGACATATGTTCAGCTGAGAGGACAGTCTGAAACTGTTCCTGTGTTTACTTGTTTTCATGGACAGTGATCTGTAGAAGTTAGTAAGGATTAAGAATGCAATTTCTGAAGATACTGCGGTGTTAATGCTAATGATGAAAAGCTGAAAGTTGAATGAATGGGAAGTATGAATTTGTATTTGGGATTGAAGAGCTGAAAGTTGTTGAAATCTAAAAATATGAATAGTTTCTGACTGAAAATATGAAACGTGAAAAGAAGCTGAATCATAAGTGTAGAAAAGCTTACATTTTGACTGGTTACCTGACAGTAGAATGAGTATGAAGAACATATGAATGTGATTGAAAAGTTCATGATGCGTGGAATATGAAAAGTTGGAAGTATTTAATTAATATAAATATGAAACTAATGAACTTGAATGTCATGGAAAATGCTTTAAAGTGTGAAATATTCTTATAATGGGCAGATTGAGTCACTCAGCTGAGTGTGGGTCTTAATGCGGGCCTGTGATCCGGCAGAAATTCCACCTGTTAGGGGGTATAGATAGGTAATTTAATCCAAAATGTCCCCTCAAACTGCTGCCTCTAACTCCCAAACTGTCAGTCTAGATCACAAAATCACTTTTCCATTTGCACTATAAGAAACTAATGAAGATACAGTGTACACATTGTGTTTGTATTGTGAACAATGTTTGAAGTGTGGTACAGTCTAACTTTCTCCAGAAATGTCAGTTCTCTTATTTGAATCTATGCAGCTCTGTGTTGCTCATGCCTCACCTGCATCTTAAACCTAGGTTTCACCCACACAAATACACTACAGGAAAACAGTTTTCAAAGAAGTCCATTTTAATTTATTAAAAAGGGTCGCTCTCCAGCATTTTCCTTTAGACAGAAGACCAAATATAAAACTAATGCATTTCTCTGATTGTCAGATAGTATGGTTGTAGGAGCCCTATCCAGTACGAATAAGCTCCTTGGTTTGACTCCCAGGTGACCTGGTTGACCCGCTGTGTTTTCATTATCTATCTGTGTGAAGTAATGAATGATCGTCTCCGGTTTTCAACCCGTTTATTGCTCACCATGACAACAATGACATGTTAATACATTCAGATGGATCCTCAGTGACATGACAACAACTGTTACAATTGAGAGGATTCTAGCGGCAAAAACGTAAGCCCTTCCGGGGTCAAACAACAAACAAACCTCCATTTACACACCTTATATACATGCGCCCTATGCAATAGGGCAGTGACACCTGGTGGACAACACATGACATGACAACATGCATAACAATTTGAGTCTGGAACAGCGCTGCAAAAAAATTAAAGATATCAAATATTTGAATGATAGCAGAAATGTTCTTATTGAGCTGAACATGTCCTCATTAAAGTATGTGAAACTAGTCAGGTTTCACTTCAGCATTCACACCAATAACATTTCTCTGTTACGTTTCCTGCAGACATCCAGCAGCTGTTGATGGTTAAAGAAGAGGTTCCCCCTGAGCAGCAGGAGTGGAGCCCCAGTCTGGACCAGGAGGACCCACCAGAGCCCCCACACATTAAAGAGGAACAGGAGGAACTCTGGACCAGTCAGGAGGGAGAGCAGCTTCATGGGCTGGAGGAGGCTGATGTCACCAAGTTCCTATTCACTCCTGTCCCTGTGAAGAGTGAAGATGATGAAGAGAAACCTCAGTCCTCACAGCTGCATCAAAGACAAACTGAACAGATGGAAACAGGAGCTGATGGAGAGGACTGTGGAGGACCAGAACCAGCCAGGAACTCACATCCAGATTCACATTTACAACCTGAGACTGAAGACAGTGAGGACTGGAATGACACCACTGAACATGAGTCGAGTGTAAATTTAACCAAGAAAACATTCAGCTGCTCTAAGTGTGGTTCTACACAAGCAGAAAACCACAAGTGTATCGGTCCTCAGTCCTCACAGCTTCATCAACAAGACAAGACTGAAGACTCTTCTGACACTGAAGACAGTGATGAATGGTCTAAGGATATCAGAGAACCTCCATCAGATTCAAAGTCTCTGAAAAATAATGAAGACTCTAAACGTGGTGACGGATGTAATACCGAAGAGAATCCACTCAGCTGCTCACTTTGTGGTAAAGCATTTACACGGAAGAACTATTTGAGACAACACATGACTGTCCACACAGGGGAGAAAAGGTTCAGCTGTTCTGTATGTGGGAGAAGTTTTAAAAGGGAAAGAGATATTACGGCACACATGTCCATGCATACAGGGGACAAACCTTTCCAGTGCTCAGTTTGTGAAAAAGCATTTACACGGAAGAGCAATTTGACAAAACACATGGACATCCACACAGGAGAGAAAAGATTCACGTTACAGTTGTTGATTGGATGGCTTCCGCGATAAAGTTACAATCACAACGACCGCATGGACAGCGTTTAAATAAAGTCTCTTATTCTTATTATCATTAGGGCTTTGATGCAAATGATGAAATCTAAACATTACGGCAGCTGCGGTGTGCGTAAAAGGAAAAGCGCAGTTGGCAATCTGATCTCTCCTTACTGCCGCAGCTAAAAAGCCAATCGCACAGCCGATTCCTGCCTCTGACAAGTTGACTCGCAACATAATGATTTGAGGCTTTGCATTGGCTTTGGCGATTTCCCGTGCCTCTTGTTTTCTCTCCACACAAAGCGTTCTCTCTCCCATTGCACACACACATGCTTCCGAGAGCACAGACAGTGTTGGTTCCAACCGATAAAAAAATAAAATAAACACAACTGAAGCTATGTAAAGCACTTTGAGTGCGAGAAATGCGCTGTATATATTAAATATAGCCTATTATTATTATTATTGTTATTAACCCTTTAACTCCCTGCTCAACCGTTTGGTAGAGCACATTTTGAGTCACTATATTTTATTGAGGGGGGTGCTCAATTTAACTAAACCTGATTGGGCCATCTCTACCATTCGGCTAACGTATGTTATCCTAAAAAAAAACACTAGATGTCACTGTGTCTTGAAATGGTATGCCTCTTAGGTCCCCTAAAACCTGAAAATCGTAAACAGGAAAATCACACCAAACATGTTGACAGTTTTTGGGTGAAATTTTAAAGGTAAGTATATTTTTTCAACAAGTCATATTGTCCAACGCCCTAATGAACAGAATTATGTAAATTGATACCACAAAAAAGACTTAAATAAACGTGTAATAATTTTTTGAAAACTACCTCAACCAAACGGTTGATTTAGCACTTTATGGTTAATGTAGCAAAGTGCATCTAATGCCATTATAATTTAATATGTGCAATACAAATCAATACTTCTGATCATTCATTGCTGTAAATATGAAACATGTAATGCTATTGCATCATAAATATGCTAAAATTATTTCTTATTTACGTCGTTTTTGTCACTTTCTGAGATTTTTTCAAAATTCAGCCATTTATACGTTGCCCATCCACTTATCCAGGGTTGGGTCGGTGGGCCAACGGCTCCATCGGACCTCAAATTTCCCTTTCCTTAGCCACATTAACCAGTTCTAACTGGGGGATCCTGAGGTGTTCAGAGGCAAGCTTAGAGATGTAATCTCGCAATCTAGTCCTGGGTCTTGGTCGTGCCTGGAACATCTCCCTAGGGAGGCGCCCAGGGGGCATCCTTACCAGATGCCCCAACCATCTCAACTAGTACTTTCTTTGCAAAAGGAGCAGCATCTCTACTCCAAATCTCTCAGGGTGACTGAGCTTTTCCCCCTATCTCTAAGGGAGCAACCAGCCACACTCCTGAAGAAACCCATTTTGGGCACTCGTATCTCGTTCTTTCGGTCATTACCCAGCCTTTATGACCATAGGTGAGAGTAGGAATGAAGATCGATTGGTAGATCAAGAGCTTTGCCTTCTGACTCAGCTTTCTTTTCGTCACAACGTTGCGGTAAAGCGAGTGCAAAACCGCCCCTGCTGCTCCGATTCTCTGGCCATCTCACTCTCATTGTTCCCTCACTCGCAAACAAGACCCAAAAGTAGGCTACTTGAACTCCTTCACTATGGGGTAAGGACTCATTCCATATCTGGAGTTGATCCATCAGGTTCCTACTGAGCACCATGGCCTCAGATTTAGAGGTGCTGATCCTCATGCCAACGGCTGCGATCCGATCCAGTGAGAGCTGAAGGTCAAAGACCGATGATGCCATCATTACCACATCATCTGCAAACAGCAGAGATGAGATCCTCAGTCCACTGAACTGCAACCCCTCCCCACCATGACTACGCCTTGATATATTGTCCAAGAATATAACAAACAGGATGTTTTCCGATTGAATTTGGTAAATATCTTAAATTAATATGTGGAAATCATAACTATCAAACATAATCCGATTTCAACCAAATGACTAATGTTGGTAAGACATAAGTCATTGATGCAATTTTTTCCTGTGTTATGCAATGTTTTTTTAAGTATTAGAATAAGTCAGGAATTCAAGAACCTCTGGGCCTTGTTTGCCAGTGAGCGGGCAATGGAACATGAGACTGCCTAGAGAATCGGAGTAGCCGTGGCACTATGGCAGTCGCTATACTGCAGTATTTTGACGACAAGACAGCTAGCATACAATCAAAAGTGAATTCAAGTTGAGTATATTGGGCTGTTACACCTCAACACAGATGAGGTCACGATGAAAGTTGGAAATGTAAAGTTTTCTTGCTCGATTCAACATTTTCGTCTGTTGAAATAAAAAACAGCTATTTTTTGTGGCATACTACAAGAAAAAAACTTGATCCAATGCCCACAAAACATATTTTGTTGTTTATTTCATTATACCTTGGCGTTATATTTTACTTTTCTACTGTTTTTGGTATTTTTAGGAATTTTGGTACTTTAACCATGAATCGCCATCTCAACCGTTTGGTAGAGGTTAATATTTAAAAAACTATGGGGTCCAAGCAAAAACAAATATCTGATTGTGTTTATTATTTACCCAAGGGGAAACAAAATGCCAAAAAATAATTTTTTCATTGCTTTTTTCTTGGTGGGGGAGTTAAAGGGTTAAGCTGAATGGTATATTATATATAAATATATAATTAGGCCTAAAAAAGGGGTGGAGCAATTATATCGCATACCGCACTGTTTAGCCACCCTGACTCACCGCACGGGGTATTCCTTCACCGCGACAGCCCTATGTGCGTGTATGTGTGTGCACACTAAGTGAGGTCCAAAAGTCTGAGACCAATTTGAGAGTAATATTTTCAGGTGACCCTTGAGATAAATTGAAAGTTTAAAGATTGACCAGTCTGTTTGGTAACTGTGAACCGGGAGTATAGGAGGGAACAATGGTTAAAACAATACGATAGCCATTTACACTGAACTATAACATTGTGATACTGCTGTTACTTACACATATCAGACAGACATATGTTCAGCTGAGAGGACAGTCTGAAACTGTTCCTGTGTTTACTTGTTTTCATGGTTAGTGATCTGTATAAGTTAGTCAGGATTAAAAATGCAATTTC
The DNA here is from genome assembly GCA_949357725.1 of Hyperoplus immaculatus. Lineage (NCBI taxonomy): Eukaryota > Metazoa > Chordata > Actinopteri > Uranoscopiformes > Ammodytidae > Hyperoplus > Hyperoplus immaculatus. The sequence goes on along the minus strand of OX442367.1, from coordinate 1,122,147 downwards.
TGAAGATACTGCAGTGTTAATGCTGATGCTGAAAAGCTGAAAGTTGAATGAATGGGAAGTATGAATTTATAATTTGAATTGAAGAGCTGAAAGTTGTTAAAATCTAAAAATTTTAAAAGTTTCTGACTGACAATATGAAACATGAAAAGAAGTTGAATCATGAGTGTAGAAAAGCTTACATTTTGACTGGTTGCCTGGCAAATGGTCTGCAAATCTCCGTAATGTTTGGGTTGGCTTCTAACTGAAAAATCACTTTTCTTGTGGCGCTTGTGGATATTTTTGAAGGAAGTCCACTTCTAGGCAGATGTTCAGTCACTCTTAAAGCTTTCCATTTGTAGATGATTTGCCTCATGGTGGACCAATAGAGCTCCAACTTTTTTTAAATGAATGTATAGCTGTCCCCAGACAAATGTGCAATATCACAACTCTCTTCCTGATATCCTCTGAGATGTCCTTTCCTCTTGGCTAATCTGACCTGTATGGGTTCACTTTGGTGAGCCTAAACTGACCTGGTTTGATCTCTGTTTGATCTAGTGCCGTCCAATTTCTTCCCTAAAGATCTCTTATTACATTGGTCCATTTCATCACTCAATTTGGCCCACCTGATTGTGTTTACCTGCTCGATTTAGGCAATGCAGCTCAGGGTTCACAAACTTTTGCAAATACAAAAGTTGGCAAATGATTTATTTTATTTGTTTTAACAATTGAATTCTGGAAAAGAAAAATGTGGAATTGATAAACAAACACCTGTTATTTCATATAAAAAATATTGTTACTGATATAAATGAATTAATCATTGTTAAGCTAACTACAATTGCAAAATGCTCAAGGGGTTCACATACTTTCAAGTAGCACTGTATGTGATTAGACTGATAAAAATGTAAGTCTGGAACAGCACTACAAAAAAATGAAAGATATAAAATATTTGAATGATAGCAGAAATGTCCTAATTGAGCTGAATGTTTCCACGTTAAAGTATGTGGAACTAGTCAGGTTTCAATTTCAGCATTCACACCAATAACATTTCTCTGTTACGTTTCCTGCAGACATCCAGCAGCTGGTGGTGGTTAAAGAAGAGGTTCCCCCTGAGCAGCAGAAGTGGAAACCCAGTCTGGACCAGGAGGACCCACCAGAGCCCCCACACATTAAAGAGGAACAGGAGGAACTCTGGACCAGTCAGGAGGGAGAGCAGCTTCAGGGGCTGGAGGAGGCTGATATCACCAAGTTCCTATTCACTCCTGACCCTGTGAAGAGTGAAGATGATGAAGAGAAACCTCAGTCCTCACAGCTTCATCAAAGACAAACTGAACAGATTGAAACAGGAGCTGATGGAGAGGACTGTGTAGGACCAGAACCAGCCAGGAACTCACATCCAGATCCACATTTACAACCTGAAACTGAAGACAGTGAGGACTGGAATGACACCACTGAACATGAGTCGAGTGTACATTTAAGCAAGAAACCATTTAGCTGCTCTAAGTGTGGTTCTACACAAGCAGAAGACCACAGGTGTGTTGGTCCTCAGTCCTCACAGCTTCATCAACAAGACAAGACTGAAGACTCTTCTGACACTGAAGACAGTGATGAATGGTCTAAGGATATCAGAGAACCTCCATCAGATTCAAAGTCTCTGAAAAATAATGAAGACTCTAAACGTGGTGACAGATGTAATACCGAAGAGAATCCACTCAGCTGCTCACTTTGTGGTAAAGCATTTACACGGAAGAAAGGTTTGAGACAACACATGACTGTCCACACAGGGGAGAAAAGGTTCAGCTGTTCTGTATGTAAGAAACGTTTTAAATGGAAGGGAGATATCAAGGTACACATGACCCTGCATAAAGGGAACAAACCTTTCAAGTGCTCAGTTTGTGAAAAATCATTTACACAGAAGAGCAATTTGACAACACACATGGCCATCCACACAGGAACGAAAAGATTCAGTTGCTCTGTTTGTAGTAAAAGATTTACACATAAAGCAAGTCTGAGACCACACATGGCCCTGCATACAGGGGAGAAACCTTTCCAGTGCTCAGTTTGTGGTAACGGATTTACACAGAAGGGAAGTTTGACACTACACATGGCCATCCACACAGGACAGAAACTATTCAGCTGTTCTGTATGTGAGAAACGTTTTAAACGGAATGCACATTTAACACTACACATGGCCGTGCATAAAGGGGACAAACCTTTCAAGTGCTCAGTTTGTGAAAAATCATTTACACAGAAGAGCAATTTGACAAAACACATGAAGATCCACACTGGAGAGAAAACTGGACTGGCTTAAGAGGGGTACACTCCATTACGACCAGGAGAGACTCATAATGGCTGCTCAAGATCAAGGCCTGATGACCAATGCTTTTAAAAAGATGGCTGGCCTCAGCAATGACAATAAATGCAGGTTCTGCCACACTGAAGTGGAGAGTGTGAGCCACCTGACATCCTGTTGCAAGGTGCTCTTGGGGTACGGCTACTACACAGCTCGAAGGGAAATTTGACAGAACACATGGCCATCCACACGGGGGTGAAATGATTCTGCTGCAGTGTTTGTGACCAAAGATTCACTCAGCGTTATCAATTAATAAAACACAGGTGTTTTGGTCCTCAGTCCTCACAGCTTCATCAAACTGAGTAGAACAGAGAGGCAGAGCCTGGAGCGAGCGGCTCAACTGAACAGATGGAAACAGGAGCTGATGCAGAGGACTGTGGAGGACCAGAACCAGCCAGGAACTAATATCCAGATTTCTAAATGAATCCTTTCTCTTCATCACCTTAGTGTCACATTGTGGAGCTGTGAACTATTTGAAGGAACAGAGATGCTTAAGCAGTTGGTTTCACTAATGAAACCATGACTGTTATTCTTTTGTTTCGTTTTATTAATTTTGTTTTATTTACACTCTGATTTTAATATCATTGGCCAGGAACCTTACAAATAAAATGTACATTAAAAGTATACAGTGATTCCTTTTCTTTAAAGTAACCAGCCAGAAACTCACACCCAGATCCACATTCACAACCTGAGACTGAAGACAAGACTGAAGACAGTGATGATGATTTAACCTCGAAAGCAAAAGTCAGTCTCAGTTCAAACGCTCTGAAAAACCATAAAGTCCCTCTTTGTGACATGAATGTAATTTTGAGGAAGTTTGATGAAAAATGTAGCTTAATTTTAAGTCTTAACGTTCACAACAAAATCCACCCAGCAGAAAAACTAGTAAACAGCATACACATATGCACATAACTAATGACGTCTTGGAATATAGAAATAGAAAATGTAGAGTTAAAACATATGAGAGAATATGTGCAATATTCTAATATAGAAGATGACGTTTTGTACTATTGTTCAGAGTAATCAAGATACAACATGTGCACTGAGATACAGATTGAGACCTCTGTGGATGTATGCCTGAGGACAGAGGGGATGGTCTACACTACAATACAGACAGTGCAGCCCCCTGAAGCAGATTGGGGTTTGTGATATTGGGCTGTGTAAATAAAGTTGACTCAAACAAACTGGTGGTGCGCACTGTTTCAATAGAATGTTATCATTTAACATAATACATTTAAGAATATTGAATTTATTTGATATTAAAAACATACTTAGCACAGTAGCTGTTAGTCTTGTAAATAATGTATTTTGAATTAGTGTCACTGCCTTTTGTAAATCATTTATTTGATCTTGTCTGTTGTGTATACACAATACTTAACATGTGTAGCTTTTACCTCAGCGCACGCTTTGGGCTTTTATTCTGAAATCTATAAATGTACATGCAGCGGAAGTGATTGTCCTTACTCTGACTAACTTGGAACAAGATGGCGACTGGTCACAACGCGGCCCGCAGTTGAGTTCAGCAATTTTCTCTAAAAGCAGGCAGCATATGCTTTCATAGCCTCTGTATGTCTGGATAAACCTTTCTGGTTACAATGTCTAGAGTGGAAATGGTGAGAGCGTTGGTGAATCAGCGACTTACTGCGGCTGCTGAAGAGATATTTGGGCTGTTTGAAAGAACCATAGCAGAGTACGAGGAGGAACTCTGTCGTTCAAAAGAGAAGAACGAGCGACAACAGAAACTACTGGACGCTGTTTTGAAGCCTGAAGTCCGGATACATAGAGCAGGTTGGTTCCTTCATCATAAGATCATTATTAATCAGATACATTAATTTCAAAGTATTTAACTGGCTAATAGAGGTCTACTCGCAGTCGCTGTGTCTCTTTCTCTTTCAGCCAACAGTATCCAAACACGTAGCTCCTTCAGAATAATACTTAATCAGAATGGGCTGTATGTGTGAACATACAAAGGAATCACTTTTTTTGTTTCTCAGTTACTTTCACAGAAATGGACAACCAGCTACAAAATAGGGACAACAGAGTTCAAACAAAATAGAACATTATAAGATGTATTTAGGAATAGTGAAAAAACGTTTTAATATATGAAAGTTTGTGTTTTATGCAGTTTGTGCGTGTGAGTGTGTGCACGCTAAGTGAGGTCCAAAAGTCTGAGACCATATTGTAAGTAATATTTTCAGGTGACCCTTGAGATAAGTTGAAAGTTTAAAGATTGACCAGTCTGTTTGGTAACTGTGAACCGGGAGTATAGGAGGGAACAATGGTTAAAACAATACGATAGCCATTTACACTGAACTATAACATTGTGATACTGCTGTTACTTACACATATCAGACAGAGATATGTTCAGCTGAGAGGACAGTCTGAAACTGTTCCTGTGTTTACTTGTTTTCATGGACAGTGATCTGTAGAAGTTAGTAAGGATTAAAAATGCAATTTCTGAAGATACTGCGGTGTTAATGCTGATGCTGAAAAGCTGAAAGTTGAATGAATGGGAAGTACATACATACATCTTCAACCGCTTATCCGAAATCGGGTCGCGGGGGCAGCAGCTTGAGCAGGGAACCCCAAACTTCTCTTTCCCGGGCCACATCAACCAGCTCTGACTGGGGGATCCCGAGGCGTTCCCAGGCCAGTGTGGAGATATAATCTCTCCACCTAGTCCTGGGTCTTCCCCGAGGCCTCCTTCCAGCTGGACGCTCCTGGAACACCTCCCTAGGGAGGCGCCCTGGGGGCATCCTTACCAGATGCCCGAACCACCTCAACTGGCTCCTTTCAACGCAAAGGAGTAGCGGCTCTGCCCCGAGTTCCTCACGAATGACTGAGCTTCTCACCCTATCTCTAAGGGAGACGCCAGCCACTCTCCTGAGAAAACCCATTTCGGCCGCTTGTACCCGCGATCTCGTTCTTTCGGTCATTACCCAGCCTTCATGACCATAGGTGAGGGTAGGAACAAAGATCGACCGGTAGATCGAAAGCTTTGCCTTACGACTCAGCTCTCTTTTCGTCACAACAGTGCGGTAAAGCGTATGCAAAACCGCCCCTGCTGCTCCGATTCTCCGGCCAATCTCACGTTCCATTGTTCCCTCACTCGAAAACAAGACCCCGAGGTACTTGAACTCCTTCACTTGGGGTAAGGACTCATTCCCTACCTGTAGCAGACAATCCATCGGTTTCCTGCTGAGCACCATGGCCTCAGATTTAGAGGTGCTGATCCTCATCCCAACCGCTTCACACTCGGCTGCAAACCGATCCAATGAGAGCTGAAGGTCACAGGCCGATGATGCCATCAGAACCACATCATCCGCAAACAGCAGAGATGAGATCTTCAGACCACCAAACTGCAACCCCTCCCCACCACGACTACGCCTTGATATCCTGTCCATAAATATCACAAACAGGATTGGTGATAAAGCGCAGCCCTGGCGGAGGCCAACCCCCACCGGAAACGAGTCCGACTTACTACCGAGAACCCGTACACAGCTCTCGCTTTGAGCGTACAGAGATTGGATGGCCCTGAGAAGAGACACCCTCACCCCATACTCCCGCAGCACCCCCCACAGTATCTCCCGGGGAACCCGGTCATAAGCCTTCTCCAGATCTGAATGGGAAGTATGAATTTATATTTTGGATTGAAGAGTTGAAAGTTGTTGAAATCTAAAAATGTGAATAGTTTCTGACTGAAAATATGAAACGTGAAAAGAAGTTGAATCATAAGTGTAGAAAAGCTTACATTTTGACTGGTTACCTGACAGTAGAATGAGTATGAAGAATATATATGAATGTGATTGAAAAGTTGATGATGCATGGAATATGAAAAGTTGGAAGTATTTAATTAATATAAATATGAAACTAATGAACTTGAATGTCATGGAAAATGCTTTAAAGTGTGAAATATTCTTATAATGGGCAGATTGAGTCACTCAGCTGAGTGTGGGTCTTAATGCGGGCCTGTGATCCGGCAGAAATTCCACCTGTTAGGGGGTATAGATAGGTAATTTAATCCAAAATGTCCCCTCAAACTGCTGCCTCTAACTCCCAAACTGTCAGTCTAGATCACAAAATCACTTTTCCATTTGCACTATAAGAAACTAATGAAGATACAGCGTAAACATTGTGTTTGTATTGTGAACAATGTTTGAAGTGTGGTACAGTCTAACTTTCTCCAGAAATGTCAGTTCTCTTATTTGAATCTATGCAGCTCTGTGTTGCTCATGTCTCACCTGCATCTTAAACCTAGGTTTCACCCACACGAATACACTACAGGAAAACAGTTTTCAAAGAAGTCAATTTTAATTTATTAAAAAGGGTCGCTCTCCAGCGTTTTCCTTTAGACAGAAGACCAAATATAAAACTAATGCATTTCTCTGTTGGTTAGATAGTATGGTTGTAGGAGCCCCATCCAGTAAGAATAAGCTCCTTGGTTTGACTCCCAGGTGACATGGTTGACTCGCTGTGTTTTCATTATCTATCTGTGTGAAGTAATGAATGATCGTGTGATCGTCTCCGGTTTACAACCCGTTTATTGCTCACCATGACACCAATGACATGTGAATACATTCAGTTTGATCCTCAGTGACATGACAACAACTGTTACAATTGAGATGATTCTAGCAGCAAAAACGTAAGCCCTTCCGGGGTTAAACAACAAACAAACCTCCATTTACACACCTTATATAGATGCAAGTTACGCAATAGGGCAGTGACACCTGGTGGACAACACATGACATGACAACATGCATAACAATTTGAGTCTGGAACAGCGCTACAAAATAATGAAAGATATCAAATATTTGAATAACAGCAGAAATGTCCTAATTGAGCTGAACATTTCCACTTTAAAGTATGTGGAACTAGTCAGGTTTCAATTTCAGCATTCACACCAATAACATTTCTCTGTTATGTTTCCTGCAGACATCCAGCAGCTGATGGTGGTTAAAGAAGAGGTTCCCCCTGAGCAGCAGGAGTTGAGCCCCACTCTGGACCAGGAGGACCCACCAGAGCCCCCACACATTAAAGAGGAACAGGAGGAACTCTGGACCAGTCAGGAGGGAGAGCAGCTTCAAGGGCTGGAGGAGGCTGATATCACCAAGTTCCCATTCACTCCTGTCCATGTGAAGAGTGAAGATGATGAAGAGAAACCTCAGTCCTCAGAGCTTCATCAAAGACAAACTGAACAGATGGAAACAGGAGCTGATGGAGAGGACTGTGGAGGACCAGAACCAGCCAGGAACTCACATCCAGATCCACATTTACAACCTGAGACTGAAGACAGTGAGGACTGGAATTTAGGCAAGAAACCTTTCAGCTGCCCTAAGTGTGGTTCTACACAAGCAGAAGACCACAAGTGTGTCGCTCCTCAGTCCTCACAGCTTCATCAACAAGACAAGACTGAAGACTCTTCTGACACTGAAGACAGTGATTATTGGTCCAAATATATCAGAGAACCTCTGTCAGACACAAAGTCTCTGAAAAATTCTGAAGTCTCTGAAAGTGGTGTCAGATGTAATAGAGAAGAAAATCACCTCAGCTGCTCACTTTGTGGTAAAGCATTTACCCAGAAGGACTATTTGAGACAACACATGGCTGTCCACATAGTGGAGAAAAGATTCAGCTGTTCTGTATGTGAGAAACGTTTTAAACGGAAAGGAGAAATGAAGGTACACATGGCCATCCACACAGGACAGAAACTATTCAGCTGTTCTGTATGTGAGAAACGTTTTAAACGGAAAGGAGATATGAAGGTACACATGGCCATGCATAAAGGGGAGAAACCTTTTCAGTGCTCAGTTTGTGCTAAAGGATTTACACAGAAGGGAACTTTGACAGCACACATGGCCATCCACACAAGAGAGAAAAGATTCTGCTGCTCAGTTTGTGACCAAAGATTCACTTGGCGTTGTCAACTAACAAAACACAAGCGTGTCTGTCCTCAGTCCTCACAGCTTCATCAAACTGAGCAGAAAAGAGAGGCAGAGCCTGGAGCCAGCAGCTCAACTGAACAGATGGAAACAGGAACTGATGGAGAGGACTGTGGAGGACCAGAACTAGCCAGGAACTCACATCCAGATTTCTAAATGAATCCTTTCTCTTCATCACCTTAGTGTCACATTGTGGAGCTGTGAACTAGTTTTGAAGGAACAGAGATGCTTAAAGTAGAGATGCCTGTGCAGTTGGTTTCACTAATGACTTCACTTTAAGTCTTCAAACTGTTGTAATGATAAAGGCTCAGCTACACCAAGTGTTTCTTTGTCGAAATATTTAGTTTAATTTTCATCTCAAAATCCATCAGTGTTTTGGTGAGTCCTTAAAGCTGCATTGATGCCAAAATACGGAACAGGTTGATGTAGATTGAGCCATTTCTAGCAAGATCTTATAATTAGGGCCCGAGCACAGAAATGTGCGAAAGCCCTATTGAAACCGGTATGATTTCTATTACGCGTTTTCTTAGGGGTTGACGACACTTTTCACCCCTTTCCCCTGGTGCAATAGTTGAAAAACTTTGCGGACAGGTCAGACCTGCAAAAAATTGCAACTTATCATTGGTTTCGGAAAAAAAGGGGCCCCCAGGGGCCCCAAACAGTTTTTCAGGAAATGCATGCTCAAATATTGGGATAGAAGCCTGTAATTTTAGGACAACATGTAATGGCCCAAGGCGCACATAAATGCCATTTTATGTCCTGGGCCAAAATCAACAGGAAGTCGGCCATTTTGGATTAAGTGCCTAAAACCGCCAAAACCATAATTTCGCATTTCAACGATCTCGTCCTAGAGTTTTTACGGCAGGGACGTCAAACCACTGCTCAAGTACTCAAAACGCTTGCCCGATGTTAAATTGCGGAAATATTTCAAATTCTCAACAGAACCAGGGAGTTAAAGGGGGTCAAAGTTCACGTACACATCATAATATACGGACCACATGAAACTTTAATTCATCATAACTCAGGCTGTGTTATACCTAGCTGCACCAAATGTAAAACCCAAATGTATCTTTGCAGGCCCCACAAAAAAGCCTCTTGAAGCCCCGCCCCAAAATCGACAACAAGTCTTTTCATTTGAAATATGTGAATTTCTGACTCTCAAATCATCACAATGTTCAAAAATTAATAACTCCTAGCAGGAACATATTTAGCAAAACGAAAACTCTAGGGACACTCATAAGACAAAGAGGATACACCAAAAAAATAAATTGTTTGATTCCAAATTACTATGACGCAATGCCGGTGACTTGTCATTTTCTGCTACCTATCAGATTTTGCTCACTAGTGGTTTTGCGCATGCGCATTCCGAAAATAATAATCCTGCGTGAGCAGCCGTCAAATTTTGCTACCTTTTGGCTGATGGTATTTTCTTTAAAAAACAATTTAACTGCGCAATTATGCTACACATATGTTTAAATTGCGCCTTTTGACCTGTGAGCATGTACAAATGTGCATGTAGATACTAGCTTTGCTGCTGAATATAGAAATAAAATTATAGGCTATGGCTAGTGTTAACTTTACCGGACTCAGAGTGGAGAAAGTTTTCGCCGGTGGTGGGAAGGGGGTGTACATGGGTAGTGGTGTAAAATAACGTGATTCTGTAGTGGGAGCATTATTTGATAGAGACAATTGATCTCACATTATACCCTACTAAATCTATAATAACGTTATGAAGGAGCATCAAAATATGCTCCCCAAGCTTTCAGTGTAGGCTACATGGGGTGAGTAGTGGTGTAAGTAACGTGATTCTGTAGTGGCAGCATTATTTGATAAAGACAAAGGGTCTCACAAAGCTTACTGTACCCCTGAAATATTCAATAAACACGTTATAAAGCAGCATTAAAATATGCTCCCAATATTCCTACAGTGTATATTGGATGAGTAGTGGTGTAAAATAACGTGATTCGTACTGGGAGCATCGTTTGATAGAGTTAATGGGTCTACAGATCAAATACGCTACCAATGACGTAAGGTAGCATTTTCTGATAGGTAGCAAAATCTGACGAGGGAGCAGAAAATGTCAGAACACCGGCCGATATTCGCCAAAATTCCATCATGTCATAACTCCACATTACTCTGCAGGAGTGAAGTGCACACATAACAACTTTTTGTGCAAAAATAAACATGATAGGGTATGTCCTCCGACATGGAAGATGATATACCCGAAAGCTCGTTTTATCCGGAACTACCGTCTTGCAGCACCGGCGCCTCATTCGCCAAAAAACATCAAAAACGGACCTCATGAACCCTTTGATTGATCATAACTCAGGCAGTGTTACACTTAGATGCACCAAATTTTATACAGCAATGTACAATCCCAGTACAAACAAAAGAGCCTCTTGACGCCCCGCCCCAAAATCAACAGGAAGTGTTCTATTTTTAAATATTCGCCAAAAAAACAGGAAGTTGGCCTAACTCCACCATACTCTGGTTGCGTTCCGAATCGCATACTCTTTCTTTTTTCTATTCTACATACTACATCCGACGATAAAAAGAATCTAGTTAGGATGCAGTAGGCATACTATTGGGACATACTTTTCTCTCTTATTTCATCATAACATTGCACCTTGATCTTGCCTCTTGCTTTTATATCCGTCGCATCCCCGTTTGTTTTCATATGGAGGCTTCGTCGATGTTACGTCACTTCACGTGCGCACTGGATTGTGGGTCAGAATCGCCCAAATAGGATGCACTTTTCAACACTAACAATCTTGGCCGCATGAAGTAGGACATCCGGGTACTTCTAACCATCCTAAATCTGGCCACAAGAATCGGGACATCCTAAATCTTTTTTCTACTTACTATATAGTAGAAAGTATGCGATTCGGAACGCAACCTACGTCTCATCTTCTCCAGATTTTTTATGGTCAATGAGACCCAAGGCCTGAGGAAGCCCACACGCTAATATTCATATAAAGTGAGAGCGCCAACTGCTGGGTCAAGTAAATATTGCATGCTACTTATTTACCTCCACATCCTACACACTTGATCAAATCAACCTCAAAGCAGCTCAGGGAGGTCTAGAGACAATGATAACACGGGAACCCGGTTCTATCGGATCCGTGGCCTTCGTAGTTTCTCGGCATCATTGCCACGAAACGGGAAGTCACTGTAATTTCGCTCTGCACTGTCCCATGTGCTCCAAACTTCACCCGCCTGGTAAGAGCCCAGGCCTGAGGTCGTCCTCGCGTCTGTATCAAGCGCGTCGCGGACACTTCCGCGCTTCCGGTGTCCAGCACGAGAGAGCGAGGGTCCGTTCATCACTGCTTGCAGTTTTAATTCCCTTTGTTTTCAATTATTCCGATGTAAGTAGTTTGGCAGCACATAGTGGTAGTTTTGGTGCTTGAACAGGCGCACACCATCACCTGACTTCACATCTCAGGAACCTCTTCATGAAGGCAGATGTGTTCAAAAACAACCTGTGGAAGGCGCTGAAGGAATTCAGTCAGCAACCACCACGGACTTGGTTATTCTGTTTGGTGTTAATTTTAGGTTATTTTTATTACACACTGATTTTGATTTCATTGTTAGTCAGGAATCTTACAAATAAAATGTACATTAAAAGTATACAGTGATGCCTTTTCTTTAAAGTAACCAGCCAGAAACTCACAACTGGATTCACATTCACAACCTGAGACCGAAGACAAGACTGACGACAGTGATGATGATTTAACCTCGAAAGCAAAAGTCAGTCTCAGTTCAAACGCTCTGAAAAACCATAAAGTCCCTCTTAGTGACATGAATGTAATTCTGAGGAAGTTTGATTTAACATTTAGCTTCATTTCCTAACGTTGACAACAAAATCCACCCAGGAGAAAAACTAGTAAACAGCATACACATATGCACATAACTAATGACATCTCGAATATAGAAATAGAAAATGTATAGTTAAAACATATGAGAGAATATGTGCAATATTCTAATATAGAAGATGACATTCTGTACTATTGTTCAGAGTAATCAAGATACAACATGTGCACTGAGATACAGATTCAGACCTCTGTGGATGTATGCCTGAGGACAGAGGGGATGGTCACACTACAATACAGACAGTGCAGCCCCCTGAAGCAGATTGGGGTTTGTGATATTGGGCTGTGTAAATAAAGTTGACTCAAACAAACTGGTGGTGCGCACTGTTTCAATAGAATGTTATCATTTAACATAATATATTTAAGAATATTGAATTTATTTGATATTAAAAACATAGCACAGTAGCTGTTAGTCTTTGTTACGTCCCCTAAGAAGTCAAGGGGTAAGGGAGTAACATAGACCAGATCACAAAAAAGAAAAGGAGTCAGGTGTTCAAAAGTAAAGGTGTTTATTGCCCACCCCTATAGCGTCAGGGAGACCCATCTGGCCAAAACAACAAACAAAAAGGTTCCCTGTCTTTAAACAAAAAGGTTCTTTCTAACAGTAAATCAAAATACAAATGCTTACCTCCCTAGCCACAAACAAAACAGGAGAAAAGGGGGGATAAACAAAAAGGCAGGCCTCCACTACACGGCTTCCTGGCTCACCACAGAATTAGGACAAGACAGGACTGCTAAATTGATTCCAGTAGTTCAACCAGGTGGCAGACGACAGCAGGCCACAGCAGCCAGCGATCAGCAGAGAGCAGCACATGGGACTGGTAGCAGCAGAGAGCGGAGCGGGAGCAACTGCCATACATCTCCTCTTATAAGCATACCTTGATTAGGCTGCCAGGTGTGCCTTGTTTAGGAGCAGCAGAGTTATTGGAGTGGAGGAGGGTGGAGCCGAGGATCTAGAGGCAGCATACACAAGAGCAGAGCCGGCCCGAGGCATAAGCGAACTAAGCGGCCGCTTAGGGCCCCCGACTGCCTGGGGGGCCCCCTAAAAAAAAATAATAATTTTTTTTTTTTTTTTAGTTTGCGTGTTTGATATTAACATCATATTATGCAAATGTGAGTTATCATACAAAAAAGGAATAAAATGTTTTGGTCTAGATAATTAATAGCCTAAAAATGTAATCAGTTCATCTGGGAGGAAATCCGAAATTATCTGATCATGTCACGTTCACATCCATGTACAGTGTGTATTGAGTTTATTTAAAAACAATTGGAAATGGGGCTGTCCTCAGTTGCCCATGCACTGTGTATAGTCTATAGCCTATTTCAGCCTTGTCTGTGGAAAAAAAGATACAGTAGCTGGACAACAGAGTTCTTCTGCTTCGTTCCTCACACTGCATTTAAATGCATTCACTATATTACAGAGAAATATGTCCCGTAAAAGAAAAAGAGCTCCAAGCCCAACCCAGAGGACCCTCCATAATATTTAATTTTATATTAATATTTTTATGGAAAATCCATGTGTCCTTCTTCAGTAGCTTCTAATTCGTCTGACCCAGTGTCTCCAAATTATTTGTTCACACAAAATTTCTCAGATTTATCCTCTTAATTTTCCTCTCAAATTGCACCAGATTCATGCATTTCACTTTAAAAGGGTTAAAAAAATCTCACGGGGGGGCATACCCCCGGACCCCCCTAGGAGGTCTGAATCTTGGCTGTCTAATATTTTCACACAGCTGCACAGTGGAGGCACTAGCGGAAAACACTGGGTGTGTGAATGATATTTAACAAAGATCTATAGTTTCAGCAGCGCTAACATTGGAGAGGGGCCCCCTAATCATATTTCGCTTAGGGCCCCCTGAAGACTTGGGCCGGCTCTGCACAAGAGCACATTAAAGACATGGAATGTAACAGTCTTACAAATATTTTATTTTGAATTAGTGTCACTGCCTTTTGTAAATCATTTATTTAATCTTGTCTGTGTATACACAATACTTTACATGTGTAGGTTTTACCTCAGCGCACCCTTTGAGCTTTTATTCTGAAATCTATAAATGTACATGCAGTGGAAGTGATTGTCCTTACTCTGACTAACTTGGAACAAGATGGCGGCTGGTCACAACGCGGCCCGCAGTTGAGTTCTGCAATTTTCTCTAAAAGCAGGCAGCATATGCTTTCATAGCCTCTGTATGTCTGGATAAACCTTTCTGGTTACAATGTCTAAAGTCCATATGGTGAGAGTGTTAGTGAATCAGCGACTAACTGCAGCTGCTGAAGAGATATTTGGGCTGTTTGAAAGAACCATAGCAGAGTACGAGGAAGAACTCTGTCGTTCAAAAGAGAAGAACGAGCGACAACATAAACTACTGGACGCTGTTTTGAAGCCTGAAGTCCGGTTACACAGAGCAGGTTCGTTCCGCTAACATTACAAGATAATTATTAATCAGATACATTAATTTTAAAGTCTTTAACTTGCTCCTAAACGTCCACGCAGGGTATCGTTCAGACCTTATCCAAAAGCGGAAAACAATACTTAATCAGAATGGGTTCTATATCAAATCAAATCAGTTTTATTTGTATAGCCCACTATCTCAAATAGACATTTGCCTCAGTGGGCTTTACATTCCATACAGTATGACACCCTGCCCTTACACTCTTAGCTCGGCTGAGAAAAAACTCCCAGTAAAAAACATACATCAGAATAGTTTATTAAACTAATAGAAAAAATGGCTGCTATAGAATTGACCGCATTACTGATAACACATCAACTTGTGAGTTTTAATGCCACAGATTTAAGGAAAATAATAACAGACCTCACATGAACTTAAATTTGTATTGTACACTACCTAACAGCCTGTAAAGATAAGCTGGTCCAACTAGATAAACTTGAAATGCTGCCACACTTATTGTATTTCTTTTGGCAATAATTCTCTGCAACAATCGGCTTAAAATAACAACATCATTGAACGTTATCTAATCCCACTTTTAGCTGCAACCTATTTTTGTAGATGTCACTTGTGTATTTAATGTGTCAATCATTAAGGCAAGTGTAAGCCCTCAGTGATGTACTTTGAATGCACTCGACTTCAGATAATAGTTTGAGGGGGAGGAGTGGAGGAAGATGTACTGTTGTTGACTTGCTGGCTGATGCCGCCCACAACCCTACTGAGACAACTCTACCCCCCAAAAAGGTGTTTGTGTGTGTGTGTGTGTGTGCAGTGAGGTCCAAAAGTCTGAGACCAATTTGAGAGTAATATTTTCAGGTGACCTTTGAGATAAATTGAAAGTTTAAAGATTAAGCAGTCTGTTGGGTAACTGTGTACCGGGACTATAAGAAGCAACAATGGTTTAAACAATACTACAGCCATTTATATACACACTGAACTATAACAGTCTGATACTGCTGTTACTTACACATATCAGACAGACATATGTTCAGCTGAGAGGACAGTCTGAAACTGTTCCTGTGTTTACTTGTTTTCATGGACAGTGATCTGTAGAAGTTAGTAAGGATTAAAAATGCAATTTCTGAAGATACTGCGGTGTTAATGCTGATGCTGAAAAGCCGAAAGTTGAATGAATGGGAAGTATGAATTTATATTTGGGATTGAAGAGCTGAAAGTTGTTGAAATCTAAAAATGTGAATAGTTTCTGACTGAAAATATGAAACGTGAAAAGAAGTTGAATCATAAGTGTAGAAAAACTTACATTTTGACTAGTTACCTGAAAGAAGAATGAGTATGAAGAATATATATGAATGTGATTGAAAAGTTGATGATGCATGGAATATGAAAAGTTGAAAGTATTTAATAATTCTGAATATGAAACTAAATAAGTTGTACCCTAGGCAATAGGGCAGTGACTCCTGGTGGACAACACATGACATGACAACATCAATTGACACCTGAAAATTGCTCTTACAATGGTGAATAGTCAAATATCTGTATTCAACCAGCAGATGTGATTCGACTGATACAATTTGAGACCGGAACAGCGCTGCAAAAGAATGAAAGATATAAAATATTTGAATGATAGCAGAAATGTCCTAATTGAGCTGAACATATCCACGTTAAAGTATGTGGAACTAGTCAGGTTTCACTTTCAGCATTCACACCAATAACATTTATCTGTAATGTTTCCTGCAGACATCCAGCAGCTGGTGGTGGTTAAAGAAGAGGTTCCCCCTGAGCAGCAGGAGTGGAGCCCCAGTCTGGACCAGGAGGACCCACCAGAGCCCCCACACATTAAAGAGGAACAGGAGGAACTCTGGACCAGTCAGGAGGGAGAGCAGCTTCAAGGGCTGGAGGAGGCTGATATCACCAAGTTCCTATTCACTCCTGTGCCTGTGAAGAGTGAAGATGATGAAGATAAACCTCAGTCCTCACAGCTTCATCAAAGACAAACTGAACAGATGGAAACAGGAGCTGATGGAGAGGACTGTGGAGGACCAGAACCAGCCAGGAACTCACATCCAGATCCAAACTTACAACCTGAGACTGAAGACAGTGAGGACTGGAATGACACCACTGAACATGAGTCGAGTGTAAATTTAAGCAAGAAACCATTCAGCTGCTCTAAGTGTGGTTATACACAAGCAGAAGACCACAAGTGTGTTGGTCCTCAGTCCTCACAGCTTCATCAACAAGACAAGACTGAAGACTCTTCTGACACTGAAGGCAGTGATGAATGGTCTAAGGATATCAGAGAACCTCCATCAGATTCAAAGTCTCTGAAAAATAATGAAGACTCTAAATGTGGTGACAGATGTAATACCGAAGAGAATCCACTCAGCTGCTCACTTTGTGGTAAAGCATTTACACAGAAGAACTGTTTGAGACAACACATGACTGTCCACACAGGGGAGAAAAGGTTCAGCTGTTCTGTATGTAAGAAACGTTTTAAACGGAAGGGAGATATCAAGGTACACATGGCCGTGCATACAGGGGAGAAACCTTTCCAGTGCTCAGTTTGTGGTAACGGATTTACACAGAAGGGAAGTTTGACACTACACATGGCCATCCACACAGGACAGAAACTATTCAGCTGTTCTGTATGTGAGAAACGTTTTAAACGGAATGCACATTTAACACTACACATGGCCGTGCATAAAGGGGACAAACCTTTCAAGTGCTCAGTTTGTGAAAAATCATTTACACAGAAGAGCAATTTGACAAAACACATGGAGATCCACACTGGAGAGAAAAGATTCAGCTGTTCTGTATGTGAGAAACGTTTTACACAGAAGATAAATTTGACAGGACACATGGCCATCCACACAGGAAAGAAAAGATTCAGTTGCTCTGTTTGTAGTAAAAGATTTACACAGAAAGCAAATCTGAGACTACACATGGCCCTGCATACAGGGGACAAACCTTTCAAGTGCTCAGTTTGTGAAAAAGCATTTACACAGAAGAGCAATTTGACAAAACACATGGAGATCCACACTGGAGAGAAAAGATTCAGCTGCTCGGTATGTGGTCAACGTTTTACACAGAAGGGAAATTTGACAGAACACATGGCCATCCACACGGGGGTGAAACGATTCTGCTGCAGTGTTTGTGACCAAAGATTCACTCGGCGTTATCAACTAATAAAACACAGGTGTGTTGGTCCTCAGTCCTCACAGCTTCATCAAACTGAGGAGAACAGAGAGGCAGAGCCTGGAGCCAGCAGCTCAACTGAACAGATGGAAACAGAAGCTGATGGAGAGGACTGTGGAGGACCAGAACCAGCCAGGAACTAATATCCAGATTTCTAAATGAATCCTTTCTCTTCATCACCTTAGTGTCACATTGTGGAGCTGTGAACTATTTGAAGGAACAGAGATGCTTAAGCAGTTGGTTTCACTAATGAAACCACGACTGTTATTCTTTTGTTTCGTTTTATTAATTTTGTTTTATTTACACTCTGATTTTGATATCATTGTAAGCCAGGAACCTTACAAATAAAATGTACATTAAAAGTATACAGTGATTCCTTTTCTTTAAAGTAACCAGCCAGAAACTCACACCCAGATCCACAATTATAACCTGAGACTGAAGACAAGACTGAAGACAGTGATGATGATTTAACCTCGAAAGCAAAAGTCAGTCTCAGTTCAAACGCTCTGAAAAACCATAAAGTCCCTCTTTGTGACATGAATGTAATTTTGAGGAAGTTTGATGAAAAATGTAGCTTAATTTTAAGACTTAACGTTCACAACAAAATCCACCCAGGAGAAGAACTAGTAAACAGCATACACATATGCATATAACTAATGACATCTCGGAATATAGAAATAGAAAATGTAGAGTTAAAACATATGAGAGAATATGTGCAATATTCTAATATAGAAGATGACGTTTTGTACTATTGTTCAGAGTAATCAAGATACAACATGTGCACTGAGATACAGATTGAGACCTCTGTGGATGTATGCCTGAGGACAGAGGGGATGGTCTACACTACAATACAGACAGTGCAGCCCCCTGAAGCAGATTGGGGTTTGTGATATTGGCCTGTGTAAATAAAGTTGACTCAAACCAACTGGAGGTGTGCCTTGTCTCAGTAGAATGTTATCATTTAACATAATACATTTAAGAATATTGAATGTATTTGATATTAAAAACATACTTAGCACAGTAGCTGTTAGTCTTACAAATAATGTATTTTGAATTAGTGTCACTGCCTTTTGTAAATCATTTATTTAATCTTGTCTGTGTATACACAATACTTTACATGTGTAGCTTTTACCTCAGCGCACCCTTTGGGCTTTTTTTCTGAAATCTATAAATGTACATGCAGCGGAAGTGATTGTCCTTACTCTGACTAATTTGGAACAAGATGGCGACTGGTCACAACGCGGCCCGCAGTTGAGTTCTGCAATTTTCTCTAAAAGCAGGCAGCATATGCTTTCATAGCCTCTGTATGTCTGGATAAACTTTTCTGGTTACAATGTCTAAAGTCCAAATGGTGAGAGCGTTGGTTTATCAGCGACTAACAGCGGCTGTTGAAGAGATATTTGGGCTGTTTGAAAGAACCATAGCAGAGTACGAGGAGAAACTCTGTCGTTCAAAAGAGAAGAACGAGCGACAACAGAAACTACTGGACGCTGTTTTGAAGCCTGAAGTCCGGTTACACAGAGCAGGTTTGTTCCTCCAACATTACAAGATCATTATTAATCAGATACATTAATTTTAAAGTATTTCACTTGCTCATAGACGTCCACGCTGTGTCTCTTTCAGACATTATCCAGACACGTAGCTCCTTCAAAATAATACTCAATCAGAATGGGCTGTATATGTGAACACAAGGAATAACGTTTTTTGTTGCTCTCAGTTACCTGCAGCACATACAGAGGCAACGAGTTCAAACAAAACAGAAAATTATAATATTTATTTAGAAATAGCGAAAAGTGTGTGTGTGTGTAATTGGAGAGTTGAAAGTTATTGACATTTAAAGAAGTGAATAGTTTCTGAACCAAACGGGTAACCATGGCAACCAGTTAAAAAATATGTCTCTACATATATGCTGCGCGCGCATCCGCCGTCTTGATAAACAAATAAGTCCCCTATAAAATGTGAAAAAAAAGTTGAATTATAAGTGAAGATAAGCTTACCTTTTGACTGGTTACCTGAAAGTAGAATGAGTATGAAGAATATATATGAATGTGATTGAAAAGTTGATGATGCATGGAATATGAAACGTGAGAAGGTATATTTCATCATTATGAATATGAAACTAATGAAGTTGAATGTAATAGAAAAAGGCTTTAAAGTGTGAAATAGTCTTATAATGACCAGAGTGAGTCACTCAGCTCAGTGCGTGTCTTAATGAGGGCCCGTGATAAGGCAGAAATTCCACCTATTAGGGGGAATTAATAGGTAATTTCACCCAAAATGTCCCCTCAAACTGCTGCCTCTAACTCCCAAAATGTCACAATGGCTGGGAAAAAAAATATTTTCCATAAGCACCATAAGACATAACAGTGACGTGCGGTGAGGTCAGTGAGTGGGTAGGCACTGAGTTCTGAAAGCCAGATTTCTCTAAACCTATATATTGTTAAATCAAAAACAACAAACAGGCACGCACGGCCGATTTCAAATAAGACACACACACACAAACACATCCCGACACACACAGACGGGACGGATATGAAATGTCACGACAGTGACTGCTGGTAGCCTACTGAAGTTTGGTCTAACTGATTAAACATCGCATCCATCGACTTAACGGACCCGTCCCTCACACCGAGGGCTGAAAAAACGTAGGGGAATGAGTCAAACCATCGCCAATTCAAACTACTACTTCTATTCAGCTTCAAAATAAAAGACAGCACTCACCATTCTGTAGGACTACAGCATAACTGATGGCAACTCCACTCCATAAACTTTATCTTAATAGATAAATTACCAGTAGCATATGTCCCATGGACTTGTCCAGCATCAGAATGTAACCATTTATCCACATTGCAGAGCTTAGGTTTGTCCGTCAGTAACAATGAAAACACAACTGCTCAATTGAATATAAAATGCAGAATGGATTGCACTCTGCATCAATTCATCCAACTTTATTATTAAATAAACCCCAAAAAAGTTTCTGACTCGCCAATCTGACTCCCTGGCCTTAGAAAGAAGCAAATCGATAGTAATCCAGTCTGACTGACAGCACAGCTAGCTAGCATCCTTCCATTCATGTAGGCTACCTGTCCGTTTGAAATGCTCAAACATTGTTTGTCCCTGCTGCTGTACACCGTCCAAGGCTGGCGCAGGCCTTTCTCTTGCGATTCATTCTGTTCCCTTTTAAATAATAATCCAATTTGTTAAAATTCCTCCAGTCTGAAATATCTGTGGGCACGGACGGCAGCTGCAATGTTGACTTTAAAGGGGACATATTATGCTAAATCTCGGTTTTAAATGTGTATTTCCAAGGTCTACTACAACAGGTTTTCACGGTTTATTTTTTTTATTTATCATTTCCCATTTCTTCATCGCCTTTTCCAGCCTCTTCTGCTCTATATCTCAAAAGGTTGGTTTTGACATCTACCCCCCTTCGCAAAAATCCTAGTCTGCTCTGACTGGTCAGATCTACATGGGTGTGCATGCACCGCCCTGCTCATTTACTCTATACCTACCTATATGGGCATGGCACACGCCAAGCTGTCAGTTTTGTTTACTTTTGGCCAATGCAGCATGGAGATCGATGTTACCATGTTTAGCTTCATTTCTACAGCAATTGTCAGCACACTTACCGCTTCTAAACCAAAAGCTTTACAACTGAACCTGGTCAGACAGGAGTCTGAGCTGAAAACTGTGAAAATTGCATCAAGATTTCTGGTTTCCCTGACATTATCCTCAGGTAAATACCGTTTAAATATGTCACAGTCAATAACAGAATATGATCTAAGTATTTATGCATTAACTCTCTAAACTTGTAACATACAACATTTGATGTATGTCTCTACAGGTTAAACTGGGGAATGATCTACAACCCAGTGGAGGGAAAAAGCTTTGGTTGTGAAGCCATGCTGAGGTTGTCGTGGAAGTTTTTTAATCAGTTAAACCTTGTGGGAATAAATGAACTGAAACTTCTCAATCTAAACAATTTAATAAAAGTAGATAAAACAACAGAGTTACAGTAAAGTTCCAACCTGCATGGTCAGCCCCCGACGGGACTGACACTATCTTTTGGTCAGACAGGGATTTTAAAGGCCCCCTTCAACAACGGGGGTGTCAACTAACAGATGTCAAACTAACAGATGTCAAACTAACAGATGGTCAAACAGGTCTCAGGGGTTTATTGTAGTTATTGTGGTCTATTGTGGTCAGCCACAATAAACCTTAAATTAGTTTAAGCAACTGTTGTCAGCACATTTCTTAGAGGAAATGCACATGTGTTAAACTGATGTGATATACATATAAAAAAACAGATCAATACGATGGTTACAAATAAATTTGCCCTCACAGAGGTAACATGTAAACATGTACAGTAACGAGGCAGGAAAGGAATGTATCATGTCAAGATTCACTGGAAAGGCATTATCTTTTGTAAAAAAAAAAGTAAGAAATAGAAATATTTACAGTCAAAGCTGCAAATTATCTGACACCCTTTCAATATCTAGTATAGGGATGGGCATAATTAATCGATTGCTCGATCATTGCTCGTTAAGAATATTGTCGATCACGTTAAATTGTTATCGATCATATAGCCGTTGTGTTGCGCAGTGTGAGTCCCGCAGCACAGCAATGAATTTCACTATGTGGCAGCACCAGACTGTATGGGCAGCAATTAAACATCCTACCAGCAGGGGGAGATACTTAACTAGTAGTAGGAGACAACAGAACAGGCTCAGGCAGCAGCCTGCGAGCTGCCGTAGATGGCAAAACTTAAACAGCAAGAAGTTAAGGCGAAGTTTGGCATCAGACAGCTTTAGATCTGAAAATAACTAAGTTCATTAAGCATTGTGAAACCTTGTACAACACTTAAACAAACCGAATTATGTACCACTTGTACATTGAAGCCTAAATCCGACCCTGTTTAACGTTAGCGCCGCTAGCATTAGCGGCTAACTTTAGCGTCTATGCTTTCCTACTTCGCCTTCATCAGGGAACTAATTTGCACATTTTGTTTATTAGTTGAAGTAACGTTAGGTCCTTTACCACTCAGAGAAACGTGCCGTGCCCTTATGCAGTCTTTGGCAGCATCTTAGGAGGCGCATATATGTTAAAACTTTAAAAGGTATCGTAGCATTGGCTCCTTGTTGGCTCATAGCCTCGGGCTTTAACCAGCGCTGCATTTTATTATTATTTTATTTAAAAAAGTTGCCTTGTCTTAATAGATTTGTTTGCCTAGAAGATCTTGGAATAAAGATGTAATTGAGTAAAAACCTCTTGTATACAGTCTATGGTAAAAACGCTGTATTTTGGATGTTCTGTTGGCATTTTTTAATATGTAAAAAAAGAAAACGATTAATCGATAATTGCTCGTTAATTTTCCCGATGATCGATCAATTGAATTTCTTAAAATGCCCATCCCTACTTCAAATCCCCCTTTTTCGAAATAAGCATGCCAGAAGAAACTGACATATTTGTCTTTTTGAAGCTTGTGTGTGTTGGTAGGGACCCCAATAACATAAAAAGTGTGTCCAAACACTGGAAAAGTCAGTTTTTCATAATATGTCCCCTTTAAAATCCGCGGGGGTAACGCATGACGTGAATGATCGTAGCCGGCATAATGACGCTGGCCTAAGCTGCGTAAATGTCCAGTAATATCTCGATTTTAATTGGTCCATGAATGATATGTAACGTAAAGGCTTCTAGCATACCACATTTACGTCAAAATAAGCACAAATAATTATGCTTATTTGCGTCTATGTTAAAGAATACAGATCGAAGTGCGCATGCACGAAAAGATTTTTTTTCTTGCTGTCCACAATGAATAGGAAGCAAAGGCACAGCTTATTTTGGCGTAACTTACTAACTGCCACCTTTCTCATCAAAACGTCTACACTTTTTTAAAGTAATTGCGGATTACATATAAAGATCGAAATAATGAACAGAAATAATACAAATAGAAGTTTATTAAATAAAAAGAATATTTTATTTTATTTTTTATTTAATTGTTTTGCACACGGCGCCAGGATAGGCAGACCGCACGTCACTGGAAACTAATGAAGATACAGTGTAAACATTGTGTTTGTATTGTGAACAATGTTTGAAGTGTGGTACAGTCTAACTTTCTCCAGAAATGTCAGTTCTCTTATTTGAATCTATGCAGCTCTGTGTTGCTCATGCCTCACCTGCATCTTAAACCTAGGTTTCACCCACACGAATACACTTCAGGAAAACAGTTTTCAAAGAAGTCCATTTTAATTTATTTAAAAGGGTCGCTCTCCAGCGTTTTCCTTTAGACAGAAGACCAAACATACAACTAATGCATTTCTCTGATTGTCAGATAGTATGGTTTTAGGAGCCCCATCCAGTACGAATAAGCTCCTTGGTTTGACTCCCAGGTGACCTGGTTGACCCGCTGTGTTTTCATTATCTATCTGTGTGAAGTAATGAATGATCGTGTGATCGTCTCCGGTTTACAAACCGTTTATTGCTCACCACCATGACACCAATGACATGTGAATACATTCAGATGGATCTTCAGTGAAATAACAACTGTTACAATTGAGATGATTCTAGCGGCAAAAACGTAAGCCCTTCCGGGGTCAAACAACAAACAAACCTCCATTTACACACCTTATATACCTGTGCCCTACGCAATAGGGCAGTGACACCTGGTGGACAACACATGACATGACAACATGCATAACAATTTGAGTCTGGAACAGCGCTGCAAAATAATGAAAGATATCAAATATTTGAATGACAGCAGAAATGTCCTAATTGAGCTGAACATTTCCACGTTAAAGTATGTGGAACTAGTCAGGTTTCACTTTCAGCATTCACACGAATAACATTTCTCCGTAATGTTTCCTGCAGACATCCAGCAGCTGTTGGTGGTTAAAGAAGAGCTTCCACCTGAGCAGCAGGAGTGGAGCCCCAGTCTGGACCAGGAGGACCCACCAGAGCCCCCACACATTAAAGAGGAACAGGAGGAACTCTGGACCAGTCAGGAGGGAGAGCAGCTTCAAGGGCTGGAGGAGGCTGATATCACCAAGTTCCTATTCACTCCTGACCCTGTGAAGAGTGAAGATGATGAAGAGAAACCTCAGTCCTCAGAGCTTCATCAAAGACAAACTGAACAGATGGAAACAGGAGCTGATGGAGAGGACTGTGGAGGACCAGAACCAGCCAGGAACTCGCAACCAGATCCACATTTACAACCTGAGACTGAAGACAGTGAGGACTGGAATGACACCACTGAACATGAATCAAGTGTGAATTTAGGCAAGAAACCATTCAGCTACTCTAAGTGTGGTAAAAGATTTTGCCGCAGATTAATTCTGAAGAGACACATGAGAACGCACACACGAGAGAAACTGATTAGTTGCTCAGTTTGTGGTAAAAGTTCTACACGCACAGGAAGTCTGACTCGACACACAAGCGTCAACACAGGAGACAGACGATTCAACTGCAGCGTATGTAACAAAAGATTCACTCAGTCCACAGATGTCAAACACCAAAAGTGTGTCGGTCCTCAGTCCTCACAGCTTCATCAACAAGACAAGACTGAAGACTCTTCTAACACTGAAGGCAGTGATGAATGGTCTAAAGATATCAGAGAACCTCCATCAGGTTCAAAGTTTCTGAACAATAATGAAGTCTCTAAAAGTGGTGTCAGATGTAATACAGAAGAAAATCCACTCAGCTGCTCACTTTGTGGTAAAGCATTTAAAAGGAAGAGAAATTTGAAACGACACATGACTGTCCACACAGGGGAGAAAAGATTCAGCTGTTCTGTATGTGAGAAAAGTTTTAGACAGAATGCACATTTAACACGACACATGGCCGTGCATACAGGGGTCAAACCTTTCCACTGCTCAGTTTGTGAAAAAGCATTTACAGAGAAGAGCAATTTGACAAAACACATGGAGATCCACACTGGAGAAAAAAGATTCAGCTGCTCGGTATGTGGTCAACGTTTTACACAGAAGGGAAATTTGACAAAACACATGGCCGTGCATACAGGGGAGAAACCTTTCAAGTGCTCAGTTTGTGAAAAAGCATTTACACAGAAGAGCAATTTGACAGAACACATGGCTGTCCACAAGGCAGAGAAACTATTCAGCTGTTCTGTATGTGAGAAACCTTTTAAACAGCAACGAGATATGAATGCACACATGTTTGTCCATTTAGCTGAGAAACCTTTCCAGTGCTCAGTTTGTGGTAAAGGATTAACACAGAAGGGAGCTTTGACAAGACACATGGCCATCCACACAGGGGAGAAAAGATTCTGCTGCTCAGTTTGTGACCAAAGATTCACTTGGCATTGTCAACTAACAAAACACAAGCGTGTCTGTCCTCAGTCCTCACAGCTTCATCAAACTGAGCAGAACAGAGAGGCAGAGCCTGGAGCCAGCAGCTCAACTGAACAGATGGAAACAGGAGCTGATGGAGAGGACTGTGGAGGACCAGAACCAGCCAGGAACTCACATCCAGATCTCTAAATGAATCACTTCTCTTCATCACCTTAGTGTCACATTGTGGAGCTGTGAACTAGTTTTGAAGGAACAGAGATGCTTAAAGTAGAGATGCTTGTGCAGTTGGTTTCACTAATGACTTTGCTTTAAATCTTCAAACTGTTGTAATGATAAAGGCTCAGCTACACCAAGTGTTTCTTTGTCGAAATATTTAGTTACATTTTCATCTCAAAATCCATCAGTGTTTTGGTGAGTCCTTAAAGCTGCATTGATGCCAAAATACGGAACAGGTTGATGTAGTTCGAGCCATTTCTAGTAAGATCTTATAATTCCTTTTGTTTTCAATTATTCCAATGTAAGTAGTTATGCAGCACATAGTGGTAGTTTTGGTGCTTGAACAGGCATACAGCATCACCTGACTTCACATCTCAGGAATCTCTTCATGAAGGCAGGTGTGTTCACAGACAACCTGTGGAAGGCGCTGAAGGAATTCAGTCATCAACCACCATGGACTCGCTTATTTAGTTTGGTTTAATCTTACACACTGATTTAGATTTTATTCAAAGTCAGGAATCTTACAAATCAAATGTACATTAAGAGTAAGTATACAGTGATGCCTTTTCTTTCAATAAACACAACTGAAAACTTGTTTCATTATAGGCTATTGTTTGTTTTATTCACAAACCTCATGAAAATAACTGTGAGTATGTGGGCTAGGTGTGTTAGTAACCGCCAAATTAAAAGCCTTTAGAAAATGAACTGTACAATGTGAAGAAATCAAATGTTTCTTTTACTTAAAAAGCACCTATTATGCTTTTTCAACTTGTATGACCTATAAACGTTCTTATAATGATTTATATTCATATTTAACCATACTAAAGTGTCAAATAATAACTTACATGCATTTAGACGTATTCCCTGCTGACCGTCTGGGGTGGCTGTGCAGAGCGCTAAACACTAGGGCAGCCGGTCGCGATTCACTTGTTCAAATTTCCTGGGATTTATCTAGAAGATCAATCTGCCGTGCCCCCACCTTACTGCTCAAATCTGCCCGCGCACTGCTGAAAGTCTTCCGGAAAGGTAACCAATCACAACGGAGTGGGGTTGGCAGGAGGGGGCGGAGAAGGACGAAGCCAGTGTTGACAGAGACTGCTGAAAGCGCCCAGATGAGAGGAAGAGTTTTCTGAAAATCTACATAGTTTTTTGTGCTGTGATTCATGTCAGGTTGCTCTATGGGAGTCATTAATGAGAAATTAAGACCAGAAAAGTAGTGTAATAGGAGACCTTTAAGAAACCATTAATTTAGATGACATTATTGCTTGCTTCAACAAAATCATAAAAACGGGGTTTCTTCAGTAAATGTACTTTGTTACAATCCCCTACTGAAGATCACTGTAAACCAAATGTTTTATTTTGAATTTTTTATTATATTTTTTTACGTTAGACTTTAGCTTTGGTGATTTTATTTTGAAGGTTATGTACCATGTGTCCCCGGAACCAGATGTTACTTCCTCACCATGTGGCACTTTACCAAAGTAGAAACCACATTGTCCCGTTGTTGTGTTCAGTCGGACTGGTCCAGGAGAAAAGGTTTGTGTGATTGTGTGAAAATGTCTTATGTCCAAATGTCGAGAGCGTTGGTGAATCACCTCATCAGTGTTTTACATGTGGAGGTGTTGCCACAGGGAACACAACGGGGCTTTTATTCTGAAGTCCAAAAGAATCCAAGCACCGGAAGTGATTGTCCTTATTCTAACCAACTTTGAACAAAATGGCGTTTGGTCCAAACGAGCCCCGCTGAAGTTTTCAGCATCTGTATCATTTTGGATAATAACAGCTTCAAGGAGCCATCATAGCCTCTGTATGTCTGGATAAACCTTTCTGAACGCACTCAGAGCAAACCTTTTTACACCATATGTTTCCTCTCACTCACCTGCCGGTAGCTAAGAAGCTGTTGGAGTTAGCTTAGCATACTAGCTGGGCGACGGAGTCAAAGTGACTGAAACATGTCTAAAGTCCAAATGGTGAGAGCGTTGGTGAATCAGCGACTAACTGCGGCTGCTGAAGAGATATTTGGGCTGTTTGAAAGAACCATAGCACAGTACGAGGAGGAACTCTGTCGTTCAAAAGAGAAGAACGAGCGACAACAGAAGCTACTGGACGCTGTTTTGAAGCCTGAAGTCCGGTTACACAGAGCAGGTTCGTTCCGCTAACATTACAAGATCTTTATTAATCAGATGAATTCATTTTCAAGTCTTTCACTGGCTAATAGAGGTCCACGCTGTGTCTCACTCTCTTTCAGCCAACAGTATCCAAACACGTAGCTCCTTCAAAATAATACTCAATCAGAATGGGCTGTATGTGAACACACAAGGAATAACGTGTTTTGTTGATCTCAGTTACTTTCACAGAAATAGGCAAACCGCTACAAAAAATAGGGACAAAAGAGTTCAAACAAAACAGAAATATACTATTTATTTAGACATAGTGAAACAGCGTTTTAATACGTTTTAAAACAATACGATAGCCATTTACACTGAACTATAACATTGTGATACTGCTGTTACTTACACATATCAGACAGAGATATGTTCAGCTGAGAGGACAGTCTGAAACTGTTCCTGTGTTTACTTGTTTTCATGGGCAGTGATCTGTAGAAGTTAGTAAGGATTAAAAATGCAATTTCTGAAGATACTGCAGTGTTAATGCTGATGCTGGAAAGCTGAAAGTTGAATGAATGGGAAGTATGAATTTATATTTTGAATTGAAGAGCTGAAAGTTGTTGAAATCTAAAAATTTTAAAAGTTTCTGACTGAAAATATGAAACGTGAAAAGAAGTTGAATCATAAGTGTAGAGAAGCTTACATTTTGACTGGTTGCCTGGCAAATGGTCTGCAAATCTCCGTAATGTTTGGGTTGGCTTTTAACTGAAAAATCACTTTTCTTGTGGCGCTTGTGGATATTTTTGAAGGAAGTCCACTTCTAGGCAGATGTTCAGTCACTCTTAAAGCTTTCCATTTGTAGATGATTTGCCTCACGGTGGACCAATAGAGCTCCAACTTTTTTTAAATGAATGTATAGCTGTCCCCAGACAAATGTGCAATATAACAACTCTCTTCCTGATATCCTCTGAGATGTCCTTTCCTCTTGGCTAATCTGACCTGTATGGGTTCACTTTGGTGAGCCTAAACTGACCTGGTTTGATCTCTGTTTGATCTAGTGCCGCCCAATTTCTTCCCTAAAGATCTCTTATTACATTGGTCCATTTCATCACTCAATTTGGCCCACCTGATTGTGTTTACCTGCTCGATTTAGGCAATGCAGCTCAGGGTTCACAAACTTTTGCAAATACAAAAGTTGGCAAATGATTTATTTTATTTGTTTTAACAATTGAATTCTGGAAAAGAAAAATGTGGAATTGATAAAACAAACACCTGTTATTTCATATAAAAAATATTGTTACTGATATAAATGAATTAATCATTGTTAAGCTAACTACAATTGCAAAATGCTCAAGGGGTTCACATACTTTCAAGTAGCACTGTATGTGATTAGACTGATAAAAATGTAAGTCTGAAACAGCACTACAAAAGAATGAATGATATCAAATATTTGAATGATAGCAGAAATGTCCTAATTGAGCTAAACATTTCCACGTTAAAGTATTTGGGACTAGTCAGGTTTCACTTTCAGCATTCACACCAATAACATTTCTCCGTAATGTTTCCTGCAGACATCCAGCAGTTGTTTGTGGTTATAGAAGAGGTTCCCCCTGAGCAGCAGGAGTGGAGCCCCAGTCTGGACCAGGAGGACCCACCAGAGCCCCCACACATTAAAGAGGAACAGGAGGAACTCTGGACCAGTCAGGAGGGAGAGCAGCTTCAAGGGCTGGAGGAGGCTGATATCACCAAGTTCCTATTCACTCCTGTCCCTGTGAAGAGTGAAGATGATGAAGAGAAACCTCAGTCCTCACAGCTTCATCAAAGACAAACTGAACAGATGGAAACAGGAGCTGATGGAGAGGACTGTGGAGGACCAGAACCAGCCAGGAACTCACATCCAGATCCACATTTACAACCTGAGACTGAAGACAGTGAGGACTGGAATGACACCACTGAACATGAGTCGAGTGTAAATTTAACCAAGAAAACATTCAGCTGCTCTAAGTGTGGTTCAACACAAGCAGAAAACCACAAGTGTATCGGTCCTCAGTCCTCACAGCTTCATCAACAAGACAAGACTGAAGACTCTTCCGACACTGAAGACAGTGATGAATGGTCTAAGGATATCAGAGAACCTCCATCAGATTCAAAGTCTCTGAAAAATAATGAAGACTCTAAACGTGGTGTCAGATGTAATACCGAAGAGAATCCACTCAGCTGCTCACTTTGTGGTAAAGCATTTACACGGAAGAACTGTTTGAGACAACACATGACTCTCCACACAGGGGAGAAAAGGTTCAGCTGTTCTGTATGTAAGAAACGTTTTAAACGGAAGGGAGATATC
This sequence comes from Hyperoplus immaculatus, assembly GCA_949357725.1. Lineage (NCBI taxonomy): Eukaryota > Metazoa > Chordata > Actinopteri > Uranoscopiformes > Ammodytidae > Hyperoplus > Hyperoplus immaculatus. Next base: position 1,091,439 of record OX442367.1, on the reverse strand, counting down.
AAGGTACACATGGCCGTGCATACAGGGGAGAAACCTTTCCAGTGCTCAGTTTGTGGTAACGGATTTACACAGAAGGGAAGTTTGTCACTACACATGGCCATCCACACAGGACAGAAACTATTCAGCTGTTCTGTATGTGAGAAAAGTTTTAGACAGAATGCACATTTAACACGACACATGGCCGTGCATAAAGGGGTCAAACCTTTCCACTGCTCAGTTTGTGAAAAAGCATTTACAGAGAAGAGCAATTTGACAAAACACATGGAGATCCACACTGGGGAAAAAAGATTCAGCTGCTCGGTATGTGGTCAACGTTTTACACACAAGGGAAATTTGACAAAACACATGGCCGTGCATAAAGGGGACAAACCTTTCAAGTGCTCAGTTTGTGAAAAATCATTTACACAGAAGAGCAATTTGACAACACACATGGCCATCCACACAGGACAGAAACTATTCAGCTGTTCTGTATGTGAGAAACGTTTTAAACGGAATGCACATTTAACACTACACATGGCCGTGCATAAAGGGGACAAACCTTTCAAGTGCTCAGTTTGTGAAAAATCATTTACACAGAAGAGCAATTTGACAAAACACATGGAGATCCACACTGGAGAAAAAAGATTCAGCTGTTCTGTATGTGAGAGACGTTTTACACAGAAGGGAAATTTGACAGAACACATGGCCATCCACACGGGGGTGAAATGATTCTGCTGCTCAGTTTGTGACCAAAGATTCACTTGGCGTTATCAACTAATAAAACACAGGTGTGTTGGTCCTCAGTCCTCACAGCTTCATCAAACTGAGCAGAACAGAGAGGCAGAGCCTGGAGCCAGCAGCTCAACTGAACAGATGGAAACAGGAGCTGATGGAGAGGACTGTGGAGGACCAGAACCAGCCAGGAACTAATATCCAGATTTCTAAATGAATCCTTTCTCTTCATCACCTTAGTGTCACATTGTGGAGCTGTGAACTATTTGAAGGAACAGAGATGCTTAAGCAGTTGGTTTCACTAATGAAACCATGACTGTTATTCTTTTTTTTCGTTTTATTAATTTTGTTTTATTTACACTCTGATTTTAATATCATTGGCCAGGAACCTTACAAATAAATGTACATTAAACGTATACAGTGATTCCTTTTCTTTAAAGTAACCAGCCAGAAACTCACACCCAGATCCACAATTATAACCTGAGACTGAAGACAAGACTGAAGACAGTGATGATGATTTAACCTCGAAAGCAAAAGTCAGTCTCAGTTCAAACGCTCTGAAAAACCATAAAGTCCTTTTTGTGACATGAATGTAATTTTGAGGAAGTTTGATGAAAAATGTAGCTTAATTTTAAGTCTTAACGTTCACAACAAAATCCACCCAGGAGAAAAACTAGTAAACAGCATACACATATGCACATAACTAATGACGTCTTGGAATATAGAAATAGAAAATGTAGAGTTAAAACATGAGATAATATGTTCAATATTCTAATATAGAAGATGACGTTTTGTACTATTGTTCAGAGTAATCAAGATACAACATGTGCACTGAGATACAGATTGAGACCTCTGTGGATGTATGCCTGAGGACAGAGGGGATGGTCACACTACAGTATAGACAGTGCAGCCCCCTGAAGCAGATTGGGGTTTGTGATATTGGGCTGTGTAAATAAAGTTGACTCAAACAATCTGGTGGTGTGCACTGTTTCAATAGAATATTATCATTTAACATAATACATTTAAGAATATTGAATGTATTTGATATTAAAAACATACTTAGCACAGTAGCTGTTAGTCTTGTAAATAATGTATTTTGAATTAGTGTCACTGCCTTTTGTAAATCATTTATTTAATCTTGTCTGTTGTGTATACACAATACTTTACATGTGTAACTTTTACCTCAGCGCACCCTTTGGGCTTTTATTCTGAAATCTATAAATGTACATGCAGCGGAAATGATTGTCCTTACTCTGACTAACTTGGAACAAGATGGCGGCTGGTCACAACGTGGCCCGCAGTTGAGTTCTGCAATTTTCTCTAAAAGCAGGCAGCTACGCTTTCATAGCCTCTGTATGTCTGGATAAACCTTTCTGGTTACAATGTCTAGAGTGGAAATGGTGAGAGCGTTGGTGAATCAGCGACTTACTGCGGCTGCTGAAGAGATATTTGGGCTGTTTGAAAGAACCATAGCAGAGTACGAGGAGGACCTCTGTCGTTCAAAAGAGAAGAACGAGCGACAACAGAAACTACTGGACGCTGTTTTGAAGCCTGAAGTCCGGTTACACAGAGCAGGTTTGTTCCTTCAACATCATAAGATCATTATTAATCAGATACATTAATTTCAAAGTATTTAACTGGCTAATAGAGGTCTACACGCAGTCGCTGTGTCTCTGTCTCTTTCAGCCAACAGTATCCAAACACGTAGCTCCTTCAGAATAATACTTAATCAGAATGGGCTGTATGTGTGAACATACAAAGGAATCACTTTTTTTGTTTCTCAGTTACTTTCACAGAAATAGACAACCAGCTAAAAAATAGGGACAACAGTTAAAACAAAATAGAAAATTATAAGATGTATTTAGGAATAGTGAAAAAACGTTTTAATATATGAAAGTTTGTGTTTTATGCAGTTTGTGTGTGTGCGTGTATGTGTGTGCGCGCTAAGTGAGGTCCAAAAGTCTGAGAACATATTGTAAGTAATATTTTCAGGTGACCCTTGAGATAAGTTGAAAGTTTAAAGATTGACCAGTCTGTTTGGTAACTGTGAACCGGGAGTATAGGAGGGAACAATGGTTAAAACAATACGATAGCCATTTACACTGAACTATAACATTGTGATACTGCTGTTACTTACACATATCAGACAGAGATATGTTCAGCTGAGAGGACAGTCTGAAACTGTTCCTGTGTTTACTTGTTTTCATGGACAGTGATCTGTAGAAGTTAGTAAGGATTAAAAATGCAATTTCTGAAGATACTGCGGTATTAATGCTGATGCTGAAAAGCTGAAAGTTGAATGAATGGGAAGTATGAATTTATATTTGGGATTGAAGAGCTGAAAGTTGTTGAAATCTAAAAATGTGAATAGTTTCTGACTGAAAATATGAAACATGAAAAGAAGTTGAATCATAAGTGTAGAAAAACTTACATTTTGACTGGTTACCTGAAAGAAGAATGAGTATGAAGAATATATATGAATGTGATTGAAAAGTTGATGATGCATGGAATATGAAAAGTTGGAAGTATTTAATTAATATAAATATGAAACTAATGAACTTGAATGTCATGGAAAATGCTTTAAAGTGTGAAATAATATAATGGGCAGATTGAGTCACTCAGCTGAGTGTGGGTCTTAATGCGGGCCTGTGATCCGGCAGAAATTCCACCTGTTAGGGGGTATAGATTCAAGATTCAAGATGATTTATTTTGTCATTGTACCAAAACAACGAAATTCTGTTTACAGTTATACCCCACCAAGAGACATTGAGAGACAGTAACCAAACATGGGAGACAGGGGGGATACACTGAAGAGTCGGCAGCGTGCGCTGCGCCCCTTAAAGTAGGAAGGAAAAAGAGAACATCAGGGAAAGACAGGTTAAAAAAATGCTACTCTCACACTAGCTCCTTAGGTGCAAGTGTGTGATTAGTACAAAAACCACCTTGGCATAGTAAGCAACAAGATAACGCCACAGACAAATAGACACGTCGATAAGCACAAAGGAATGGGTTAAGGGTTCATGGGACGGTAGGCGTCACAGCCCAGGTGCTAGGGGGCGTACGCAGCCGGCAGGCACCCCGCCCGCAGCTGTCCGCGCTGCGACGGGAGGGAGAGGGGGAGGATTCAGGAAGGCTTGAGAGGTCAGGATGTCTGTGCTATGTGTTTACGTGTTTGCAGTCTGCAGACGCCAGGTGTTATGATAGATAATTTAATCCAAAATGTCCCCTCAAACTGCTGCCTCTAACTCCCAAACTGTCAGTATAGCTCACAAAATGACTTTTCCATTTGCACCAAACAATGTTTGAAGTGTGGTACAGTCTAACTTTCTCCAGAAATGTCAGTTCTCTTATTTGAATCTATGCAGCTCTGTGTTGCTCATGCCTCACCTGCATCTTAAACCTAGGTTTCACCCACACGAATACACTTCAGGAAAGCAGTTTTCAAAGAACTCCATTTTAATTTATTAAAAAGGGTCGCTCTCCAGCGTTTTCCTTTAAACAGAAGACCAAATATAAAACTAATGCATTTCTCTGTTGGTTAGATAGTATGGTTGTAGGAGCCCCATCCAGTACGAATAAGCTCCTTGGTTTGACTCCCAGGTGACATGGTTGACCCGCTGTGTTTTCATTATCTATCTGTGTGAAGTAATGAATGATCGTGTGATCGTCTCCGGTTTACAACCCGTTTATTGCTCACCATGACACCAATGACATGTTAATACATTCAGATGGATCCTCAGTGACATGACAGCAACTGTTACAATTGAGATGATTCTAGCAGCAAAAACGTAAGCCCTTCCGGGGTTAAACAACAAACAAACCTCCATTTACACACCTTATATACCTGTGCCCTACGCAATAGGGCAGTGACACCTGGTGGACAACACATGACATGACAACATGCATAACAATTTGAGTCTGGAACAGCACTGCAAAAGAATGAAAGATATCAAATATTTGAATGACAGCAGAAATGTTCTAATTGAGCTGAACATTTCCTCATTAAAGTATGTGGAACTAGTCAGGTTTCACTTTCAGCATTCACACCAATAACATTTCTCTGTTATGTTTCCTGCAGACATCCAGCAGCTGTTGGTGGTTAAAGAAGATGTTCCCCCTGAGCAGCAGGAGTGGAGCCCCAGTCTGGACCAGGAGGACCCACCAGAGCCCCCACACATTAAAGAGGAACAGGAGGAACTCTGGACCAGTCAGGAGGGAGAGCAGCTTCAAGGGCTGGAGGAGGCTGATATCACCAAGTTCCTATTCACTCCTGTCCCTGTGAAGAGTGAAGATGATGAAGAGAAACCTCAGTCCTCACAGCTTCATCAACAAGACAAGACTGAAGACTCTTCTGACACTGAATACAGTGATGAATGGTTTAAGGATATCAGAGAACCTCCGTCAGGTTCAAAGTCTCTGAACAATAATGAAGTCTCTAAAAGTGGTGTCAGATGTAATACCGAAGAGAATCCACTCAGCTGCTCACTTTGTGGTAAAGCATTTAAATCGAAGAGAAATTTGAGGCGACACATGACTGTCCACACAGGGGAGAAAAGATTTAGCTGTTCTGTATGTGAGAAACGTTTTAAACAGAAAGTACATATGAAGGTACACATGGATACCCATTTAGCTGAGAGACCGTTCAAATGCTCAGTTTGTGGTAAAGGATTTACACAGAAGGGAAGTTTGACACTACACATGGCCATCCACACAGGACAGAAACTATTCAGCTGTTCTGTATGTGAGAGAAGTTTTAAACTGAAAGCACATTTAACACGACACATGGTCACGCATAAAGGGGACAAACCATTCAAATGCTCAGTTTGTGAAAAAGCATTTGCACAGAAGGGAAACTTGACAGAACACATGGCCATCCACACGGGGGTGAAACGATTCTGCTGCAGTGTTTGTGACCAAAGATTCACTTGGTATAGTCAACTAAGAAAACACAAGTGTATTTCCTCAGTCCTCACAGCTTCATCAAACTGAGCAGAACAGAGAGGCAGAGCCTGGAGCCAGCAGCTCAACTGAACAGATGGAAACAGGAACTGATGGAGAGGACTGTGGAGGACCAGAACCAGCCAGGAACTCACATCCAGATTTCTAAATTAATCCTTTCTCTTCATCATCTTATGCCTTGTTTCCACCAAGCAGAGTGGGTCGGGTCGGAGCTTATTTTGGCTTTTCTTTTGCAGAAAGGTGGGTAGGTTCCCAAAATAAGCGAGCTGTGCCGTCTCTGTGCATTAACCGGCGTAATACGCTGACAACACGGGGGAATAAATATAGATGCGGCTAGTTTGGCCAAGCAAAAACAACAGACCACTGGCTTGAGCGCAGTTGTTCCACGGCCCGATACTGCTAACGCCCAAACCCCGCCCTACCATAAAGGTTGGGTCGGCGGTGGAAACACCACCAGATTTAGCGTAAGCGAGCTGTCCTGCTCTGAGCCGCTCCGACCCGACCTGCTCTGCTCGCTGGACACAAGGCATCAGTGTCAAATTGTGGAGATGTGAACTTGGTTATTTAGTTTGGTGTTAATTTTGGTGATGTCTGATTCATTATGTTTTATTACACTCTGATTTTGATTTCATTGTAAGTCAGGAATCTTACAAATCAAATGTACATAAAAAGTATACAGTGATGCCTTTTCTTTCAATAAACATGACTGAAAACTTGTTTCATTATAGGCTATTGTTTGTTTTATTCACAAACCTCATGAAAATAACTGTGAGTATGTGGGCTAGGTGTGTTGGTAACCGCCAAATTAAAAGCCTTTAGAAAATGAACTGTGAAATGTAAAAAAATCTAATGTTATTTTACTTAAGAAACCATTAATTTAAATAACATTATTGCTTGCTTCAACAAAATAATAAAAACGGGGTTCCTTCAGTAAATGTACTTTGTTACAATCCCCTACTGAAGATCACTGTAAACCAAACGTTTTATTTTTTATTATATTTTTTTACATTAGACTTTAGCGTTGGTGATTTTATTTTGAAGGTTATGTAGCATGTGTCCCCGGAACCGGATGTTCTTTCCTGACCATGTGGCACTTTACCAAAGTAGAAACCACATTGTCCCGTTGTTGTGTTCCGTCGGACTGGTCCAGGAGAAAAGGTTTGTGTGATTGTGTGAAAATGTCTTAAAGCTCACATATTATGCACTTTGCTGTCAATTTTATATGGTCTAAGTAGTCCCTAATACTTATTTTTTTAGATGTTTGCTGAAAAACCCGTTCAGATCATTTATTGTAGCAAGCCTCTATACCCTGATTGTCCTCTGGTCTCAGGATGACCTATATTTGTGCGATCTGGCTGGCCCCTCCCACCTCTCTGCCGGGCTTTCTTTATATGTCCATGGGGCTCTCCCACCGTCTCTGCCGTGCTCTCGCGATACTAGAGAGACACTGCGTGACTGCGAACACAGTGTTTACCCGGAGCTAAGCCATACTTTTAACAATTTGACATGACCTGACATGATTAAAACCAGTGAAAACAGTAGCTTCAAAGTTTGATTTCTACATGAATATCTTCCCATCCTTTGTCATGTTAAAAACAAGTCATTATTAGACTGCAAGGGGAAAGCTAAGTTAGTGTATTAGGAGCAAAACTTGGTGCTACAACCGAAGCTACATGGGCGCTAACGCTAAAAATAAGACTCAGACGATTTAAACAAGTGAAAACAGTAGCTTCAAAGTGTGATTTCTACAGGAATATCTTCCCATCCTTTGTCATGTTAAAAACGAGTCATTTTCAGACTGCTGTGGGGAATATAAACAGCGTGTTATGAGCAAAAGCTGGTTGCTTTTCCCAAAGCTAATAGCTACCAGTCAGGCAAAAGTACCAATAAAAACTATTATTTTAGTTTCACCGTTTAAAAAAAAGCACAGGTAGCTTCCTATCCGTTGTGTTATTAAAAACGAGGCATTAATAGACTGCTGTGGTTAAGATAAATTAGTGGAGTATGAGCAAAAGCATTCTGTGTTGGTGTATGTAACATTCAGGCTGTACTATGGGCATCTTGTCGCTTCGGGGAAAGCAACATGGCTGTCGCTCGGAAAATTTTCCAGAGGATCTCGGGGCCGTGGACCAATAAGAAATGGGGGGGTGGGGTTATCATAGACTACTGCTAATGTGGGGGGAAGCATGGACACATAAAGAAAATATGGGGATGTGGCTTTGCAGTATATGACGTCATAAACCGCGAGAATTCTGAACGGAGTATATTGGGGGGGAGGGGTGGGGGTTTCAGAAAGGGGGAGAGTGAGAAAAGGAGAGATTGTTATTTTTTTGGATATTTTGGCAGTCTCTAGGCACACCGTGGACCCATGGATATGTTGGAACCAAGGGCGTAGGAACCGGGGGGGACGGAGGGGACGTGTCCCCTCCAATATTGGAGACAGGCGCATTTGTCCCCCCCAAAAATGATACCGCGAGGAGAAAAATATTTGATTTTGAAAATGCTTTTATTTTGAAAGCGCAACACAGCTTCTTGTCACCGGCCTCCTAAATGTGTTTGTTTTTCCCCGAACCGAGCCTTTAAGGGAGCGCGCAGGGTTGGGAGTTTAGGCATTCAGGCGGGAGTGTCCATTGGAGTGCTTAAACGCAGCGCTGCCTAGAAGGCTGCGTTGAGGGCACACAACACCATCGAGCCACCGGCTCTGAGGCTCAGACTGTTCGGGAAGTCTTTCCTTTGCAAAGGCAGTTAGAACGCTACTCGGTGACTTTTTTTCACACGTTAACCTGTTCTTTCTGTTAGTAAATACTCTGCGCAAAAGCTCATTCACTTCCTACTTCATCCAAACCGACTTAAACAGCTCTCTGTGTATCGTATCGCTAATTTAAGCCTGTAAGTGTAAACAAACCTAGTGCTGAGTCCGCCTCTCTCATGCTGCTGCTGCTGGCACATCAGAGGTTCACTGCTTCTGAACGTTACCCAGCATGCGCAAAGCCTTCTGTTCTATGGGCTCGGGCTGCCTACTGTAAATAGGCTATGGGTTTTCAGGTCGATGCGATTTTAAAAAAAATAAAAAAGGGTGACGTTTTTATTCATGAAACATTTGGAAACTAAACTTGCAAGAATTAAATCTCCCACACAGTAACATTCAAAGTATGATTCAGTGTTTTCCCCACGTTCACACAGCAGCAGCGCGCCACCGCTGCTATATTTTCTCCGCCGCTGCTATTAAAATCCTCCTCCTCCTCATTATTCTACTTTTTTACTTTTTTTTTTTTGGTACGTAGCTCATTTTAGAAACGGGGCAATGCCTAACATAAACACTGACCATGCGTCTGAGGTGAATGTAACTTACTCGGCGGAAAACAGAAACTAACGGAGGGGAGCGGCTCACTGTAGAGTCCCTTTAGTCGCGCTGTCAGTTTTCCGTCAGGGCTCTGTGTATCCGGGCTCGAGACATACAAACAGATCGCGGAACATTCACTAACGAAACAGTTAGTGGCTGAGCGAAGAATGTGGACTACTGTAGGCTACTGGTGCAAATTCCACAACTCATTACTTGTGTTACAGTTTAGTACAATATGTAGGCCTATTCATTTATATTTGGCTGCTCCACCAGTCCAGGCAGGACAGGATAGTTAAGTTTCAGTTTCGTTTTTCATCTCCGTGTCGGACAGCTGTTTGCTCAGCTGATGGGCTCGAACCTCACGGAGCAGACAGCGGGAGTCAGTCTAAAGTCAGCGATGATCACACAAATCAAAAAGCTAAATTATAAAATAAAGCTATCTCTTCTTCCCTCTATCTGTCTGTATAGGGCCTATATTTCTCTCTCCACTGCACACTTAGTCACTACCACTAGTTTTAAGGAAGCAGAAGGAGGATTATACCCTCATTTTGCACTTTATTATTTTTAAATATTAGAAGATTGCAGGCAAGTAAAATACCACCAGCCACTACATTCTCAATGATAGAGACGAATAATTACCTTTTTTTCTTACAGTTTAAATCAAATATTTGAACAATACAGGAGAATAAATATTTGAAAGCAATACAGAATGCATGATATTACTGCATTGTATTGTATTCTATTTTTGTCACCAGGAACCTAAATGTTGTCAATTAGCCAACTACTTTACATATATTTGGTGCATACAAATTCACCAGAATGCAGGAAATTAAGTGTTGAATGCTCAAAAATTTATGGGGGGACACCCACAGACCCCCACATTAAAATGTGTCCCAAACCAAGGTTTAATCACAAATTCATGAATAGTTTTGTTTTATTTGTATCTATAGGCCTTTGTATAAGGATACTTTGTAATTTTTATCACATTATTTTAGATTAAAGTCTTAGGTCCTGCTTATCAATTGCTCATAATAACCAGTAGGCCTACTTCTGTGTTGGACATTACTGAACCTCTTCCCATTTATAGCACCCAATGTCCCCGTCTAGTTCCATGTCCCCAAAAAATCAAATAAAGGAAACCCCCCCCCCCCCCCTGATTTACCGAGTCGTCTCTAGAGGGGTCGGGTGTTTGTCACCTTTTTCACCTCTTATGAGTTTGCAGGTCTGGTTTAAGCATTAAGCAAGAACTGTAAATACATTGTGCAAATCATTTTCTGCGTTGTGGCATTTTGTGTTTAAATATTCATTTCTACACAAAAATGTCAAAATCTGTAAGTAAAGACAAAAAAAGGCAAAGTTGCAACACCAATAATCCCATCTATCTGAATAGTAATTAGTGCATATTCTCCTCTCATAGTGCACTAGATCAATGCATTCAAATGTAAAGGGACCCCTTAGGACGTTCAGGGACCACGCCACCGCTGCTGAAAATAATCCTGCGGGAAACACTGTGATTGCATATCATATATACTGATTGTTGTTTGTTTTTTTACATTGGATTTTTTTTCTTGTTATTTTACTACTTTTGTCTGGAAAATTCCTTAATATCAGTGTTTCTGCATAAGTGGATTTTCAATTCATAGATATGGTGATATTTCATCAAGTTCTGAGGTGTCTTTGTGAAGGGATTCAACAGGTGTTATGCAAATTATTCTGTATATTTGATCTATTTATTATTTTCAAAGCAAATTTGAAAATGTCATATTTTTGCTTTCCATGGAAGGTGGCAGATGGTTGTTATACTGATGTGGAAAGCTTCTGGTAGTAGTGCTATCATGGTAACCCCCCCCCCCCCCCCAGCTGTGCCAAAAAGCAGGCGCAGAGATCTTGCAAGGGCAAAAAATTTCCGCTCGCGCGCTCAGCGCGCGCTCGCTTCTGTCCCCCCCAATGTTAAACTCGTTCCTACGCCCCTGGTTGGAACACATTTAAAAAGTGCATTTAGCATAATATGTGACCTAGTCCAAATGTCGAGAGCGTTGGTGAATCACCTCATCAGTGTTTTACATGTGGAGGTGTTGCCACAGTGAACACAACGGGGCTTTTATTCTGAAGTCCAAAAGAATCCAAGCACCGGAAGTGATTGTCCTTATTCTGACTAACTTGGAACAAAATGGCGTTTGGTCCCAACGAGTCACGCGGATGTTTTCAGCATCAGTATCATTTTCGATAATAACAGCTTCAAGGAGCCATCAGAGCCTCTGTATGTCTGGATAAACCTTTCTGAACGCACTCAGAGCAAGCCTTTTTACACCATATGTTTCCTCTCACTCACCTGCCGGTAGCTAAGAAGCTGTTGGAGTTAGCTTAGCATACTAGCTGGGCGACGGAGTCAAAGTGACTGAAACATGTCTAAAGTCCAAATGGTGAGAGCGTTGGTGAATCAGCGACTAACTGCGGCTGCTGAAGAGATATTTGGGCTGTTTGAAAGAACCATAGCACAGTACGAGGAGGAACTCTGTCGTTCAAAAGAGAAGAACGAGCGACAACAGAAGCTACTGGACGCTGTTTTGAAGCCTGAAGTCCGGTTACACAGAGCAGGTTGGTTCCTCCAACATTACAAGATAATTATTAATCAGATGAATTCATTTTCAAGTCTTTCACTGGCTAATAGAGGTCTACACGCAGTCGCTGTGTCTCACTCTCTTTCAGCCAACAGTATCCAGACACGTAGCTCCTTCAAAATAATACTCAATCAGAATGGGCTGTATGTGAACACACAAGGAATAACGTGTTTTGTTGTTCTCAGTTACTTTCACAGAAATAGGCAAACCGCTACAAAATATAGGGACAAAAGAGTTCAAACAAAACAGAAACATACTATTTATTTAGACATAGTGAAACAGCGTTTTAATATATGAAAGTTTTTGTTTTTATGCAGTTTTTTTTTGTGTGTGTGTGTGTGTGTGTGTGTGTGTGTGTGTGTGTGTGTGTGTGTGTGTGTGTGTGTGTGTGTGTCAGGTCCAAAAGTCTGAGAACATATTGTAAGTAATATTTTTAGGTGACCCTTGAGATAAATTGAAAGTTTAAAGATTGACCAGTCTGTTTGGTAACTGTGAACCGGGAGTATAGGAGGGAACAATGGTTAAAACAATACGATAGCCATTTACACTGAACTATAACATTGTAATACTGCTGTTACTTACACATATCAGACAGAGATATGTTCAGCTGAGAGGACAGTCTGAAACTGTTCCTGTGTTTACTTGTTTTCATGGGCAGTGATCTGTAGAAGTTAGTAAGGATTAAAAATGCAATTTCTGAAGATACTGCGGTGTTAATGCTAATGCTGAAAAGCTGAAAGTTGAATGAATGGGAAGTATACTTGGGATTGAAGAGCTGGAGTGGACGCACTAAACGTGAGCTCCGGTAACCTACCTTTTTATAACATTCCGCACTCACACTATCACACCAAAACTGCTTCAGTTTTTCCGTTTCTGTCAAACACTCCTTTAGAGAAGTACAGCCGTCTCTCTAAATGGCTTCTAAGGGTAAAAAGCCGACTCCGAGCGAAAAAGAGGACGCTAATGCTAACGTTAGCTTGGGGGCTATAAGCACCATGATAACCACGCTACTTGAGGAGCTCCGGGAGGCATTGACTGCCGAATTTAAAAAATCATTCGCTCAGCTCGACGCAAAGTTAGACCAGATTACACTGACAGTGGAGGACCATGGTCAACGCCTTTCGTCCCTGGAGCTTTCTGCTGAAGACCTGAGTCAGCGACCTCGAGACCATTTGCTCCACTCTGCGTGGTGACAACACGAAGCTAACAGCTAAAGTAGCCGACTTGGAGGGCCGGAGCCGACGACAAAACATTTGAAATCTCGGCTTGCTTGAATCCACTGAAACCGGGCACCCAACTAATTTTTTTTTTTCCGGATTTGCTGCGGGAGGCTTTCGGGAGCGAGATGTTGCCGGATCCCCCGGAGGTTGATAGAGCCCATCGCTCCCTCGGCGCTAAACCGGCACCGGGCCAGAGACCGCGACCAGTCATTCTACGCCTGCATCGATTTCAGATGAAGGATCTACTCATCAGAGAGGCACGGCGGAGAGGGCAACTCGAGTTTCGCGGCAAGCCTATTCGGATTGTGGAGGACTACAGCCCCGAGGTGCAGAGCCAGCGTGCAGAGTACCGGGACGTCATGGCAGAGCTCTACAGGCGGGGACTGAGACCTGCGCTATACCCAGCGCAACTCCGTGTCACGATGTCCGATGGAGCCAGAAAGTGGATAAACTCACCCCAGGAGGCGCCGTAATACATCGACAAGTCCCCCAAACCCCCATAAAGACACTGTTTGAGGACGTTTAATCCACTGGATGAGAGGTAACACTGTAGCTATAGAAGGCAGAAGTGCAGCTGTCAGTTAGCGTCTGTGTTTTGCTACACAGCTGATTGTGCAGGTGTTTGCCTATTTACTAAAGATACAGGCTGTATACAATGGCGACACTCAAAGTTACGTGCATTTCAAATGATAAACTATGTCCAGATGGTGTTCATTTTGTTTTGTGGGGGGTGTTTGCTGATACCACATATTATCTGCCCTTATATGTGTGCTGATGCGTTCTAACGGCTCGTCTATAATGTTTGCAGCCGTACATTTAAAGCTGCAGTCATATTGAGGACCTTTATATAAATGGTCACTTTGCTTCATTTGATCAGCTAGTATCAAAGTTTTCACTGTCGAAAGCTCAATTCTTCGAGTATCTACAGGTGAGGAATTATGTCAGACAGAATATACCATCCTCTGAGTCCCTGCCCGCAGATGGTTCATTGTCCAAAACTTTGCTAGACTCACCAGAAGCTAAAAACCTGATTTCATCTTTTGTGGGAATATTTTTAGACCGGCAGGACAAATCCACTTTAAAGATAAAGCAAGCCTGGGAAAAAGACTTGAACATTGACAGCTGACGATGTCTGGGAGGGAGCGCTAAAAAGCATAAAATCCTGCTCTATAAACTCAAGTCTTCAGTTAATTCAATTTAAGGTCACACTTAGATTGCCCTATTCTAAGGTTAAACTGCATAACATTTTCCCAAATCTTTCGCCTTTATGTAACAGGTGTAAGATTGCCGAGGGTACGCTTGCTCACCACTTTTGGGAATGTCCAAATCTCTACAACTTTTGGTGTCTTGTATTTCGATGGTATTCCAATGTCTTGAATGTTCCTTTGGCTCCTGATCCGGAGGCCGTCCTGTTTGGACATTCCGCAGCCTTGGAAAAGCTGGACTGTAATCAGCCATTGACACTAACGGTTGCCCGCTTGCCCGGGGCAAGTGAAAATAATGTTTGGGAAAGTTGACATTGCTTTTTGGTTGCCCGGACGGGCAAGTGGATGTTAGAGGGGTTGTCAGTAGTCTAGGCTATTTATTCATGTGTCTTAGAGTCCGCAAAAAACATTTTCCCGCTAACCCACACAAAATAGATTGGCTATATTTGCAATTGAGCAGCTGCGCGTGGCAGCCAGCAGCATCACGCTCTCTCTTTCTCTCGCTCTCTCTCTCACTCTCTCACTCACTCACTCACTCACTCACTCACTCACTCACTCACTCACTCACACACACACACACACACACACACACACACACAACAGCCTGTGTGCGCACAGTTTCGCTGTCTACGTTCCGAAAACCGACTCTATTAGGCCCTGTTCTCACGGCAACACGAAACGGTGCAAACGCGGAAAAATTCCTGCGGTTGCACTATATCATGTCCATGAAAACAGCAAACGCAGGCATGAAACCACAAGTTTTTGAGATCTACTCCCAGGGAGGATTTTTTGGAAATCACAACGGTTTTGGTTTCATGTGAACACCGAAACCATTTCCCCTGGTAACGCTGACGTCACGGCTCCACTTCACGTATGCGTAGTCTATAACATTTGCTGTCAATACCCACACGCGAGTTATAAAGTTAGAAAACAACATAATGTGCAGGGCTTAAATAGGCCTATAACACTCGCCAATTTAGTCTGTAGTCTATTAGTAAGTTATTGATACCATGCACCCGCCACTTTGTCTGGGGAAAGATTTGTGCTCTGCCGCTTTTTCTAGCAAAATAAACTTGTGTACAGGGCTCTCTCTACATTAAAAAACACTATCCATAGTTCAGCGCGCAGCGGTTAAGTTACTGTTCAACAAAAGGAGCATTAAGGCTACGGCTTCACAGTAAAAGCATTTCACTGGCTAAACATTAACAGCATTTCACCAGACAAACGTGAGTTGACTTTTATTTTGAAGTACGCCTAACAGGAAAAGTAGCCGCTCACAAAGCCCCTTCACTATCAGCATGTCTTCTGTTTTCACGAGTTCAATGCGGTGAAATAAGAGGACAGAAAGCTTGTCATTTACAATACTTGTAACCCCACGCTTACACCAACCGCTTTATGAACGTTAGTGGCATTCATTTTCGGTTTCAGTAAGGTTTTATGCATCAAATTGTACCGGAAAAGCTATCTACTACTACCTTGTACCGCCAACTGCTGGCCTGGCATGCTTACTACATCGATTTCGTCCCGTTTCCTCTGAAAACATGTGCACGGGTGAAGATGTCAGATAAATTGTGTCTGAACGGGTTTTTTTTTTTAAACCAAAAACGGGAAAACTGTCACGTTTTCACCGTGAGAACAGGGCCTTAGGCTATACGGACCTGGTTCCGCTATATTCAAAACCCAGAAATCAATAGGCCTAACGTTTGAGCTTATCGATACCGCTATGGAGTCCAGAAGGTCACATGATGTAATTTTAAATATCGAGTAGAGTCGGGTCATCTTCAACTAAAGTGTTGTACCTTCGACTGTGTTGAAGAAACTCCTTCAACCCGCTTCAACTCCGCCTCAAAAAAAAAAAAAAACCCGTCCGCTGAGCCGCTGCCGCTGCAGACAGGCTCGTCACCGTCTCTTCATTCATTCAAAGGAAGGTGATCAACAAACGAGAGACTGTTTATCTGCAGGATAATAACTAGTTAGCTTTAAAAAAATCGCAAACGGTTCAAATGTGATGTGTTTAGGTCGACTCGGTAAAATTATTATTAGGCAAAGGTCAATAAAAGGACATCATGATGTGTTCAAATGTAACATCAAGAAAACATTATTTTTAGTTTTTCGAGAGAAGCTTGAATAATACAGTTTGGGTGAAAAACTTGTTTTCCCAGCAATATAAAATAATTAGTAGGCCTTAATATGGAATTATGACCAGCTTAAAGTCCTATCCTGAGCTCTGCTCATCTTATAAGCAATTAAAGCAATAATACCAGTTCTCTTTTAACAAAATAAAACAAAAGTATTGATAAAGATTTGGATTGTGGAGTCTTTATAATGGTATCAATATGAAAAGAAATTAATGATCCCCCTCCTTACTTACAGTATAACCGGGCAATAGCTTTAACATGGTGGACTTTAATCAAGCATGGCAAAAAGAGGCCCTTTCACGATGCTGCAGCAGGACCAAGCTCTTGGCTGTATGTGTGATGTCATGATATCTAGGCTTATATGAATTGTTCTTAGTTGTATGTGGTTAGGATGAGACAAGTAAGCAGTGTTTGCATTTAAGAGATACGGTTTGCTAAAATGTATATTAAGCATATATCACTGTTTAACATTTTTTTTTAGATTTTTTTGGGAAAGTCAACATGACATTCGGGCAAGTACAACATTACCTGTACTTGCCCTAAGGGCAAGTGCTTTTGAAACCTTATTGTCAACCCCTGGTAATGCTCGCACGGTAATGGTCTATGGCATGGTAGTTGCAAAGAGATGCATTCTGAGGCTGTGGAAATCGGACTTGGCCCCTCAGTTCGATACTTGGCTGGGGGAACTGGTGGGCATTTTGCATGTCAAGAGGCTGAGGTATGAGCTGTCCGGCAACGCTCACGGTTTCCTTGCCGTGTGTGGCCCAGTGCTGCAGCACATAGGGGCCTGAAATGTCTGAAATGTCTGCCTCCTTGGCGCCACCTGCATGGGGGCCTGAAATGTCTGCCCCCTTGGCGCCACCTGCATGGGGGCCTGAAATGTCTGCCCCCTTGGTGCCACCTGCATGGGGGCCTGAAATGTCTGCCCCCTTGGTGCCACCTGCAGTGGACATGAGAGGTTTGCCCCAGTTTTTTTTGTTGTTGTTGTTGTTTTTTTGTGTATATATAGCTTATTTTCTTGATAATTTTCGCAAACTCTCAACCCCAGCTTTAAAGTATGTGGAACTAGTCAGGTTTCACATTCAGCATTCACACCAGTAACATTTCTCTGTTATGTTTCCTGCAGACATCCAGCAGCTGTTGGTGGTTAAAGAAGAGGTTCCCCCTGAGCAGCAGGAGTGGAGCCCCAGTCTGGACCAGGAGGAGCCACCAGAGCCCCCACACATTAAAGAGGAACAGGAGGAACTCTGGATCAGTCAGAAGGGAGAGCAGCTTCAAAGGCTGGAGGAGGCTGATATCACCAAGTTCCTATTCACTCCTGTCCCTGTGAAGAGTGAAGATGATGAAGAGAAACCTCAGTCCTCACAGCTTCATCAAAGACAAACTGAACAGATGGAAACAGGAGCTGATGGAGAGGACTGTGGAGGACCAGAACCAGCCAGGAACTCACATCCAGATCCAGAATTAGGACCTGTGACTGAAGATGAGACTGAAGAATACCTCTGTGAGCCTGGAGACAGTGATGATTGGTCTCCAAATATTAAGGTATCTAAAAGGCAAAAGAGACGTTACACTAGAGATAAAGTATTCAGCTGCTTTGTGTGCGGGAGACAATTTAGTTTTAATAGTAATCTGACGAGACACATGAAACTTCACACAAGAGACAAAGCCATAACCCTAACCCTTCCGGAAAATTCTGGAAGTGATACAATATGTAATTCAGATGACAGACCATTCGTCTGCTCACTTTGTGGCAAAGGATTTATTGCGAATAGTCATTTGATACGACATACGCTTGTCCACTCGGAGGAGAGAGCATTCAGCTGCACAGGTTGTGATAAAAGATTTAAACGTAAATCCGACTTGACAGACCACTTACCCATCCACAAGGGTGTGAAACAATTCTGCTGCTCCTTTTGTGGTCGAGGATTTTACGTGAAGAGACAATGGAGAGCCCATGTGTCCGAACACAGAGGGGAGAAAAGATTCTGCTGCAAAGTTTGTGACCAAACATTTACTTGGCAGTATGAATTCCGAAAACACCAGCGTTGCTGTATTCAGTCCCCAGAGCAACAGCAAAACCAAACTGAGGAGAACAGAGAGGCAGAGCCTTGGGCTGCCAGATCAACTGAAACAGGAGCTGATGGAGAGGACTGTGGAGGACCAGAGCCAGCCAGGAACTCCCTTGATATCGAAGCCATTGATTATGATTGGAATGAGACTGTCTCCGTTGTAATTATCTGAAAGATAATTAAATCCTTGTAAGCAATTTAAAATATAATTCTGACAAAAAATAGCCTTTTCTTGATTTGGAGAAACATTTGTTCCAAGTCAAGTCTGAATGCACAACAAGTGCCACCCATGAGTGAACCCAGATCATAGGAGGACATCCCAGTACTCCTCCTCTCAAACACCACCCCAGGATCATCTGTGAGGCAATGCAAGAAACAACAGTCAGCGCGGTTACATGGCACAACTAGATTGGATTATCACATATATCGAACAAGACACTCGAACGGACCGTGTCACTTGTCTGAGTATACATGGCCTTTCAGAAATCGGATAAATGTCCGATGCATGGCTGTCTCCACTATGCTAGGTGGCGCTGTAGCCCTTTCAACCATGCTTTCAACAAGTGGTTTTAGAGCCACGTCCGCTTCTCTTCCGTCAATAACCCATGGTGTAGCCTATCACGCGCAGGCACACAAGCACAGAACGAGAAGTCCGATATGCGATCCCTGTATACATGCAGAGAGAAAGCCGACAATGAACGAATTATCTAGGTGTTCTTATCCGACTTCTCTTGTCCGTTATTGTGCCGATTTGTGTCCGAAGTAGATCGGATAAAGGTGTTTACATGCAGTTTAAAAGTCCTGTTGAAGTCTTATTCGTTTAGTTATCCGATTATGAGTCTGCATGGAAACGCACTGAGTGTCTCAGTGTCCCCACTGTGATAACCCCCTTACAGCAGCAGAGCTATGGTGCACTAGTAGCTGTGCTTGGTTGATGTACATTTTCAGAACATGGAAATTAATTGTTAGTTTTAGTAGTAGTAATAATAGTAGTAGGACTAGAGAAAGAGTTGAAACACAGTTAAAAAGACATGAGTGTGATTTGCCTCGTTTGCTCTGAGAAGTGGCTCGGTGCAGTTTGAGTCTGCGCTGTTAGAATAGATCTGGCTTGTGTTTCCACAGCCAGTAAAGTTGGTGACTTTTTTTTTTCGATTGCTAACCCACATTTTGCTAGCCTGGCATTCCCAGACCTGCCACTAGGCGCTGGCAAATTAAATTTGCTTCAAGATATCAGGGTCAGGATTTCCAGGCTAACATTTTGCCCAACTGTAGCTCAATGTGCAAAACTCTAACTACAGTCTGCACTACCAACAGTCACTGGAGCTGATCAGTTCACTTCACCTGCAAAACAGTCGCAGTGCAGCAAACACTACAAACAATCCTCATTGAGATTACACATACTGTCAATCAGAACACACTCAGAGTCTAAACACTAGCATCAAACCCCAATACACAAATTACAAACTTTTCTTTGAGGAAAGAGTGAAATTCTTTCACAGGAAAATGTTTATTTTGTAACATACCAGTTGGTTCAGGTTAACAAAAAGAAATGAAAATCAGAAGTTTGCATCAATAGATACATCGTTTTATTTCATATTTTATTGATAACATTTCCAAATTTAGTATTTATATGTATAACTATTCTATTAATTGTAATACAGAAATCAATTCCTGTAATGTTGTCATTTACTGTAAGGATTATACACTCACCTTTTGTTTGCTGGAAAATTCGTATTACAGATACAACTGTAGATCTTTGCAGATTGCGTTGCACCCTCAACCCTGCCTCTCTCAATGAGAGACCATGATTCACAACAAGGTCTATCAGTGTTGCCCTTAATGTATTTCATCAAAATTACAGCTCTATATCTTCTGAGTCTTCCTCCACACATCACTAGGCTGACATCCATTCTGTTTTGAATGTGTGGTTAACAGTTGTGACAGCATGGTGTTAGCATTTGAACAAAATCCTGGAAATCCACAGTGGTGTGCAGGCTGAGGTTAAGCCATGAGATAGGTGTGTAGAGTTTTGAAAATTGTGTTTAAGCAATGAAAAACGAGCTAAAACGAGCTACAGTTTGGTCCGTATGAACTGCTGCTGTGCATAGTGTTGTTAGAGTTTTGCACATGTCGCTCCAGGTGTGCCCACTGTGGTTTAGTGATCGAATTTTTTTTTAAACAAGCTGGTGATGCTCCTTGTCTCAAAAGAACCTTTAACTACAGTATATGTTTAAAGGTGCTGTAAGCGGAATGGTTCTTTTAGCTAACTTCCTGTCAGTTACTGCAGTTAGCAGTCCCCTCGCTTGTCCCTACGTGACCACATTAATGCACTGCGGTCTTCAAGCAGCAAGTTATCTAGCATCATCTCAGTGTGATAAAACAGTGAGACCATGGAGTGTATATACTATATATGAGTGAGACGAGTGTCGGTTTGTAGCGTTCTCTCTTCTGATTGGATAAAAAAATCGGGATACTACAACATTTTAATTGTGCTATTACTGCAAATCAGAATGACTTGGAGACCTGTGTTATGACGTCCGCACTCTGTTGAAGTGATTGCTGTAGGAATATGGAGTGATATAACACATATATCAACACAAATTAACCGCTTACTTCACCTTTAAGTATTTGATATATGAAAACCATATATGATAAGTACAGTAGTTGTCACAGTCAGGTTTAGAAAGAATTCACTGTCTATGAAAAATGCTTCATAAATATAGTTGTTGATGGATTGATTGATTATAAACCCCAACAATGTTGAAACATCTGTCTCGGTGGGCCGTCTGCTCACTGATGGCTTTATCAAATGCATGATTTCTATTAGCGTGGAAATAACTATCCAAACTAACTTCTAAATAACATTTGTATGGTCTGAATGATAATTGTATATAATCGTATACAGTACATATTATGTATATTGTTTGACTTTGTTCTAGGTGTCTGGAGGACCTGGGTATGTGTGCTGTTTGTCGCTTTAGCATTTAACTTGATTTGAATCTTTCTGGTGCCTCGTTTTTCACAATGCATATATTGGCTTACCACGATATTATTTACATGAATATATGATAATATTCAATATTTTTTTGTCAGTGCCTCCGCCAGACCTGCCTTACCCTGCTGGGTCTGCCAATTTGAAGTGACTGTGTGTCCAGGCAACCCCAGGCTGTTGGTTCAAACAATAAACACAACACGAGTTCAAGAATGGAAGATAAAACAATTACAATTTAAAAAAATAAAAAATAAATCAGACATATATGAAGAAATGTTACTTTATTAAGAGTCATGGATGGAAAGCACCTCCTCTCGCTCCAGCTCCGTTTCAGACCCGGGTCTTTCGAGCTCCTGAAACCTGGACATTTCCACAGAGAACCAGAGTTTAGGCTGCTGGAGGGCGGCTGCATCCACACAAGCTAACTGTTAGCCGAGACCAGGGTACACAGTAGCTTGTAGAGAACAGCTTTTTCTCACACTGATTTCATATTCCTTTTTTCTTTTTTTTTAGTAACTACTGCACAGTTATACAATTATTTTTCTTATGTAGTAGGTAAAGCATATATATGTAGTTAATACAACTGTGTGTACCTTATTGTAAGTTGTTACCAAGAAAAGTTTTACTTGTACAGCCCATACCATTCTACCTCATAAGGTTTTGCAATCTGTGAACCATTGACCTGGTGACATTTGAATGAATTGCTCTATCTGTAATAAATGTTTGTAAATTTGTCTAAGAATTAATTAATTTCTTCATGTCAAAGGTGCACTATGTAACTGTGTGTGTGTCAGAGAAGGGGAACACTTGCTAAGGTATATTCATAACACTAAATAAACAAATGTATGCACACGCCAATTGGATCCCTGGAAGTTAGAAAGCTTCCTGAAAAGTTACTGTTTCACTAGGGATGGGAATCGAGAACCGGTTCTTGTTCAGACCCGGTTCCGAGTCAACCAATTCCTTGGAATCGTTAACATGCCTGCTTAACGATGCCGCTTATCGGTTCCGCTCGTAGCAAATGCGTCATGACTTCAGACACGTGCTGCTTTGTTTTGGTTCAGAACGCAGCAAACATGACGTCGAGGCAGAAGCCTCTAAAGTGTGGTTGTATTACACATGAAAAGGCAACAATATGGTAAAGTTTCCATTTCATCAAATGACTCGTGCACAAGCAAGCCCGCAGACTGCGATCCTGACGGTTGAACGTTTAAACATCCGCTGCCTTACTCGGCACCAGAATTGCCCATCACTTGGATTTGAACATACAATGTAGGCTATATGAATTAATGTGTGTGTAAGCCTAGGTGTGGGCAAGTGAAAGAGGGAGATACATAAAAAGGCGAGAGCAGCATACAAACAGGAAAAAAGGATTTCTTATTCGCTTCCAAAGGCCCGCTGTTTACTCTCGTTCAACAGCTGTTAAATGCTGCCTTGAAGCACGGCAGTGGGGACGAACGCAAAACAACACACAGCGGGACTAGGCGGTCCGGTGGTAAGGAAACTTTAACAATACGCTTTATAAAGACTGAAGACAGTAAGGGTGTATTCACACATGCTGTGTTTAGTTCGGTTGAAACGAACTCAGGTGCACTTCCACCTTCGGTGCGCATCTTTCAGACAGGTGTGAATACAGCAATCGCACTCGGGGGCGGACCAAACAAACGCTCCGAGACCCAGCAGAAGAGGTGGTCTCGATGCGCTTCGAAACGCACTCTGCTGCAGTTCGTTTGTGGTGTGAATTTGGCCGGACTCGATCCGACCCAATTACAGGAAGCACTGCGCCTTTTCTTTCTTTTCTTTTTTAATAAATCGCCATCAGCTTCACATTATGGGAAAGTGTTGTTGTCGCCATTGTTAGGAAGATTAGTTGTGGTTTGCACCGAGCGAAAATATTACATTTGATAATGACGCATGCGGATCAGCGATCAGATGGAGAGGAGCGTCTCCTGTAGCCTACAGTGCCAACAGGTTCACGCTGCGCTTTGCATGAAGTGTGTGTTTTTATTGTTCTTCCCAACGGGACCGTCAATACTATCCCCGTGTCAGTTTGGTGCTGAACTGCGCCGAACTGACACCCAGCTGATACACAGCTAAATCAGCTGTGTTTCAGTTTGAGCCTATTCTTCACGCGAGCCGCGCGTCCAGCAGCAAAAATACAGTAAAAATGATGTTTCACATCGTAGGCTAGAAGCCACATAACGTGGCATTGACATGGGGCTACATATTATAACCATATGAAACAATAATAATTTGATGTGTTTCTTCTTTATTTATAGGCTAGATGTAGGCATTTTTATTATTTTTAACCCCATATTATATCAATGATATATTTCGCAGTTTTTACTTCGTTCTTCCTGCTTCTCTCCACCCCAGAATGTCTGTCCAATGAAGTAATGACTTCAGATCACGTGTGGTTTTGCTTCGTAATGCTGGTCCACTTGCAAAAGGGGCAATATGAAAGTGGACCACACCAACAAAAAAAAATCCAAATTCTATTTGGTCTGGACCAAAGCAAGTGAACTAACGGACTTTCCATGTGTGAATACACCCTAAGACACACTTAAAATAACGCTCTCTGCCCGATACAAAAAGCTCTGCCTTGGATTACTTGAGCGATCGATGTGTATAAAACCATCCGCTACGTGTCTGATGCAGGGACATTATATTAGCCTAATAAACAGCGCGGTGAACATAACAGCGTACATTGTAAAGCTGAGATGGAGCGGTGACTCCTTGTAGTTGGCGTGGTGAAGAATAAGCAAAGTGATACATTCTCTTAAAGCCTTTATGGCGTATTTATTCTCTTCTTGAATAGCCTACATGACTGTCTACTGTGCAGTCGTGACAGTTTGACCTGAGGCGTTAACATAGTGACATCATCACGTTGGCCTTTCAGAGTAAGGGCGCAATCATATAATAACACTTAACATACATTAAAGATCTCGTATCCTTCCTGAGAGGGCAAACATGATAATTGTTCTGCATA
Source organism: Hyperoplus immaculatus (assembly GCA_949357725.1). Classification (NCBI taxonomy): domain Eukaryota; kingdom Metazoa; phylum Chordata; class Actinopteri; order Uranoscopiformes; family Ammodytidae; genus Hyperoplus; species Hyperoplus immaculatus. Next base: position 1,067,189 of record OX442367.1, on the reverse strand, counting down.
AAAAGAGTTGGTATTATCTTTTCAAAAGACTTATTTGGGTTTTTTCTGTCAGTTGAATTTTGTTTTAAGTGCCAATGAGCACTGTTAATATTCCAAAAGGCACAAGCTCTTCCTTGACTGTTTTAAGTATTTGTTTTTAGTTTGTAGGGCACATAAGGGCATTTGGGCTTAAAAACCAAAAAAAAAATTGTCTGGACCAATTAATGTGAAAATTGACAATTTCCTAATCCTAAAGTAGCTTGATAATCTTTCAATGCATACACTAGACACTTCTGATCAGATATTAAAGAGAGTTAATACAAACAAACTAATTTGTACATATTCTCTCACCCAATGAGAATCGATAAGAGAATCGATAAGGAATCGGATCGATAAGCAGAATCGGAATCGCTAAATTCTTATCAATTCCCATCCCTCACTGTTGTTAACAGCGGCAGGGCCCAAAGTTTGGTATACAAACGCATTCTAGTCTATTATTTAGTTTACATTTTTTGATGATATAATTATTCAATGCTTAGAATTACATGTAGAGAAAATGTTTTGTAAACCAACTGCAGGCTCTGTGAATGTACAGGTGAAACTCGAAAAATTTGAATATCGTGAAAAGTTCATTTATTTCAGTAATTCAACCTAAATGGTGAAACTAATATATTTTATAGACTCATTACATTCAAAGTGAGATATTTCAAGCCTTTATTTGTTATAATTGTGATTATCATGGCTTACAGCTTATGAAAACCCCAAATTCAAAATCTCAGAAAATTTGAATACTACATAAAATCAATAAAAAAAGTATTTTAAATACAGAAATGTCGGCCCTCTAGAAAGTATAATCATCCAAATGTATTAAGTACTTGGTTTGGGCCCCTTTTGCACGAATGCTTTCCTAAATGCGGGATGGCATGGATGCTATCAGCCTGTGGCACTGCTGAGGTGTTATGGAAGCCCAGGTTGCTTTGATAGAGGCCTTCAGCTCGTCTGTATTGTTGGGTCTGGTGTGTCTCATCTGCCTCTTGACAATACTCCATAGTTTCTCTATTGGGTTCAGGTCAGGAGAGTTGTCTGGCCAATCAACCAGTTACCAGTGGTTTTGGCACTGTGGACATGTGTTAAGTATTGCTGGAAAAAGTAATTCAGCATCTTCATAAAGCTTGTCAACAGACAGGAACATGAAGTGCTCTAAAATGTCCTGGTAGACAGCTGTGGGGACTTTGGACTTGATAACACAATGGACCAACACCATCAGATGACATGGTGCCTCAAATCATCACTGGCTGTTGAAACTTGACAGTGGTCTTCATGCCCCTTGGATTTTGTGCCCCTCCACTCTTCCTCTAGACTCTGGGACCTTGATTTCCAAATGAAAAGCAACATTAAATTTGGATCAGTGATGATTTGAGGTATCATGTCATCTGCTGCTGTTAGTCCACAGTGTTATCAAGTCCAAAGTCACCACAGCCATCTACCAGAAGATTTTAGAGCACTTCATGCTTCTGTCTGTTGACAAGCTTTATGGAGATGACAATTTCCATTTCCAGCTAGACTTGGCACCTGCCCACAGTACCATAAACCACTGGTAACTGGTTGACTGACCATGGTATTACTGTGCATGAATGGCCAGACAACTCTCCTGACCTGAACTCCATAGAGAAACTATGGACTATTGTCAAGAGGAAGATGATACACACCAGACCCAACAAAACAGACGAGCTGAAGGCCACTATCAAAGCAACATGGGCTTCCATAACACCTCAGCAGTGCCACAGACTGATAGCATCCATGCCACGCCGCATTGAGGCAAGAATTCATGCAAAAGGGGCCCAAACCAAGTACTTAGTACATATGCATGATTATACTTTCCAGAGGGCCGACATTTCTGTATTTATAAACCTTTTTTTATTGATTTTATGTAATATTCTAATGGTCTGAGATTTTTAATTTGGGTTTTTTATAAACTGTAAGCCGTAATAATCACAATTATAACAAATAAAGGCTTCACATATCTCACTTTGTATTAGGGCCTGACCGATATGGATTTTTGGGTGCCGATGCTGATGCCGATTATTTTCTGAGAAAAATTACGATAACGATTAAATTGGCCGATAAATTTTTTTCTTAAATCCCATAAATATATATTGAAAAATTTTACTTTTTAGAACCCTTAAATATATATAAATACTTGTTACTGTCAATAGGTGTACATGAACTTTTTATTTATTGAAATATGCATTATCTAAAAAAAAGTGTTACAAATATGTCTAAAGTGACATGACACATTTTTAAACTCAGAACATTAAGCATTTTATGTAACTGCACCCAACCCTCTGGAACTCCCTCCCTCCAAACATCAGCATCTCAGACTAAATAAACTCATTCAAAAGTCAACTCAAAACTCACCTCTTTAAGAAAGCATAATTACACCGGACTCCACTCCAAACCTTATCTTTAATTTGTCTGTATTTTGTTTTCTTTTTCTATAAGTATGATTTTCTATATGTTTGATGTAAAGTGTCTTTGAATGACCTCCAATAAAGCACTATATCAATTCTATATAACAACTAGGGGAGAACGGGGTAATTTGTCACACGGGTTGGTTGTCACAATCGTTATATCTCGGAACCAGAAGGCGCTGTCTGTGAAATTTTGGTATGTAAATATCCAGAATTGGGATCAGAGGTCACCTACATAGTCTTCATTGGAGTTAGACTGCTGAATTTGAGGTGAGAGGACTGTTTGTGTTTTTCATGTCAAATTGAAAATATTTAGCTCCTCAGTATTTTTATTCTAGGCTTTTACACAATGGTTCATAACAAAACATTTGTTACACATAAAAAGTGTGAAGGGTAAACTATAGTTTAGATTGTGGTTAGCAAGCTAATTAGTTGTCAGATGGTTGTTGGCCTTGATGCTAGCAAGAAATTCAAGTTGGGGTTGGTCGTCACATTTTTTGGGGGGTTGGTTGTCACATGTTATCCAAAGGCTACAGCCAGAAAAGGAACCCAATAATGAAAGAAATTGTCAAGCTGTATCCTCACTGACACCCCAGAGAAGAAAAGAATAGAGCAGGAAAAGGCAGCTAGCATGCAAAAGAAAAAAGGGCAACAAAATCACAACAACCCAGTGCATCCCAAACTAGACCAGTTGCCAAGGCTACAGTAAGTTATGTAGGCCTATTTGTCAACTTGATTTACTGGTCCTCCACAGTCAAGGTCAAGGTCACTTTTATTTATATAGCACCTTATAAGAACCTAAATTCACCAAAGTGCTTTACATAAAATACATAAATTAAAATACAACAGCACACATTAAAAAACACTTACAGCAATGACACAAAACAATTCATTAAAATGTAAAAGCCTGTGAAAAAAGGTGAGTTTTAAGAGTGGACTTGAAGGTTTCCAGAGACTCAGATGAGCGAATATGGTGTGGTAAGCTGTTCCAAAGTTTCGGGGCAACCACGGAGAATGCACGATCGCCTTTAGTTTTAAGCCTGCTGTTTGGCACATGCAGAGATAAGCTGTTTGCAGACCTTCTATGGACCTGTATGAGTTCCGCCATGTACACGGGGGCCATACCATTTAAAACTTAAAAAAAAACATCAGGATCTTAAAATCTATTCTGAAGCGGACCGGAAGCCAGTGCAGGGAGGCCAGAGCAGGGGTTATGTGCTCCCGCTTCTTTGTGCCTGTCAGAAGACGAGCAGCTGAGTTCTGTACAAGCTGCAGGCGACGCAGCGAGCGCTGGTCTAAACCTACATACAGTGAATTGCAATAATCCAATCTTGAGAAAATGAAGACATGAATAACCTTCTCCAGGTCACTGGGAGAGAGGTAAGGTTTTACCTTGGCCAGAAGTCTCAGCTGGAAGAAGGCACCTTTGACTACAGAGCCAATTTGCTTTTCAAATTTAGAATCTCTGTCAAACATGACACAAAGGCTCTTAATGACAGAGCAGTTTTTAAACCCAGGGATGGGGGTAGAGCAGCAATACAGTCGGCATAACATTCTACACGCCCAAACACTATACCTTCTGTCTTACTGTCACTGTTACTGTTAATGCAATTAAATGTTCAAATTTAGTTTTACTTTCTTTCCTTGTTTTTATGATTATTCCCATTAAGATAACATTGTGACAAACAACCCCATAGTGTGTGACAACTGACCCCTTGATGGGGTTGGCTGTCACAATGTGTAAGGGTGTCTTTGATGATTAATTTCTTCTTTATTACAATAATATAGAAAAAGTGAGGGGTACACATTTCAAGCTTCAATTTAATGTAGGAATGACTATTGAAAGATGTTTTGGTGATGAGCAATTCTCACTAGAGTAAAAAGTGTGCCTACTTACCCCGTTCTCCCCTATAGTAATATCAACTACTATTAACAGTCAAGAGATGACCAATGACTCTGCTATTGGTGTCAGGGGGAACTGTCAAGTGTGAATTAATTTACAGTAATGTATTACAACACACCTGCAGCTGCTGTTAATATGCTATAAGGCTACCTCCGGGGCAGCAATGCATCTCACTCAACATGATTGCTGGAATAAAAAAAAATAAAAAAAATCTGCAAAATATCGGCGGCCATTTTGCCGATTGCCGATTTTCGGAGATGTGCTATAATCAGCCGGCAGATATATCGGTCCGGCCCTACTTTGTATGTAATGAGTCTGTATAAGATATTATTTTCACCTTTAAAGTTTAATTACTGAAATAAATTAACTTTTGCACGATATTCTAATTTTTCGAGTTTCACCTGTAAATAAGTTCCCCTCCTCTGAAAATAAAATGTAAAGATAAAAAAATTATTAGAAAACTGAAGAATAAATGAATGAATTATTTATTTTGAACAATTTAAAATGTACATGTTAAAAAAATTACATAATAATACAATCAAAAGCTGAAATCATCCTACCACGCACTAACATTTTGGAAAAGGGATATGAAGAGCCTGGGCTTCTCAAGTCCTACCACCATTCTTCACCGTAAACAAGTGCAAAATCCAATAAAATAAACTTAGCAGACAATTTAAAATAATATAAAAACACTACGTTAATCTAAGCATCAGTGAGATATACATTCTCCTCCTAAGATTACAAACACAAAACACACAATGGTACCAATGCCATCTAGAGTTCACCAACACAACACAACAGTTACCACAGTTCAGTCCAAGTTGGAACATTTTCTAAATTGTTTCTTAAAATGATTGAGCCTTAAGTTCATAAGTGTAGTCACTAAGAACTGTTCATATTAAGTTTAAAAAATCAGTTATATTGGGTTCAGTGTCTGCACAGTGTGATACTAACCCATATGTCAACACTCCTTCCTTAAAAGGCATACTAAGTATCCTTAAAAAAAAAATAATAAAATGGTAAAGTCATACAACTTAAATATCCACATGGACAGTGTAGACAGTAGAGGCTGTCTTAATTCCCTTGAGGAATGAACAAATAATTAATTAATTTAACAAGTTTGTCTTTTGTAATATTTAATAGATACATTTTAAATACCACAGATATTTCAGCTGTGGGACAATGGTCCTCTGGCCACGAATGGCTAAGGAGTCCTGCCTCGAAGATCTTCCAAGTCAAAGTTTTTATGGTAAAAGACGTTTGACCAGCCAGAGGATTTTCAGTTTAGTCAATAACCCTCTTAACTCTCAAAGTTCATATTCAGGCTTATTGTCTGATTAATATAAACTATTTAAAATTTAAATATTACGATATATGATACTTTTAAAAGCCTGGTCTCAATCCCTCCTCCCTAAATAACTACAGCCACATTTCCAACCTCCTCTTCCTTGACAAAACCCTGGAACACATCACAGCTATACAACTCCAATCCCATCTCCATGGCAATAACATCTTTTAACTCCTCCAGTGTGGTTGTCGTCCCCTCCATAGCACAGAAACAGTTCTCCTCAAATACCTCATAACCTCGGCTATTGTCATCTTCCCCCGACCTGAGTGCAGCCTTCTATACCATGAGCATAACATCCTGCTCACCAGACTGAAGTGGCACTTTTCCTCTACATCACAACTTATTTACTAACTGAAATAATGTAAACCATAGGTATTGCTATTTGGCTATACGGTAAGAGCACAACAATGTCCTCAAGGATTCAACCTGACCTAGATTCTCTGGTTCAATCCTCATCACTGTCCTCAGTCTTGACTTCAATCTCAGGTTGTAAATGTGGATCTGGATGTGAGTTCCTGGCTGGTTCTGGTCCACCACAGTCTTCTCCATCAGCTCCTGTTTCCATCTGTTCAGTTGAGCTGCTGGCTCCAGGCTCTGCCTCTCTCTTCTGCTCAGTTTGATGAAGCTGTGACGACTGAGGACAGACACTCTTGTGTTTTCTGAGTTGACAATCCCAAGTGAATCTTTGGTCACAAGCTGAGCAGCTGAATATTTTCTCCCCTGTGTGGATGGCCATGTGTAGAGTGACATTTCTCTTCCTTGTAAATCTTTTACCACAAACTGAACAACTAAATGGTTGCTCTCCTTTGTGGATAGTGATGTGTTTTGTCAGATTACTCTTCCGTGTAAATATTTTACCACAAACTGAGCAGCTGAATGGTTTCCCATCAGTATGACATCTGGAGTCCCTGGCTGGTTCTGGTCCTCCACAGTCCTCTCCATCAGCTCCTGTTTCCATCTGTTCAGTTGAGCCGCTGGCTCCAGGCTCTGCCTCTTTGTTCTGCTCAGTTTGATGAAGCTGTGAGGACTGAGGACAGACACGCTTGTGTCTTCTAAGTTGAGTATCCCAAGTGAATCTTTGCTCACAAAAGCTGCAGCTGTGGGATTTCTCTCCTGTGTGGAGGGCCATGTGACGTCCCAAAGATGCCTCATAAGTGAATGTCTTAGGACAAAGAGAGCAACTAAACGGTTTCTCATCTGTGTGAAGTCTCATGTGTATCTTTAGATGACTATTTAAACTGAATATTTTCCCACAATCAGAGCAGCTGAATGTTTTCTCTTCATTGTTACATTTCATATTATTTTTATGGACTTCATTATTTAAACCTAACTGAGTTTCCCTAGTCTCCATAGAATGCTCTTCATTGTCTTCAGTCTCAGGTTGTAAATGCGTATCTGGATGTGAGTTCCCGGCTAGTTCTGGTCCTCCACAGTCCTCTACATCAGCTCCTGTTTTCATCTGTTCAGTTGAGCTGCTGGCTCCAGGCTCTGCCTCTCTATTCTGCTCAGTTTGATGAAGTTGTGAGGACTGAGGACAGACACGCTTGTGTTTTGCGAGTTGATAACGCCAACTGAATTCTTGGTCACAAACAATGCAGCAGAATCTTTTCTCTCCCGTGTGGATCGCCATGTGTGCTGTCAAAGATCCCTTCAGTGAAAATCTTTTGCCACAAACTGAGCACTGGAAAGGTTTCTCCCCTGTATGCACGGCCATGTGTAGTCTCAAATTTATATTCTGTGTAAATCTTTTACAACAAACAGAGCAACTGAATCTTTTCTCTCCCGTGTGTATGGCCATGTGTTGAGTCAAATTTCTCTTCCATGTAAATGCTTTGTAACAAACTGAGCAGCTGAACCTTTTCTCCCCTGTGTGAACAGCCATGTGTGGATTTTTTTCGGTATTACATCTGACACCACTTGTAGAGACTTCATTATTGTTCAGAGACTTTGAACCTGATGGAGGTTCTCTGATATCCTTAGACCATTCATCACTGTCTTCAGTGTCAGAAGAGTCTTCAGTCTTGTCTTGTTGATGAAGCTGTGAGGACTGAGGACCGACACACTTGTGGTGTTTGACATCTGTGGACCGAGTGAATCTTTTGTTACATACGCTGCAGTTGAATCGTCTGTCTCCTGTGTTGACGCTTGTGTGTCGAGTCAGACTTTCTGTTTGTGTAGAACTTTTACCATGAACTGAACAACTAATCAGTTTATCTCCTGTGTGCGTTCTCATGTGTCTCTTCAGAATTAACCTGCGGCAAAATGTTTTACCACACTTGGAGCAGCTGAACGGTTTCAGCTCATGCTGTAAATGTGTATCTGGTTCTGGTCCTCCACAGTCCTCTCCATCAGCTCCTGTTTCCATCTGTTCAGGTTGTCTTTGATGAAGCTGTGAGGACTGAGGTTTCTCTTCATCATCTTCACTCATCACAGGGACAGGAGTGAGTAGGAACTTGGTGATATCAGCCTCCTTCAGCCCTTGAAGCTGCTCTCCCTCCTGACTGGTCCAGAGTTCCTCCTGTTCCTCTTTAATGTGTGGGGGCTCTGGTGGGTCCTCCTGGCCCAGACTGGGGCTCCACTCCTGCTGCTCAGGAGGAACCTTTTCTTTACTGTGGAGCTGTTCAGTTGAGCTGCTGGCTCCAGGGTCTGCCTCTCTCTTTTTCTCAGTTTGGTTCTGATGAAGCTGTGAGGACTGATGATAGTCACGCTTGTGTCTTCTGAGTTGACTATCCCAAGTGAATCTTTGCTCACAAACAGTGCAGCTGTGGAGTTTATCTCCTGTGTGGATGGACATGTGACGACCCAAAGATGCTTTATAAGCATATGTTTTTTGACAAACAGAGCAACTAAATGGTTTCTCTCCTGTGTGAATTTTCATGTGTGTCTTTAGATTACCACTTATACTAAATATTTTACCACACACAGAGCAGCTGTATCGTCTGTATCGTTTCCCTCCAGTATTCATTTCCTTATCACATTCAGAGACTGACGGATGTTTGGACTCCTTACAAAAATCACTGTCTCCTGACGGTTTTGGTCCTCGATAGTCCTTTCCATCAGCTCCTGTTTCCATCTGTTCAGTTGAGCTGCTGGCTCCAGGCTCTGCCTTTCTGTTCTGCTCAGTTTGATGAAGCTGTGAGGACTGCGGACAAACTCGCTTGTGTCTTTTAAGTTGATAACGCCGAGTGAATCTTAGCTCACAAATGCTGCAGCTGAATCTTATCTCCCCTGTGTGGCTCTTAAGATTATCTTTTAGGTGGATGACTTTGTGTCTCTTCAATTCTTCATTAGCGGCAAATGTTTCACCACACTGAGAGCAGCTAAATGTTTTCTCTCCAGTGTGTGTTTTTATGTGTTTCTTCAGAGCGCTCAACACGCTAAATCTTTTACTACAAACTGAGCAGCTGTATGGTTTCTTTCCTGTGTGGCTGGTCATGTGTGCTGTCAAAGTGGCATTCCATAAAAATGTTTTATCACAAATTGAGCAACTAAAGCGTTTTTCTCCATTGTGAATTTTCATGTGTCTTTTCAGATCCCAATTCACACTAAATGTTTTCCCACATTCAGAGCAGCTATGGGGTTTCTCTCCTGTGTGGCTGGCCATGTGACGTCCCAATGATATGTTAGTAGTAAATGATTCACCACAAACAGAGCAACTAAATGGTTTCTCTCGTGTGTGAACTTTCATGTGGGTCTTTAGAGTAGCAGCCATAGTAAACATTCTCCCACATTCAGAACAGCTGTATGGTTTCTTGTCTGTGTGAATTTTCATGTGACACTTGAGATTATACTGACTGTGATGTCTTTTGCCGCAAACTGAACAACTAAAGCATTTCTCTTCAGTGTGACTTTTCATGTGTTTCTTCAGATACGAATTTAAACTAAATTTCTTCCCACACTCAGAGCAACTATGGGGTTTCCCTACTGTGTGAATGGCCATGTGCCGTCCCAATGATGCTTTATAAGCAAATGAATCGCCACAAATTGAGCATTTAAATGGTTTCTCTCCTGTGTGGACTTTCATGTGCGTCTTTAGAGAAGCTGCAAAAATAAACACTCTGGCACACTCAGAACAGCTGAACGGTTTCTCTCCCGTGTGAGTTTTCATGTGAGACTTGAGATAATATTGACTCTTATATCTTTGACTGCAAACTGAGCAGCTAAAGGGTTTTCCTCCAGTGTGACTACTCAAGTGTCTTTTCAGATCCCTATTCCATCTAAATTGTTTGCCACACTCAGAGCAGTTGAATCCTTCCTCTCTAGCATTATGTCTCTTTTTACTTTTAGAGATCTTATGTTTCGGATAATTTGAACCTAGCTGGGTTGAGCAACTGACTTGTTTCTCTCCTGGGTGGACAGCCATATGTGCTGACACATGTCTCTTTTGTTTAAAATTTTCACCACAAACAGTGCATCTGAATGGCTTCTCTCCTGTGTGAATCATCATGTGTCTCTTTAGATTACCATTTAAACTGAATCTTTTCCCACACTCAGAGCAGCTGAATGTTTTCTCTAAAAGGTTACTTCTTTTATCACTTTCAGGGACTTCATTAATCTTTTCTGTGGTCCCCTTAGACCAATCGTCACTGTCTTCAGTCTCAGATGAGTCTTCTTCAGTCTTGACCTCAGTCTCAGGTGGTAAATGTGGATCTGAATATGAGTTCCTGGCTGGTTCTGGTCCTCCACAGTCCTCTCCATCAGCTCCTGTTTCCATCTGTTCAGTTTGTCTTTGATGAAGCTGTGAGGACTGAGGTTTCTCTTCATCATCTTCACTTTTCACAGGGACAGGAGTGAATAGGAACTTGGTGATATCAGCTTCCTCCAGCCCTTGAAGCTGCTCTCCCTCCTGACTGGTCCAGAGTTCCTCCTGTTCCTCTTTAATGTGTGGGGGCTCTGGTGGGTCCTCCTGGTCCAGACTGGGGCTCCACTCCTGCTGCCCTTCTTCACCAACGATCACTTTCTGGACGTCTGAAGGTAAAACTGAAACAAACAAACAGCTGATTAGTGGAAGTTTTCTCCTTTGTTGATCATTTGAACAAACATTGAGTAGAACAGAACAGCAGAGGGTCTGTGGATCAGCACCAACCATGACTTATGCTTCGTTTCCACCGAGTAGAGCGGGTCCGAGCCGTCTCTGTGCTCGCAATAACATGGGGGGAATAAATAAAGAAGCGGCTGGTTTGACCAAGCAAAAACGAGAGACCGCTGGCTTGACCACAGTTGTTCCACAGCCCGATAGTTTGACCCACATTCTGGCGGCATTCTTAAAAGTGAGCTGTCCCGCTCTGAGCCGCTCCGATCCGACCCGCTCTACTCAGTGGAAACGAGGCATTACTTCCTGGGTTCTCCTCTCTAGGGGGATGGGTATCAATAACTAGCGCTGCACATAGCAACTCATTTCCCCAACATTTAAGCCAAATTATTATTTGGACTGGCCTATGAGCAAGATAAAGACTGAGAAAAACCAAACACAATGTAAACTACAGTATGAGGTTAAAACGTTTCAGGAGTCTTAACCTCATTCTAGACAATTACCAAGACGTTAATTCTGTTTTTATATGCGGTGCACCGATTTCTATTAAGATTGTGCACATTACGTTTCCCTGTGCAATTTTCAGCCATTTATTTTCGGGATCCTTAGTGATACATGGATGGTCATAAAATGTCTTTGTAGCACCTTTTACGTGTCTAATTAAAACATTTCTGTCAGGGGATAAATAAAGTAACTCTATCTCTGTCAAGTTGAATCGACATAAATATTTATTTGTTAATTTTTAAGGCCATTAATGGAACCCCCCCCTCCCCCCTCTTTACATATCATCACTGTAAGAGTGGAACTCCGGCCCTTCTCAAACAAGATCTAACAACTTGCTGCTGCTCAAGGCCCCCGATGGTTCATGCGTCTGTGGTGAAGTGTGTAGGGCGGTCGTCCGCTGGGTTATAGGGTCGGTGGTTGGATCCCCCGTCTCCCCGCCACATGTCCAAGTGTCCCTGGGCAAAGAGACACTGAACCCTTAATTGCTCCTGATAGTTAGCTTGCACCCTGTGTGGTAACTGCTGCTGCTATCGGTGTATGAATGTGTTTGGTGTGCACTTTATAAGTGGAGTCCATTTGCCATAACCATTCAGAACTAGGAAAATCTGTGTTCTTTTTCAATGCCTCGACCACCTGGAGCTAAATTACATTCACCTAAACTACATTCTCTTCCAATATATGGGCAGTTCAGGGCATTGCTGCTAAGTATTCCTGTTTCCAGCTGGAACAGTTTTAAGTGATTTACATTATTTTATCTTTATATTTTCTTATGTATCTGTCTTGTGTCGATTTTACTTTTTAACCTATGTCCCTGTTTTTTTATTTTATTTCATGGTTGCTTCAGTGACTTGCATGTCTCCGTTTCTATCCTAGGCATTATCGATATTACACACTTCATGCACTGTTAGTAAATTGTTGTCTTACTGTGTATTTTATTTACTGTAATCTCATCTGCATTGTACAATTGTACCTAAATAAAGGTTGATTGATTAATACATGTAGTAAAGCAAAGGCAGCATGATCAGACAATACACCAGTTGTATATTATTCGTGTGAGCACTCTGATTTGATTTGATCCGTTGTTCTTTTAACAGAGTACTCTTGTTAAAAGTGTTGCTGTTAGTCTGTAGTTTTAAATGAGTGGGTAAAAGGTTCCATGGCTTTTCCCCCTTTACAGAGAAAAGAGACTGGCCGAAGATGTCTGGTAAACACTGAACCATGTTCTTTATTCTTTCTAAACATCACTCAGTATATTTTGAACTCAGGAATATGATTTAATTTAATGACATATCAGATTTGTTTCCAATAGATATTATTGGATTTATTAAAAAACATTTGGATATGCACTCAGAATGACCCATGCACTGTGTTATGGATGAACAGACTGATATGTTGCCTACTGTAAGTTAAATGAAGAGTGTACAGCAGTTGACTGATACACTATTCATTTATTTTTGCTGAAGAAAGTGGGCTACTATTTATGTGAAGCTAGTTTTTTTTATAAACATATAAGATGATTTATTTTTATTTTTTTGTGGAAACAGGCCAAGGGCTAATTCATAATCAGCACTTAGGCTATATATCCCTATTATCCCTAGTGGGGTATTAGCTACTTCATTACAACACATTAGTTGCTGAATAGTTGCAGTTGGACTATTTGTGTTTTCACCCCGTAGTGAATTAGTCACTACCCTGCGCCTTTTAGGGTTCTGTATTTCGGTTGGGTTGTTCATATACATAATTATGTAACGTATAATTCAAGTGAATCTTTTGGATTCATTGCAAGGGCCACTCGATCTAGATCTGGGGAAAAAAAGGAAGTGTTTTCTTATGTCATGTCCACCTTAATATAATACTGAATCATTTGAATATTACAACTTACAATGTCCGTGGATTGAACCACCCAATTGAAAGAAAGAAGATATTTAATAAGCTTAATAAGCTTCGCTTGTTACGGTTGGGTCTGGAGGACACAGGCGCAGAGACAGTGTAAGTAAAAGAAGATTTATTTCAGGAGAAAACCAGCAGGGTGTTAGGACCGTGATCCGGGGAGGGAAGCTGGCTGGCATGGGGGTCCAGGGAGAGAGCAACGGGGCAAGTCCAGGGGGCTGAGTGGAAGCAGGCTAGAGCGGGCAGGCAGGAGGGGTCCGAGGAGTAGTGCTGGAGAGCTAGGGCTGCAGCTGGTGGCTGGAGTCAGGCCGGGAGAACTGTGGCAGAGAAACAAGGGTTACCCAGGAAAACGTGCAACAGAGCATGGCTGAAAACAGGTGAGCGAGAGGGTGAACTGACTGTGTGAGAACAGAAGCTACAATCTGGCAGTGTCTGGAAGGTAGGCCCGGGTATAAGTAGAGCAGTTGATGAGGATTGAAGGCAGCTGTGAATGTTGTTGATTGACTCCAGCACACCTGGCTCCACCCCTGCAATTAGCTCAGCACACAGAAAACAGGTGAAAAGGGAAAACACATCTAAGGCCAAGGAGCCCAAACGGGATCATGACAGTACCCCCCCCTCAATGAGAGCCTCCAGGCGAGCCACCGGGCTTCCCTGGGTTGTCCCGGTGGAACTCCTTAATAAGGGAGGGATCGAGGATGAGCTGGCGAGATATCCAGCTCCTCTCCTCAGGACCATAACCCTCCCAGTCCACCAAGTACTGAAAGCCCCGACCACGGCGGCGAATATCCAGGATCCGCCGGACTGTGTAGGCGGGGTGATCATCAATCATACGGGGAGGTGGAGGGGGTGTAGCTGGAGGGCACAGAGGGCTGGTGGAGACAGGCTTAAGCTGGGAAACGTGGAATGTGGGGTGAATCTTCATAGATAATGGCAGTTTTAATTTGACAGCGGATGGGTTGATAACAGTTTCGATTTCAAAAGGACCAATGTACCGTGGGGACAGCTTCTTAGACTCAGTGTTGAGTGGGATGTTTTTAGAAGAGAGCCAAACCTTCTGACCTGGTGTGAACTGTGGTGCTGGAACCCGGTGTCTGTCTGCCATGCGCCGATTGCGCTCGGTGGAACGGAGCAGGGCAGCGCGAGCGTCCCTCCAGACCTTACGACAGCGTCGAAGGTGGGCCCGGACAGATGGCACCGCGATGTCGCCCTCCTGTGCTGGGAACAGAGGGGGTTGATATCCAAGGGAACATTCGAATGGGGACATACCAGTAGCTGCACTTGTCAGGGAGTTGTGGGCGTATTCAACCCATGGCAGGTGAGTGCTCCAGGAAGACTGGTTCCGAGTAGTAACACAGCGCAGCGCAGCTTCGAGGTCCTGATTGGCCCGCTCCGTCTGCCCGTTCGTCTGGGGGTGGTAGCCTGAGGAGAGACTGACAGAGGATCCTAACTCACGACAGAAAGCCCTCCATACCTGGGACACGAATTGTGGACCCCGATCGGAGACCACGTCAGCAGGGATCCCGTGGAGGCGGACCACATGCTGAACCAGGAGATCAGCAGTCTCAGACGCTGTAGGAAGCTTGGGCAGAGGCACAAAATGGACAGCCTTGGAAAATCTATCAACAATGGTGAGTATGGTAGAATTACCTTCGGACAGCGGGAGACCAGTGACGAAGTCGAGACCAATGTGACTCCAGGGGCGCCCAGGCACTGGGAGGGGACGGAGCAAACCTGAGGAGGGTTGATGCGAGGACTTACTGCGTGCGCAGACAGTGCAGGCGAGCACGAAGGCACGGGTGTCAGCCTCGATGGTGGGCCACCAGAAGTGTCGCTTGGCCAGGGACAGGCTGCGGTTAACACCCGGGTGGCAGGAGAAACGGGAATTATGCACCCACTGGAGGACCTTGGAGCGGACAGCACTTGGCACGAACAGCCGACCCTGCGGCCCGGTTCCCGGATCCGGTTCCTCCCTCAGCGCCTCTCGGATCCGTGCCTCAATCTGCCACCTGACTGCCCCCACCACACAGCCAGGGGAGATGATGGTATCGGGACTGGAGAGACCGTGGTCGACGGCAAACTGTCGGGACAAGGCATCCGGCTTCCCATTCTTGGACCCTGGTCGAAAGGTGAGCTGGAAGTTAAATCGACCAAAGAACAATGCCCAGCGGGCTTGGCGGGAGTTAAGGCGCTTGGCGGACTGGATATAGGACAGGTTCTTGTGATCAGTCCAAACAATAAAAGGGATCTCCACCCCCTCCAACCAGTGCCTCCACTCCTCAAGCGCTAGCTTAACCGCTAGCAGTTCCCTGTTGCCGACGTCGTAGTTGTGCTCTGCGGGAGACAGGCGTCTGGAGAAGAAGGCACAGGGATGAAGCTTCTGGTCCTCCGGGGAGCGTTGAGAGAGGACCGCCCCTACCCCGGAGTCCGAAGCGTCGACCTCGACCACGAACTGTAGAGCCGGGTTGGGATGAATGAGAATGGGGGCTGAAGTGAACCGCCTCTTCAGTTCCACGAACGCCGCCTCAGCCTCAGGGTTCCAAGAGAAGGGGATAGCTGGGGAGGTAAGTCCAGTGAGGGGAGCCGCTACTCGACTGTAATCCCTGACAAACCGTCGGTAGAAGTTGGCAAAGCCCAAAAAGCGCTGGAGCTGCTTCCGGGTCACGGGTTGAGGCCACTGTGCCACCGCCTGTACCTTCTCGGGGTCGGCCCTCACCTGCCCTCGCTCTATGATGTACCCCAGGAAGTCCACGGAGTCCACATGGAACTTGCACTTCTCTGCCTTGACATACAGCTTGTTTTCCAGAAGTCGCTGTAACACCTGCTTCACGTGTTGGACATGTTCCTCCTGTGAGCGAGAGAAAATCAGTATGTCGTCCAAGTACACAAACACCGTGCGATTTAAGAGGTCACGGAGCACATCATTAACCAAAGCTTGGAAGACAGCGGGGGCATTAGTGAGACCAAAAGGCATTACCAAATATTCAAAATGTCCGAGGGGGGTCTTAAATGCAGTCTTCCATTCGTCACCCTTCCGAATGCGGACAAGGTGATAAGCATTGCGGAGATCAAGCTTGCTGAAAACTGTGGCACCGTGGAGGGATTCAAAAGCAGAGTTAATTAAAGGCAGAGGATACTTGTTCTTGATAGTGATATTGTTAAGACCCCTATAGTCTATGCAGGGACGCAGGGAACGATCCTTCTTGGCCACAAAGAAAAACCCAGCCCCGACAGGAGATGACGAAGGTCGGATAATACCTGAAGCAAGGGACTCCTTGATGTATGTCTCCATTGTCTCCCGTTCAGGCCGGGACAGGTTATACAGACGACTGGATGGCAAAGGAGCACCTGGAAGAAGATCAATAGCACAGTCATAGGGCCGGTGAGGGGGCATAGAGAGAGCACGTTGCTTACTAAATACCTCTCCCATACTGTGATATGCGGCAGGGACTTCAGACAGGTCAGGGGGCTCAAGCTTTAAAGGCACAGTGGCTCCCTCTGCTGGGGAAAGGGCGGACCGCAGGCAAGACGAGAGGCAATAATCACTCCAACTTAGTACACGACTAGTCGCCCAGTTGATGTGGGGATTGTGTAACCTTAACCAAGGCTGACCCAAAACTAAGGGAGTGTGAGGGGAAGAGATAATGTGAAACTGTATTACCTCATGGTGGTTGCCTGACAGGACAAGGCGAAGAGGCTCTGTGCGATGGGTAACCCGTGCCAGCAGCTTCCCATTAAGTCCCTGGGCATTGAGGGGAGTAGCGAGCGGTCGAGTGGCAATACCTGCTCTGGCAACGAAGTCTGCATCCAGAAAGCTCTCGTCAGCTCCAGAGTCCACCAGAGCGAACAGTGAATGGGTTTGTTGGTTCCAGGAGAGCGTAGCCCGCAGTTGCATGCGAGATTGGGGGAAAGGTTCCGATGTGATCTTGCTCACCAGTATTCCCACCGTTACTGGGGAGCACTCCCTTTTGGCCGCTGGGGACAGGAGCTCAGGAAGTGACCGGGTTGAGCGCAGTAGATGCAGAGCCCTTCATTTATCCTCCGAAAACGCTCAGCATTGGAAAGTTTGGCTCGGCCCAGCTGCATGGGCTCCTCTGCCAAGGAGGAGGGAAGGACAAAGGAATCAGGAGACTGACTGGAGCTACGACCTGGGGAGTGTCTTATAGGAACTGAGGGAGAACGGGAGGAGAACGGGTCATGAGACCGCCCGGCTCTTTCCCTACGACACTCTCTAAGGCGATTATCAAGTCTGATAGCTAGGGCCACTAACTCGTCCAAGCTAGCTGATTCGTCCCGAACTGCTAACTCATCCTTAACTGAATCGGCTAGTCCGTTGAGAAATGCCCCCTGCAGCGCCTCATCATTCCACCCCGTCTCTGCCGCTAGCGCTCTGAAGTCTACTGAATACTCAGCTACGCTGTGGGTACCCTGTCGAAGTGTGAGGAGTCGCTTGGTGGCATCCCTGCCGCGCACCGGGTGATCGAACACCTTCTTCATCTCAGCCAAAAATAAAGCAAAAGAAAAACAAACAGCTGACTGACCCTCCCATACTGCTGATGCCCAGGTTAATGCTTTACCCGTGAGTAAACTGATTATATAGGAGATCTTGGCTCTGTCTGTGACATAGGTAGATGGCTGTTGCTCAAACGCTAAGGTGCACTGAATCTGAAAAGGCCTACATGCCCCAAAGTCACCTGAATAGCGCTGCGGCGCCGGGACACGGGGTTCACGGGCTTGGAGAAGCGGCGGAGCCGAGGCAGGACCCTGTAGAAGACGACCGGGGTCGGCAGGAGCTGGGGGAGTGAGGTGTGCCGAGACAACGTTGAGTTGCTGCCCCATAGCAGTAACACAGGTGGAGAGCCCACTTAACGTGGAGAAGACATCTCGGAGAGTCTGCTCGTGTTTCCCTACGAGCACTCCCTGCGCTGCCAATGCCTGGTGGAGGGAGTCCGTCTCTGCTGTGTCCATGTTTAGGGCCAGATTGTACTGTTACGGTTGGGTCTGGAGGACACAGGCGCAGAGACAGTGTAAGTAAAAGAAGATTTATTTCAGGAGAAAACCAGCAGGGTGTTAGGACCGTGATCCAGGGAGGGAAGCTGGCTGGCATGGGGGTCCAGGGAGAGAGCAACGGGGCAAGTCCAGGGGGCTGAGTGGAAGCAGGCTAGAGCGGGCAGGCAGGAGGGGTCCGAGGAGTAGTGCTGGAGAGCTAGGGCTGAAGCTGGTGGCTGGAGTCAGGCCGGGAGAACTGTGGCAGAGAAACAAGGGTTACCCAGGAAAACGTGCAACAGAGCATGGCTGAAAACAGGTGAGCGAGAGGGTGAACTGACTGTGTGAGAACAGAAGCTACAATCTGGCAGTGTCTGGAAGGTAGGCCCGGGTCTAAGTAGAGCAGTTGATGAGGATTGAAGGCAGCTGTGAATGTTGTTGATTGACTCCAGCACACCTGGCTCCACCCCTGCAATTAGCTCAGCACACAGAAAACAGGTGAAAAGGGAAAACACATCTAAGGCCAAGGAGCCCAAACGGGATCATGACATCGCTGCTAGATTGCTCTATTACAAGAAACATCTAGTAGAAGAGGAACAGAAGAAACCCAAAAGAGAATGGGTCGACCAAATGTGGCAAAAAAAAGGGCGTTGCAATGTTAATCAACAAAACGGTTGCTTTTTCAATGAGGCTGATTCTTGGTTCCTTAAAGAGGACCTATGATACTTTTCGACTTTTATGACCTATAAACGTTGTTATAATGATTTATAGTCATGTTTAACCATACTAGAGTATCAAGTAATTACGTACATGCATTTCGACGTATTCCCTGCTGACCGTCTGGGGTGGCTGTGCAGAGCACTAAAAACTATGGCAGCCAGTCTAGCCGAACTTGTTCAAATTTCCGGTATGTGTGTGTCACCAGATCTTTTTGCCATATATGGTCAGGCAAGCTCCCAGGTTGCTATATATAGCAGGGGGTGACAAAACAAGACCAGTGCTCGCTTAGCTCAGCCGGTAGAGAGATCGTTTACGAAGTAGTAGACCCGTGTTCGCGTCCCGCCCGGGCTGATTCTTAGCAGACATTTAGGGTGTATTCACACATGGAAAGTCTGTTAGTTCACTTGCTTTGGTCCAGACCAAATAGAATTTAGATTTGTTTTGTTTGGTGTGGTCCACTTTCATATTGCCCCTTTTGCAAGTGAACCAGCATTACGAAGCAAAACCACACGTGATCTGAGGTCATTCATTCATTGGACAGACATTCTGGGGTGGAGAGAAGCAGGAAGAACGAAGTGCGAATTTATCATTGATATAATATGGGGTTAAAAATAATAAAAAGGCCTACATCTACCCTATAAATAAAGAAGAAAAACATCAAATTATTGTTGTTTCATATGGTTATAATATGTTGCCCCATGTCAATGTCACGTTATGTGGCTTATAGCCAACGATGTGATAATTTTTACTGTATTTTTGCTGCTGGACGCGCGGCTCGCGAGGAATAGGCTCAAACTGACACACAGCTGATTAAGCTGTATCGGCTGGGTGTCGGCGCAGTTCAGCTCCAAACTGACACGGGGACAGTATTGACAGTCCCGTAGGGAAGACAAATAAAAACACACTTCATGCAAAGCGCAGCGTGAACCTGTTGGCACTGTAGGCTACGGGAGACGCTCCTCTCCATCTGATCGCTGAACACATCAGCATGTGTACGCGTCATTATCAACTGTAATATTTTCGCTCGGGGCTCCCGGTCAAACCACAACTAATCTTCCTAACAATGGCGACAACAACACTTTCCCAAAATGTGAAGCTGATGGCGATTTATTAAAAAAGAAAATAAAGAAAAGGCGCAGTGCTTCCCGCAATTGGGTCGGATCGAGTCCGGCCAAATTCACACCACATACGAACTGCAGCAGAGTGCGTTTTGAAGCGCATCGAGACCACCTCTTCAGCTGGGTCTCGGACCGCTTGTTTGGTCCGCCCCCGAGTGCGATTGCTGTATTCACACATGTCTGAAAGATGCGCACCGAAGGCGGAAGTGCATCTGAGTTCGTTTCAACCGAACTAAACACGGCATGTGTGAATACACCCTTAGAATCACGACTTCCCTTCGCAAGGTAACCAATCACAACGGAGTTGGATTTGCAGGAAGGGGGGAGGGGGCGGAGATGGCAGAAGCAAAGTGTTTACAGGACGTGCTGGATCGCCAAAATAAGAGGAAGAGCTTCCCGAAAATCTACATAGTTTTTTGTGATGTGATTCGTGTCAGGTTGCTCTATAGCAGTTTTTAACAAGAAATTAAGACCAGAAAAGTAGTATAATAGGATCTCTTTAAAGGAATTGCAAATGTTGTAGCCAGTAATGTCAAGGGGATGATAGTAGTGGGTGATAACATTAATACTGAGCAAGATGGGATAAGAGATGGACTACCATCAGAAAAGGCCCCCCAATCTAAGGGTGTATTCACACTGGGAAAGTCCGCTAGTTCACTTGCTTTGGTCCAGACCAAATAGAGTTTAGATTTTTTTTGTTTGGTATGGTCCACTTTCATATTGCCGCTTTTGCAAGTGAACCAGCATTACGAAGCAAAACCACACGTGATCTGAGGTCATTCATTCATTGGACACTGACAGACATTCTATTCTATTCTATTAACCCTAATATATGGGAAAGGATTTCAGTTCATTTTTCGAATGTCGATGGCAGTTATTCTCGAATTTGACCCTTATTTGTCCCTCACATCAATACAATTACAAAATAGTTGAATGCCATATTGAACCTCTGCGAGTGATCACGCACCAGTTATACTAATGATCAATTTGTGTAAAGAAAATGATTTTCGATACTGGAGGCTAAATTACCCACTATTAACCAACCAACCAACCAGTGGTACAAGAATTAAAAAAATATTTGAAAGAATGTTTTGACATAAAGGACAATGGAGAGGTAACACCATCAACCCTATGTGCTAAATCAGTTATAAGAGGAAAAATAATACAAATCTCATCGAGGCTAAAGAGAGCACGGCTGGAAAAACAGATAGAATTAAATTAAACAATTAGGTAGATTAGAAAGAACGGGCGATGAGAACAGTCTGTTAGAACTGAAGGGGGTTAGGAAGAATTTAGACCAGCTTTTGACATATGAAGCAGAAAGAGCTCTGAGATATTTAAACAAAAGTATTACGAGATGAGTAACAGAGTTAGCCACCTTCACCTTTTAGCTCGAAATGCCCAGGCAAGTCGGGTGATACCCAAGATACTGCACACTACCACTAGTAAGTGAGTAGGTAAGTAAGTAAGTAAGTAAGTAAGTAAGTACTGCAATTGACATGCATGTATTGGGATGTCCTAAATCTTTTTCTGGCGTACTAAATAGTATGAAAGTATGGGTGTTGGAACGCAAGGCATGTCTCTTATACAGTTTGTGAGTCCATCTTTATATCTTCTCCATGAGCATTACAGAGCACGGAAAAATGAAGTTCACAAACCTGCTGTTACATCAGACTGCTTATAAGTGTTAACACAAACACATACATTGAGTATTATTTTTCATCTATATGCCTATTCCATATTAGTTAACACTGTAGGGCAGGCTACATATGTATATTTTCTATTCATCTTTACAACTTAAATTTTATGTTTCCTTGCACTAAACAATGCAACTGCTTATGTTGTATTGTTGAAGCGAGAGATTCAAGCGTTTAATCAAAACCAAGTAATGTTGTAAATGTAGTAGACAGACAGACAGACAGACAGACAGACAGACAGACAGACAGACAGACAGATAAATAGATAGATAGATAGATAGATAATTACCATAAAAAAGACAAACATCCCCCCACACACAAACACACACACCTACCTACCTACCCCTGTCAAGTTAAAATTGTAGAAAAACGTAAAGAATTAAATTAAACTTTGCAAAAAGGGAAAAAGAAAAACTTCTTAAAAAATTGTTAACAACATTAAAAATACTATCTGTAAAAATAATGAAATTCAACCTTTCAGAAACAAATATAAAAGACAAAGTTAAAAAATAAAATGTATTTTAAATTTTAATGTAGCCTTGCAGAACATAAAACATATGTTCAAAATAGTAGAATTTTAATGAATAATGAATAAATACATTTAAAACAAAATTGTATTACTAACTAACTTCATAATATATGACAAATAAATCATCTTGAATCTTCCAACAATGCAACATATAAAAAGTAATTAAATAAATAACAAACAAGAGAGTCCAAGTCCATGTATGTAAATTCCCCACTCGCACCATGGGGCCCATACGGGGGCGGTCTCTAGTGTATCAGGTAATGTAGGCCTAATGCAACTTTATTTAAACAGGGACGATGTACAAAAGACACATTAACCTTCTTCAGAGCAAGGAATGAGAGACGCATTATACCAGGTTTTAGCAAATTGCCATTGTCCGCCTCTGTAGTCTGTCTGTCTGTCTGTCTGTCTGTCTGTCTGTCTGTCTGTCTGTATGCCTGTCTGTCTGCCTTTCTGGCCAACTGTGTAGTCCCTGGTGAGATCGAAGCAGAATGCATTCAAACCCCCGTGCATAGGCCTATGGAAGGAAAAAAAGCACTAATTCAACAGACTGTGCGCATGCGTGATAATATTTGGTCCTTCAAGATGCTGCAAAAGTCGTTACCAAGGAGATCTCTCCAAGTAAACCCCTCCTCTAGCCCCTGATCCGATGTTAACTAACCGATGTTATCTAAAGGCTAACTCAGCTAGCAGCTAACGTCAGCATAGTATAGCATCGTTAGCAGAGCGTCATAAGAACCGGAACTTACCGTCTCCGCGCGGCCTCGTCTCCGGTTCCAGGTCCCGGTCCATCTCATCAGGGGAACAGGGGAACGTTACCTTACGTTATCACGCTTTTATGTGATTCCTGTATCTTTCTCTCTCTCTCTCTCTCTCTCTCTCTCTCTGTCTGCCTCTCCCTCTCTGTTTCTCTCTGTGTGTCCCTCTCTCTCTCTTTTTCTGTCTCTCTCTCTCTGTATGTGTGCGTGTGTGTGTGTGTCTCTCTCTCTCTCTGTGTCTTTGTGTTTCTCTGTATGTGTGTGTGTGTCTCTCGCTCTCTCTCTCTGTATGTGTGTGTGTGTGTGCCTCTCTCTCGCTCTGTCTCTCTCTCTATGTATATGTCTGTCTCTCTCTCTCTCTCTTTCTATCTATCTCTCTCTCTCCCTCACGTTATTAGTCTTTAATCGGACGGGTTTTCTCCGCTCGCTGCTCGATTTGTTAACGCAAAGTCTGTCTACAACATGAGCACTTCCGGGTAACTGTTTCAAAATAAACCCCTCTTCTACTGTCGCCTAGTTCATACCATACAGACTGTCACACTGCCCTACTTCTTGTTCTTGTTTTTGTTTAATGGCGGGTGGCGGCCGGTACATTTTATTTTAAAGTAACTACTATATAGGCCTAGTTATGCCTAACCAACCTACTACAAAGGTTTTTTTTTAGCCTTGAAGGAGTCTGAGAGTCAAAGGACCAGCGATTGCTTCACTGTAATGATAATGATAATAATAACTTCGGGGCTTCGCGTGTGATCCAGTTTTAATTCACTGATCTGTATCACAATAAGACGCCGATCAAAGACAGCGAGTAAAATCCTGTTTAACAAGCTTTATTGTGAAGGCCCGATGAGTGTAGCGGAAGCGGTGGCTTGTGTTTCTGTATCTGGGCTAACAGTTAGCTTGTGTGGATGCAGCCGCCCTCCAGCAGCCTAAACTCTGGTTCTCTGTGGAAATGTCCAGGTTTCAGGAGCTCGAAAGATCCGGGTCTGAAGCGGAGCTGGAGCGAGAGGAGTTGTTTTCCATCCCGGAGATCAAGCAGCGGAGAGCGGGTACGTGTGTGGCTACCAGCCGTGCTAACACCCACACTAAACCACGTAGTTCTAGCCTCTCTTATACACGTAAAGAGCAGTTAAATGTTGCATTTAGCTGAACTTATCTTCCAAATAAACGTGGCTGAAAAGGCCACGCTGCTAAGTGGGCCAACCTCGTCCTGTTTACGTGCTGTTTGGTGGGCAAGTGCGTTGATTTTTGTTTCAGTCTGTAGGTTTAATCAAAACAATAACAACAGGGCACACTCCTGCGCATGCGTATACTTCGACGTAGATATTTGCGCCAACACTAGGTCAGCATGCAATTTCCACAAAGCACCAACAGGCGTCACCAAAGAACAGATGCCTGTATCTACACCCCCGGAATTAATTTAGAGACCAGTCTGGATTTTTCTTCAATCTTCATCTCTACATTACTTATTTAAATGCTCGAAATGACAATATTTTTGTTGTAAATTTGGTAGAAATGTTGTCAGTAGTTCATATTATAAAACCAAAATGTTCATTCTACTCAAACATATGCCTCTAAAGAGTAAAACAAGAGACACTGAATATTTGTAGTGGTCTCTTCATTTTTTCCGGAGCTTGCTTTTAAACCTTTTATATACTATGTATGTTTTTAAAGAGAGACTCTGGTTCTTTTTACCAGTGTAACACTACATAGTTTTTTTAAAATGTATTGTTTTATGAACTATTACATATATATGCATCACAAACTACATATTTATTTATTTATTTATTTATTTATCTATCACTCATTTCTATATCTAGTAGGTAATGCAGGTTACTACAATTTTGTGCACCTTATTGTCAAGTGTTACCAAGACATGAAATGGGTCACCATGCAATTTCCACAACGCACCAACAGGCGTCACCATTCAACAGGCATTAAGCAGAAGCCTTTACCTGTAACCTCTTCTTTAAAGGAATACTTCACCCATACGGAACCAGCGTTCTATCATTATGAAATCACTATTATAATATACTGTAATGAATGAGGTTTTTCTTCCCTCATTTTTCCCTGATCCCAGCTGTCCTGTTAATCCTAACTCTACATTTTTACTAGTGTGATGTCACACTAGTAAAATGTAGGGTTAGATAGTGAGACCATAAAACACTCTTTCTGCCTTTTCTCAGGCTAGGATGAACCGATTTCTAAAATGTTTATACATTTATACTACATAGGATCTCAGAGTTCAATAAATCTTCATATTTCCGCCGGTGAAGTAGGTCTTTAATAAGAAACATCAGCATGCTTTTTGTAACGCCCATTACAGTTTTTTTCGATTGCTAACCCACAGTGGGCACAACTGTAGCTCAATGTGCGAAACTCTAACTACAGTCTGCACTGCCAACAGTCACTGGAGCTGAACAGTTCACTTCACCTGCAAAATAGGCTCAGTGCAGCAAACACTATGAATTGTCCTCACTGAGATAACACACACTGTCACTCAGAATATGCTCAGAGTACAAACACTATGAACCAGCTTCATTGAGATAACACACACTGTCACTCAGAACCTGCTCAGAGTACAAACACTAGCATCAAACCCCAATACATAAATTACAAACTTTTAATCTACAGTTTGAATAATTTGAGTTATTTCACACAAATTACATAATATTTTCTTTGATGAAAGGGTGAAATTCTTTCACATGAAATTGTTTATTTTATAACATACCAGTTTTTTTAGGAAAACAAAAAGAAATGAAAATCAGAAGTTTGCTTCAATAGATACACATTTTGTATATTTTATTGAAAACATTTCCAAATGTAGTATTTATCTGTGTAAATATTCTATAATTGTAATACAGAAATCGATCCTGTAATGTTGTCATTTACTGTAAGGATGCAACTCTAAGCTGTTTGTTTGCTGGAAAATTTGTATTACAGATGCAACTTTAGATTTTTGCAGATTGGGTTGCACTCTCAACCCTGCCTCTCTCAATGAGAGACCATGATTCACAACAGGGTCTATCAGTGTTGCCCTTACTGTATTTCATCAGACATTACAGCTCTATGTCTTCCTCCACACATACACTCTCTCACTGCCACTCTTCTCCCTCCAACAACCTGTCTTCATTGGTCCATTTCCAAAAAAAAATATATTTTTGAGCTTTCCCTTTATACTGTATATGTTCACTAACAAGTCTAAAACAAGACATCTTAGTGTTTCAGTTGAAATTGCAATCCGCAGTGTTTGAAATGCACTAGGCATTCATTCTGTCTTGAATGTGTGGTTTACAGTTGTGGCAGTAGTGTGTTAGTGTTTGAAAAAAAGGGCTGGAAATCCACAGTGTTGTGCAGGCTGTGGTTAAGCCATGAGATAGGTGTGTAGAGTTTTGAAGATTGTGTATAAGCAATGAAAAACGAGATAAAACGAGTTACAGTTTGGTCCGAATGAACCGCTGCTCTGCATACTGTCTCTCTCTGTGTGTGTGTGTGTGTGTGTGTCTCTCTCTCTCTCTCTCTCTCTCTCTCTCTCTCTCTCTCTCTCTCTCTCTCTCTCTCTCTCTCTCTCTCTCTCTCTCTCTCTCTCTCTCTCTCTCTCTCTCTCTCTCTCTGTGGTTTAGCGATCGAAAAAAACCTGTAACACACACAAGACTCCGGTTCTTTTCTCCGTTGTAACACTACAAAGGTTTTTTTTATTTATTTATTGTTATAGTTACTCATACATAGATATGCATCATAAACTACATAGTTTTTTTTATAACTAATATCTATGAGGTAGCAGTTTTGTGTACCTTATTGTAAAATGTTACCAACATATACAATGAACACAATTATCCAAAAGCACACAATAAACTCTCACAGCAAATCAAATGAAGGGTTTTTCCTGCTCAGAATGACACGGAACAACTTTTTTGGGGTCGGGACTGCAACAGTAAAGGCGCAAAGTTTGTGAATTTTAAGAGCGGTGTGGGGATGAGAAAGGAGAGCGGTGTGGGGTTGAGAAAGGAGAATTTCATTGATCGTTTTATTATGATATTTAGTTTTCATGATGGAGTGAAGCAGTAATGTAAATTTAAATGCAATGCATCCTCCAGCCCTACAAGAAGGAGGACTTGTATTTGGCTGAACTAGAAACGAATTGGAGACAACCCACCCTGTTCTCCAGGCTGAACTCTGGAGACAACCCACCCTGTTCTCCATGCTGAACTCTGGAGACAACCCACCCTGTTCTCCAGGCTGAACTCTGGAGACAACCCACCCTGTTCTCCAGGCTGAACTCTGGAGACAACCCACCCTGTTCTCCAGGCTGAACTCTGGAGACAACCCACCCTGTTCTCCATGCTGAACTCTGGAGACAACCCACCCTGTTCTCCAGGCTGAACTCTGGAGACAACCCACCCTGTTCTCCAGGCTGAACTCTGGAGACAACCCACCCTGTTCTCCAGGCTGAACTCTGGAGACAACCCACCCTGTTCTCCAGGCTGAACTCTGGAGACAACCCACCCTGTTCTCCATGCTGAACTCTGGAGACAACCCACCCTGTTCTCCAGGCTGAACTCTGGAGACAACCCACCCTGTTCTCCATGCTGAACTCTGGAGACAACCCACCCTGTTCTCCAGGCTGAACTCTGGAGACAACCCACCCTGTTCTCCAGGCTGAACTCTGGAGACAACCCACCCTGTTCTCCAGGCTGAACTCTGGCACGAGGTTCCACAGCATCCACAGTAGCACATCTAGGTTCAGTGACAGTTTCTTCCCCCTGGACATTAGACTGTTGACAACACCTACGGACAATCAATAAACCATCCAGCACCGCCCCCCCCTTAGTATTTTAACTAGGGCTGTCAAAATTAGCGCGTTAACGCAGGGTGATTAATTTCTGGAATTATCGACGTTAATTTTTTTAACGCATTTAACGCATGTGCAGAATGATCCGCCCCGTGCATCCCACCTGCTCTGTACTACAGTCACTCTAACGTTGTGGCTGACCCAGGATCAGTAGCTGCGTGCAGCCAAACATAGCAGCACAAAGTTTTAAACTGCCAACGGCCACGTCTGTGTCGGGGGGCATAGATAGTATATAAAATCAACTGCCGCGGGTGACAGTTGATGTCGGGAGCAACAGGAGGAGAAACATTGTCCGCTCTGTTCAGAGCCCGCGAGGACGCAAACGTCTGCAGTTTTCAGAGGTGTGTGTGAGTAGACATCAACATAACGTCGGCTTCCTGGCACAAATGAACAGTCCCCTAGGACGTGGTCGCGCGTACAAACGCACGCACGCACGCACGCACACACACACACACACACACACACACACAAACACAAACAAACAAACAAACAAACAAACAAACAAACAAACACACACACCGCGGACTGTAATCAAGTTGTATTCAAGAATGCACAACCTATAGATTTACCAAATAAATGCCATTTTATAGCCTATCCTATATTTGCCCAAAGACATAGTAAAGAGACAGACCAATTGAATTATGGTTTGGTAGGTAGGCCTATATATTTTAGTTTGATTTAAATTTATTTTCAGTATTAAAACCATCATTTCGATTTTCAATTAATAAACATACTAATTTTAAATGTACATATCCACCTTCTGTCCTTTATCTTTCCGTTCATACAACAATATATAGAGAAAATTCAAATTTTTCGGGCATATTTCGAATGGTAAAATTAATCGTGATTAATTCACAGAATCCTGTGATTAATCTGATTAAAATGTTTAATCGTTTGACAGCCCTAATTTTAACCTTATTTTGACTTCATGCCATTGTGTTCACTCCACCGTGAGCCAAGGTAAGTCTAAGCCTAAACCTAAGTCTAAGTCTAGTCTCAGTCCAGAAACTCTTAGAGTTTATATAAGTACAAGTGAGTAATTGATGTCTGTTCATTTACCTGTAGGCAGACGACAGCACCTGGAATGAATCCAGAATCTCCATGTTAAGTTTGAAATCAACATGGACTCCACTGATCAGCTGTTTGTTTGTTTGTTTGTTTGTCTGTTTCAGTTTCACCTTCAGACGTCCTTAAAGTGATTGTTGGTGAAGAAGGGCAGCAGGAGTGGAGCCCCAGTCTGGACCAGGAGGACCCACCAGAGCCCCCACACATTAAAGAGGAACAGGAGGAACTCTGGACCAGTCAGGAGGGAGAGCAGCTTCAAGGGCTGGAGGAGGCTGATATCACCAAGTTCCTATTCACTCCTGTCCCTGTGAAGAGTGAAGATGATGAAGAGAAACCTCAGTCCTCACAGCTTCATCAAAGACAAACTGAACAGATGGAAACAGGAGCTGATGGAGAGGACTGTGGAGGACCAGAACCAGCCAGCAACTCACATCCAGATCCACACTTACAACCTGAGACTGAAGACAGTGATGATTGGTCTAGGAAGACCAGAGAGAATCAGTCAGGTTTAAAGTCTCAAAAAAATAAAGTCTCTAAAAGTGATGGAAAACCATTCAGTTGTTCTGAGTGTGGTAAAAGATTTAGTTTAAATAGGAATATCGACAGACACATGAGAATTCACACAGGAGAGAAACCCTTCACCTGCTCATTTTGTGGTCAAAGATTTACACAGAAGCCACACATGACACGACACATGGCCATCCACACAGGGCAAAAACCATTCAGCTGCTCAGATTGTGGCAAAACATTTATACGGAAGGAAGATATGACACGACACATGGTTGTCCACACAGGGGAGAAAAGATTTAGCTGCAGCATTTGTGACCATAGATTTGCTTGGCCTGATCAACTCAGAAAACACAAGTGTGTCTGTCCTCAGTCCTCACAGCTTCATCAAACTGAGCAGAACAGAGAGGCAGAGCCTGGAGCCACAAGAGAAAAACCTTTCAGTTGCCCTGATTGTGGTAAAAGATTTCAGAACAAGAGAAATCTAACGCAACACATGCTCATCCACACCGGAGAGAGACGATTCAGCTGCTCAATTTGTGGTAAAAGATTTACACAACAGGGACATTTGTCAAAACACATGGCCTTCCACACAGGGGAGAAACCATTCAGCTGCTCATTTTGCGGTAAGAGATTTACACAGAAAGTACACATGACAGGACACATGGCCATTCATACAGGGGAGAAAAGATTCAGCTGCAGTGTTTGTGACCAAAGATTCACTTGGGATATTCAACTCAGAAAACACAAGCATGTCTGTCCTCAGTCCTCACAGCTTCATCAAACTGAACAGAACAGAGAGGCAGAGCCTGGGGCCAGCAGCTCAACTGAACAGATGGACATAGGAGCTGATGGAGAGGACTGTGGAGGACTTATAAGCAAACCATTTAATATAAAATGACCAGCGCCAATATTTGCCCCTGTGATCGTCCCTTGTTTTATTTTTATTCATTAGCTTTTAAATGTTTTATCATATTTTACATTCACTTTTATAATGTTTATTCTTAATCTTGAAGTATTTCATGCCCCTGTAAAGCACTTTGAATGGCCTTGTGTCTGAATTGTGCTATAGAAATAAACTTGCCTTGCCTTGAATGTGACATTGGAAGTGGAGTTTAACTATTTCTTAAAGTGGCTACAGGTATTTCTGAGTTCTTGTTTATTCTATCAAAAATTAAGTAGATGATAACAGTTCATATAAATCTACTGTATAAATTAAAAAAATATATAAATCTGCATCCTAGTTGGTTTTATCCTCTCAAGGTTCTGAGAGAAAAGACGATTGTGTGTATGTTCAAAAATGTGTTTTGTTTTATTTTTTGTATATTTCATGGTCTAAATTCAAATTTAAGTATACTAATGCGCACATACTAGTCTCAGATGTTAGGTCTATGTATATATTTCAAATTTAAGTATACTAATGCACACATACTAGTCTCAGATGTTAGGTCTATGTATATATGTCAAATTTAAGTATACTAATGCACACATACTAGTCTCAGATGTTAGGTCTATGTATATATTTCAGATTGTGAGAGAGATTTTGTTTAAAAAATGAGTGTAAATAAATGAACAAGCAAAATCAGCAGTATAAGTTTTTTTTTTTGTAAGTCACACTTTTATACATTTATGACTCTTGAAAAAAAAACACAGGATATTTTGAGGAGAACTTTTAACCCAATAAGAAATCAGGACCTTGGTGGTTACTATAATCAAACCAAACAGGAGGAAGCTGTAGGTGGTTGGTGGTTACTATAATCAAACCAAACAGGAGGAAGCTGTAGGTGGTTGGTGGTTACTATAATCAAACCAAACAGGAGGAAGCTGTAGGTGGTTGGTGGTTACTATAATCAAACCAAACAGGAGGAAGCTGCGTGTAGCTTTTATGTTTTTATTTTTTGGTAAAAAAAAATTGAGAAATCAGGACCTTAGTGGTTGCTATAATCAACAGTTAATAATAATAATAATAATAATAATAATAATAATAATAATAATAATAATAATAATAATAATAATAATATTAATAATTAGTTATAACTAATTGTTCATATGAATTTACTTTATAAATTTGAAAAATGTATAAATCTGCATCCTAGTTGGTTTTATCATCTCAAGGTTCTGAGAGAAAAGAAGATTGTGTGTATGTTTTTGTGTATTTCATGGTCTAAATTCAGATTTAAGTATACTAATGCACACATACTAGTCTCAGATGTTAGGTCTATGTATATATTTCAGATTTAAGTATACTAATGCACACATACTAGTCTCAGATGTTAGGTCTATGTATATATTTCAGATTGTGAGAGAGATTTTGTTTCTAAAATGAGTGTGAATATAAGTAGGTGGTTGGTGGTTACTATGATCAAACCAAACAGGAGGAAGCTGCGTGTAGCTGCTAAAGAGGTGCAGTGGAAAACTGAACTGAGTAACCCCTGGGTCTGATCTATACAGTATGTACAGTATGTTCAGTATGTGGCATGTGTTCATAGTGTATGTTATGAAAGAGCTCAATTAAACCTGTTGGTAGACTTAGGAAAATGTCAGAGTAATTATCCTGTCCTATTAATTAGAATGTAGAAGAACTAAGACGTTATGTAGCCTCAGACTTCCTCCGCTGTGAGTCGAGGAGGGAGGGGGGGGGTGGGGGCTCTGACTGTGTCTCTGAATTTGAACTCAAGCAGTTTAATCAGCAATATAACAACACATTATAACAACACATTATAACAACTCGATTTAATTGAGAATTGATGAAATGAGCCAAAAACAAAATATATATAATAAGAAAAAAAAGCCTTTGCAATAGGGCCCTTCCAGTCAGAGGCCAAAGGGGCCGGTGGATGCCCACCACCTGGCGTCTATCTGTGCACGTGCTGCAACCAGCTCAACATGATGGACACTCATTGATCCAAACTGACCCTGTGTTCCAAATCACATACTCTTTCTTTTTACTACACTACATACTAAAGTACAGAAGAGTTTTAGGGCCACAGACAGGAGAGGGAAAAAAATTAGATAAGGAAGATTTTTTTTTCATTATGTCGAGAAATGTCAAGTATAAAGACGAATACTCCAAAATGCTATTTAAGTTTGTGGGGCATTTATGTATTTTCAGCATGCTACGAGTGACGTGCATGTATTGGGACACGCTAAATCTTTTTCTGGCATACTAAATAGTAGGGATTGGAACGCAGGGTGAATGTTTATTTTCTGTAATTAATGTAACAAAAGCTTTTAACATATTCCTAATTCCATTTTGAAAAAAAAAATCTTGCTATGGATGCTGAGGATCCCATTTCTTTGTTTTTATTTTATTTATTTCCTTTGTTGCTGATTCGTTTCATTTTGTGTTTGTTTTCTTCTTTTTTTTAAAGATATTTTTTTTGGCATTTTTATGCTTTATTGATAGTGTAGAGACAGAGTTGAAATGGGGCAGAGAGGGGAGTGACATGCAGAGAACGACCGCGGGCTGCAATCAAACCCGGGTCTGCTGCTGGCCGAGGCCCATGGGGGGGGGACGCCCTACCAACTGAGCTAAGGGCGCCCTCTCAGGTGTTCGTATTCTTTTAACATGTTCAATAAATGGACTGACGAGAGCTGACATCTCTCCCCCTTAGAGGAAGTCTTTGGCGCTGGACAGCATCAAACTCTGACCACAGACACATGACATCAGACATTGAGCTGCTGCTGTGAACAGTCACTCAATATTCTATAAAGGTTCATTTAGTCTCACGTAACAAACTGAAATGTTCTTGTGTACAGGCTAGTATTAACTTTTAGTACGTCGTCACTACAGTGCAATATGTCATATGTCCTGGTGCTATAAGGTAATACTAGTCTGTATTCAAGATAATCCCTCAATATCTCACCGGAAAATGACTCCTCATGTCTGCAAACCCATTTACTGACATAAGGAATATTAAAAAACATATAAAAATATTTGTTTTACTTTCAGGGCGTGATTGAGACTCCAAGACGTCTTACCATCATAAATTCTACCTGTGTGTGACATGTCTACAGTTTCACACACGGAGCAAGCTGCTGTATGCAAATCTTTCTCAATGAGCTAAATGTCACATGTCAAACCTATTGTGGCGTATAGGGCCCTTCAGGTTTGCAGCCGTGGGCAACATACCTGCTGAGCTACAGAGCCACGTACTCACATTTTACATAACGTCCCAACCTACGTATGTGGCGACTGTGTCTCAGGTGGTAGAGCAGGTCGGCCAATGATCAAAGGGTTGGCTGTTCGATCCCCACCCTGCCACTTGTGTCATGGTCGTTGTGACCTTGGGCAAGACACTTCACCCACCTTGCCTCGTGTGAATGTCGAAAGTGAGTGTGCTATCTGTGTATGAATGTGTGTATGAATGCAAACGTGGGAATGGGAACAGGTCTCCCTTGTAAAAGAGACTCTAGTACAGGGGTGCCCACACTTTTTCAGCTTGTGAGCTACTTTTATAATGACCAAGTCAAGAAGATCTACCTACTATGAAAATGCAAAACATATTAGGCCCTGGGGCTGAGAGGTTTCGTAGGCCCTGGGGCTGAGAGGTTTCGTAGGCCCTGGGGCTGTGAGGTTTCGTAGGCCCTGGGGCTGAGGGGTTTCGTGGGCCCTGGGGCTGTGAGGTTTCGTAGGCCCCCTGAGAGTCCGTCTTACAACACAAAACATGTAATATTTCTTTTGATTAATAAACAAATCATTTTAAGGTGATACTCAGGGCCTTTAAGGGGGGTCAAGAACAATTTGAAACTTTTAAAGTAAAATGTATCAATCTGGTGCATTTTGAGAAGAATACTAAGGCTAAATCAGCTGCGTCCTTTGTGAGATATTTAGTGCTGTGATCTGGAATGATTTGGGGACAGAATGACCAAAAAGCAGAAAGAAAACATTTACAGGTTTAAAAAATCTCTCTGTGAACTCTTTTTTTTTTAAAAATAGAGTATAGCTCACTATAGGCCCCTGATCTTCGTAGCCACGAACAATGCAATTTAAAAAATATCAAAAATGTACTGGTGCCAGATCTCTGTATGCGCCCCTCCCCCCCCCACCTACTAAGGTTAGGGGCCTGTAATGAGCCCCCCCCTACCTACTAAGGCTAGGGGCCTGTAATGAGCCCCTCCTACCTACTAAGGTTAGGGGCCTGTAATGAGCCCCCCCTACCTACTAAGGTTAGTGGCCTGTAATGAGCCCCCCCCCCCCTACCTACTAAGGCTAGGGGCCTGTAATGAGCCCCCTCCTACCTACTAAGGTTAGGGGCCTGTAATGAGCCCCCCCCTACCTACTAAGGCTAGGGGCCTGTAATGAGCCCCCCCCTACCTACCTACTAAGGTTAGGGG
Source organism: Hyperoplus immaculatus (assembly GCA_949357725.1). NCBI lineage: Eukaryota > Metazoa > Chordata > Actinopteri > Uranoscopiformes > Ammodytidae > Hyperoplus > Hyperoplus immaculatus. The sequence goes on along the minus strand of OX442367.1, from coordinate 1,032,496 downwards.
CCTGTAATGAGCCCCCCCCTACCTACTAAGGCTAGGGGCCTGTAATGAGCCCCCCCCCCCCCCACCTACTAAGGTTAGGGGCCTGTAATGAGCCCCCCCCCCCTACCTACTAAGGTTAGGGGCCTGTAATGAGCCCCCCCTACCTACTAAGGCTAGGGGCCTGTAATGAGCCCCCCCCCCCCCTACCTACTAAGGTTAGGGGCCTGTAATGAGCCCTCCTACCTACTAAGGTTAGGGGCCTGTAATGAGCCCCCCCTACCTACTAAGGCTAGGGGCCTGTAATGAGCCCCCCCCTACCTACTAAGGCTAGGGGCCTGTAATGAGCCCCTCCCTACCTACTAAGGTTAGGGGCCTGTAATGAGCCCCTCCTACCTACTAAGGTTAGGGGCCTGTAATGAGCCCCCCCTACCTACTAAGGTTAGGGGCCTGTAATGAGCCCCCCTCCTACCTACTAAGGTTAGTGGCCTGTAATGAGCCAGTCAATTGTTTATTTGTTTAAATAAAGTTGTTCGGGGCCTTCAAAGATTAGGGGCCTCTATTGAGCCAGTGAAAAAAATAAAAATTTACACATTTAAATATCACAATTTGGTGTCACACCATATGATATTGATTCCTCGGACAACATCTATTTAATCGTAGCTAATTCAAAATATTGTAGCTAGACTTTGAAAAGAACTAACTCCCAAACAGACACCTGTAAGATCATTCTGTACTCTTTTAGATTTGCATTTGTTTTTCTTTGTTTTATTCAAGTTTAAAATGTGTGAAATGTGGTTGGGACAGTCACACCATATGAGCTTTTCTAGTTTGGTTGAAAATGTGAGTGATGTATAACATCAATGTTCAGTGTGTCTACATACATGACTGTATCCTACCCATCCCACCAACACAATAGTCAAATTTGCGGATGATACGACTGTGGTGGGGCTCGTAACCGGAGGAGACGAGTCGGCCTACAGGGATGAGGTGCAGCGGCTGGTGGAGTGGTGTGCTGCAAACAACCTGACCCTTAACACCACAAAAACAAAGGAGGTCATAATGGATTTCAGGAGACACAGAGCTGACCCCGCTCCTCTGCACATAAATGGCGACTGTGTGGACAAAGTCTCCACCTTTAAGTTCCTGGGAACTCACATCTCTGAGGACACATCCTGGTCAGCCAACACCAAAGCGGTGGTGAACAAGGCCCAACAACGGCTCCACTTTCTGAGGGTACCCAAGAGGAACAGACTGGAGGAGAAGCTGCTGGTGACTTTCTACCGCTCCACCATTGAGAGTGTGCTGGCCTTCTCCACCACTGTGTGGTATGCTGGCTGCACAGTGGCTGACAGGAAAAGGCTGCAGAGGGTGAGAAGGTCAGCTGAAAAGACTACTGGCTCTCCTTTGCCCTCCTTGGAAAACATCGCCAGCTCTCGATGCCTCTCAAGAGCAAAGAAGATCATCCGTGACGACCTCCATCCCAGCCACCACCTGCTCAGCCTACTGCCCTCTGGTCTGTCTGTCTGTCTGTCTGTCTGTCTGTCTGTCTGTCTGTCTGTCTGTCTGTCTGCCCTCTGGTAGGAGCCTGAAGAGACTGTCTGTCTGTCTGTCTGTCTGTCTGTCTGTCTGTCTGCCCTCTGGTAGGAGGTACAGGAGCCTGAAGAGACTGTTTGTCTGTCTGTCTGTCTGTCTGTTTGTCTGTCTCTGGTAGGAGGTACAGGAGCCTGAAGAGACTGTCTGTCTGTCTGTCTGTCTGTCTGTCTGTCTGTCTGTCTGTCTGTCTGTCTGTCTGTCTGTCTGTCTGTCTGTCTGTCTGTCTGTCTGTCTCTGGTAGGAGGTACAGGAGCCTGAAGAGCAGAACCAACAGACTGGGCAATCAGGACCCTCAACTCTCATAAAACATAAAACATTAAACAGACATACACATAGGCTACCTCACTTTCCACAAGTGCAATATGCTTTCTGCCTTTCAGATTTATTTATTATGGCATTGCCTGTCCTTGTCTTGTTCCTTTTGTTATTTCTGTGTTTTGTTTTTATACTGTTTTTAACTTAAATTGCTTGTCTGTCTCTGGGCCGACTCATTCACCATTGAACAGAAAAAAAAGCCAGCTTGATTGCGGGACTTAGCCTACAGTAGGCCTGGGCCTTTTCACAAGGTTCTTATCGGAACACAAACACACACACACACACACACACACACACACACATACACACACACACACATACACACACACACACACACACACACACACACACACACACACACACACACACAAGTTTTTTGATCGCAACATCAGCTCTGTTTTCTCTCTCCCACTCCTTTCCTCAAAATGCATAGGCCTAAAATAGATAAGGGATTTGTTGCAACTTAAATGGGAAATAAATACAAATGAGGTAACAATAAATATTATAGATATGTTTACATATTTTCATTGTGACACTGACATCTGATTCAATTAAATAGGTTGTAGCCGCGGTACTCTGTACTGTCTAATAAAGCTTGAAAATGCCAAAATATGATCTTTAAAAAATAAATAGGTCATGGTTGTGGTGGGAAAAGTACAACTAATTGCAAAGCTAAGTTTCTCTCTAGCAGGATGCAGAAACGTGCGTCTCAGCTGTGCGAGATGCAGCAGCAGTGTGTGAGGTGTGCACTGCCCAGTCTTTATAACGTCCAGTCCAGCTCGTCAACTCTTTGGTCTAAACTGGGCTTAAGGGTACTCAAATGATTTGGTAACTGAAATGTGCTACTGTTAAAAACACACTCCAACTGTTCAGTGTCTCTCGTTTGACTCTTTACAGTAAAATGTTGAAGTAAAATGAACATTTTGATTTGATGCTATAAACTACTGTCAACATTGCTACCAAATTCACAATACAAATATTGTCATTAAGAGCATTTCCATTAAGTAATGTATAAATCTGGAAAAATCCAGACTGGTCTCTTCATTTCTTCCGGGGTTGTATGTATGTACTATTTTTTTATATATATATAAAATAATAATAAAAGTGCCCTTGGTCTCACTTGACCCTGCGCTCCCCAAACTACCGCTGCTCCTCCCTGGCTGATAAGATAGTTCAGTCTCTCTACAAATACATGGATGTGTTAATTAAGGGAGGAGTGCACGCACACATACCAGTAAAGCATGAGTAAAGTGGACCCATTGACTGTGTGAGTGACAATTCTACAATTTCGCACGCCTAACAAGCTGCTATATGCAAATCTTTCTCAATGAGCTAAATGTCACATGTCAAACCTATTGTTGTGTGTAGGGCCCTTCACATGTGCAAGCTACATACAGTACCTGCTGAGCTACAAAGCTGGTTGAACCACATTTATCAGTTTTTATATTTAGCACCAGCTATGGGAACCTCTGTACTCAAGAAAGGGGATTGACAGTAATGCCCTACACACACACACACACACACTGACACACACACACACACACACACACACACACAAACTGACACACACACACACACACACACACACACACACACACACACTGACACACACACTGACACACACACACACTGACAGACACGCACACTGATACACACACACACACTGACACACACACACACACACACACACACTGACAGACACACACACACACACTGACACACACACACACACTGACACACACTGACACACACACACACACACACACACACACACACACACACACACACACACAAAGACAAAGACAGACAGACACGCACACACACACTGACACACACACACACACACACACACAAAGACAAAGACAGACAGACAGACAGACATGCACGCACGCACGCACACTGACAGACAGACAGACAGACAGACACACACACACACACACACACACACACACACAGGCAGACAGACAGACACACACACGCACACACACACACACGCTCCTCTAACCACTACAGCATGAGCCCCTCCCCCCCCCCCATTACTATTTCACTTTGATGAGTTGTTTCTTCCAGAGACTTTATGAATAGATTAAAGATTAACAAACGTAGAGGAACAGAACAAATGATCTCTGAATAGATTTGAACATTGATTTTTTTTTTTTTTTAAGATATTTTTTGGGCATTTTTATGCTTGTGCAGAGAGACAGAGGTGAAATGGGGCAGAGAGGGGAGTGACATGCAGATAACGACCGCGGGTGGGAATCGAACCCGGGTCTGCTGCCGGGCCCGGCCCGGGAGGGGGACGCCCTACCAACTGAGCTAAGGGCGCCCCCCTCATTGATTTTCTTTTAATAATAATAAGGATTTATTTAAGACAGAACAGGACAAACCAAAGCAAAAGCAGAGGGGTCAGTAGGCTGAGTTGAAGAGGAGAGTTTTGAAGATGGTTCGGTCTCTGAATGTAATCGAGTCATAAGTGCTCCTCATTCAACTTAATACATTCTTCAAGTTGTTTCAGACATGTGAGTTTTATATTTTGTTAATCCAACTTAAAAGCTTCAAAGCAGTTTCAATCAGTTTACTCAAATGAATGAAGTAGCTCCAGGTTGGAGTTGTCACAACTAGAATGTCATTTATCTATTTAGTGGGAAAAACTGAGTAAATCAAAGCTTGCACCTATTTTAGTACAGTGTTTTATTGAGTAATGTATTTTAATGTACTCTATGTGTGTGTGTGTGTGTGTGTGTGTGTGTGTGTGTGTGTGTGTGTGTGTGTGTGTGTGTGTGTGTGTTCTATGTGTGTGTGTATGTTGGATGTGAGTGGACCATCTGAGTCCTTGATAAAGATTATTATTATACCAAATTTAAGTTGTTAAAGTTAATCAACAGCATAAACATTAAGGAAAAGACAGACAAACCAACAGATGAGATAGGTTAAACAGGTGCAGTGATATGACAACTATTATAATTAGTTATGTGACATTTTTTTTTTTTACTGGAATGTCTTCGTCACGCGGCATCACTGGTGGTTGACTATGGGGTGATGTGCAAGCAGGTTGCACCAGTCTTTGAGGACGGGGTGCCCGGGGGCTGGCGCTGAGTGTGCGTCGCTAGAGAACAGGGGAAAATTGTTTTGGTGATGAATATCACATCCTGTTTGTGTGTCAAATTATTAATGTTGTGTTTTATTGAAAAAAGTAGGCCGCCTTGACTAAATATTTTGTGAATTTCCCATCTATGTTTAAAATGATTTTGCTTCTGAGTTCAGACAAGCCAAAAGTTATTGGTAATACAGTCAGGTCCCTTCTTAAAATATGTCCTACCTTTGTTTAAGTGTTTTTGCCCCTGCCGTGCACCGTTGGTTTGTTATGGTTTGATTGTTGTGCTCCATGCCATGTGCTGCGGCCGAGAGCCTGAATGAAATGAAATGAAATGTAATGAGGGAGGTGGAGAAGTGTTGATAATGGCAGCGTTCATAGTGTTGTTAGTGTTAATAGTAATAGCCAGAGAGTTCATAGTGTTAGTGTTAATAGTAATAGCCAGAGCGTTCATAGTGTTAGCAGTGTTAATAGTAATAGCCAGAGAGTTCATAGTGTTAGTAGTGTTAATAGTAATAGCCAGAGGGACGGCCTCGGCCTCGGTTGTATGAACCTGAGTTCTGATGTCCGGCCACTGCATAAATGTCCTGCCGACGCAAACACTATCACTGATAACTCATTATAGAATATCTATACATGCATTTCCCTTACATTGTGCCTCTCTGCCACTCACACACACACACACACACACACACACACACACACACACACACACACACACACACACACATGAAGCATAAACATTAAGGAAAAGACAGATAAACAACAGATGAGATAGGTTAAACAGGTGTAGTGATATAACAACTATTATATGTGACATTTCGTTTTTGACTGGAATGTCTTTGTCCCGCGGCACCAGTGGTAGTGGGAGTAGACTATAAGGTGACGTGTGAGCTGGTTGCACCAGTTTTTGATTCCACCCCTTATCCCCTGCAGCAGTGAAGAGATGCTCATAAAAAGGCCCAGAGAGACAGTGGGAGACATCGGTGGGTCCAAGGATCATCACAGTCTCCTGAACAGCTGCCCTCATCTCTCCCATCCTACATCCACATTCTCCAGAGGGTAAGACCACCTGCGCTCTCCTCCGCAACTATTTACTTCACTTTGGTTTGTTCTTTAAAGATATTTGAACCTTTATTTGACAGTCGGAGATCAGAGAGTGCAGAGTGGAAAAGGGAAAAGTCTTTTTTACTCTATTTATCTATCTATCTATCTATCTATCTATCTATCTATCTATCTATCTATCTATCTATCTATCTATCTATCTATCTATCTATCTATCTATCTATCTATCTATCTATCTATCTATCTATCTATCTATCTATCTATCTATCTATCTATCTATCTATCTATCTATCTATCAGAGTGGAAAAGGGAAAAGTCTTTTTTACTTGAAAAGTTTACAGTTTATTCTCTGAAAGCAGTGTCACAGCTCTTTCTATTTTGTTCTTTTTAACATTGCAATATTTACGCTGCAGTAAAGAATGGTAAAGCAGAACAACTTCAAACTGGGGCCGGTAATTATAACAATGGAACTTTTGTTAAACTTTAGTTGTGATTTTATTACAA
>OX442367.1:833446-1023446 GCA_949357725.1 Hyperoplus immaculatus | reverse complement strand
GTTCCAATGTGCTTTTTTTTTTTATATATATATCAAGTCCACTAATAAATCCTATCTCGTCTTATGTTAATTTTTTGGTTGAATCTACAGCTCTTGAAGAAATTCAGAGACAAGTCTAGTTTTTTTTCTAAATCTTCATCTCTATTTACTGGAAATTATCTAAATAACAATATTCTTATTTGGAATTTGGTTGAAATCTTGCCTATTCATGGATATGATAGATAGATAGATAGATAGATAGATAGATAGATAGATAGATAGATAGATAGATAGATAGATAGATAGATGTAGAAAAGGTGAACAATACAGTATATCACATGATTAAAATTGCATATAATAAGAGCCAGAGGTAGACATAAATATTATATAATATATAATTATATAAATATACAATTGCGTATCTTTGCTTGAGCACTAAACACTGACCACTGTACTGTGTCCCCCCCCCCCCCCCCCCAGCTGTGAAAAAAGTATCGCACAAAGTCCAGAGACTGGGATCAACAAGACCGTGACGGAGGCACGGTAAGACTCAGATTATTCCCATTTAATTTGGTGTGACATAAAACTGTCCTGTGTTTAAAGGGATAGTTCAGTGTTTTTCAAAGTGTGGTTGTATGAGGTCCTTAGGCGTAGTTAGTCTCTTACCTTACGGAGATGGCCATCAGTCACTATAAGGAGTTTGGGTGAGACGTCGCTGTAGCAGAAGTCAGCCCTGTTGCAGAGGAGGCCAGCAGGAAAAATATATAAATGCTTACCTAGGAACTAAATATCCACTCAATTGTACGCTCAAAGGATTACTCACTGCTGATTTGTGACTGTAGTCTCCCTTTAAGATAAGACCCTGTTTCCACCTGGGATTAACATCTGACTTTTTGAATCTGGTTACAAGTGGCCAGCTCTCAGTCCGTGTGTTCCCACTTGTATTTTCAAATGTGACTTCTCTGTCTACTTGTGATCCGATTCCATTTACCCGCGCTGTATTTAAATCAACACGCACATCATTTCCTTTTGCATTGCTGTTTTTAACCGGTGGGGTTCAAACAAGTAAACATACAGGGCTGTACAGTGCCACAGTTTTAATCGCATTTGCTATTAAAATGCATTACATGTGAAGATAATTACAAGTCTAGGTTGAAGAGATAGGCTACTGTCTCATTTAGACAAGGAGGAGCGATACACAACACTGCTTAGAGGGCTCTACATTAACACTCGCCAAATGCGGGAAATATCATAGATAGTATATAAAAGTAAAAACTCTTAGGCAAGTAAGTTATTACGCCTCTTTGGCTGGGGAAAGATGTGTGTTTGCCGGGCGGCTTTTCTAACGTTTGCTACACTCTTGTCACCACCACCAGTACAAGGCTTTATCCAGTTAAGTTACTTTACGTGCGAACAGAATATTTCCTGTGCGCCTTCACATTAAAAGCCTGTTACCAGCCAAACGCGAGTTGACTTTTATTTTTAAGCGGATAAGAACAGGAAGTCGTTGCCTTGCAGTTCTCCGTGTTTTCAGTTTTACGCAGTGAAATGAAACCAGAGGACAGAAAGCTTGTCATTTGCAACACTGGCGGATGCAGCTAACGTTCATGAGGCTTCTATAAAAGCTGCATGAACGCCAGTGATGCGCTTTTAACGTATATCCACTCATTCAGGGGGCAGCAGTTGAGTAGGAGGTCCCTAAAGTGGACAAGAGTCACATTGGTGTTTCCACTACCAAATGAAAGCGGACACATCGGACACAAGCGACGTAAACCACCTCCGAATCTGGTTTTTGTGATCCGATCTCAATGCGTCTTGAGAGTGTTTTCACCTGTAGTTAAAGCTTTATTCATGTGATCCAATTACAAAAGTCAGATGTTAATGCCAAGTGGAAACGGGGTCTAAGATAATATATACCCAGTTAAAAATACATTCATTACATGAATTACATGTGTGAACCTATGAGCATAAAGCAACAGGTTTGATTCTGTCTGTTGACATGATGTGTGTCCACAGCTGTGCCCTCATGAATGGTTCGGCCTTCGACGTCTGTAACAAGAACATCAGAGCAGATTCTTACATGTCAGCCTGCTCATCCACTTTATCAAAATACCCGATGGTGGACGGCTTCGACTGTCAGTTCCATGAGGCCTACGCCAGAGCCTGTAGCCTGAAAAACATCACAGTGGGGGGCTGGAGGTCCAAGCTCAATTGCCGTAAGAATCAGAAAAAACATCTTGATAATCCATCTATCTATCTATCTATCTCTCTCTCTCTCTCCATCCATCCATCCATCCATCCATCCATCCATCCATCTATCTATCTATCTATCTATCTATCTATCTATCTATCTATCTATCTATCTATCTATCTATCTATCTATCTATCTATCTATCTATTTATCTATCTATCTATCTATCTATCGCCAAAGCATTTAAATCAATGTTTGAATTTATCAATGCAGGCCATAAAATAAATGATTGAGGGTTCCCAGTTGGGACGTAATCATGCTGCTCTATTTAATTATAACACTATTTAATCCATCTATCTATCTATCCATCCATCCATCCATCCATCCATCTATCCAACAGCTGCCCCTGTGGCCTCCTGTCAGGGGACGGTGTGCGGTGCTCAGGCGTTCTGCGGTGACACAGTGACCGGTGGTTCTGGCTGCCTTTGTCGCGCCATCTTTGCCGATCCGTACAGACAGAAGAGCGGCACTTTGGGTAGGACAGCTCCCACACAATCACCATCTTTTATTTCACTTGATGCAGAGTTTATTTTTATTTTTAATCTAAGTTTTTCTACAGTTTAAACCTGAGATGGGGAGGGTCACTGTGTGTGTGTGTGTGTGTGTGTGTGTGTGTGTGTGTGTGTGTGTGTGTCTACTATATGGAGTCTGTTGTAATATTTTCTTTTTAAATCCGGACTTGTAGGGGATCCCACCGTCTGCAGTCAGGATTCGGCTTCAGTTTCTCTGGTGGCTTGTCTCCTGACGGAAAAGGGAATCGACTACTCGATGTTACATCTCAAGAACAAGAACTGCACGGGACAGATGGATGAGAAGACCGGCAAGGTGACCTTCAGCTTCGACAGCACCAACACTTGCGGGACGGAGATCCTGGTAGGTTCACAACTCCTACAACTTTTCACGTTTATTTTAAATTTTTCTTGAAAGATTCTTATTTGTCCCATTTAATTAACCTAACGTATCATGATGACACCTGAAATGTACACCCCTACTCTGAATTAATCCTGCAGACCAACAGCAGCCAAATAACCTACAAGAACTCCATTATGTCCGCAAACACCTCTGACATCATCGTTCGCCACGACCAATTCCAAATCGACTTCTCCTGCTACTACACTCAGCCAGAAGCTAAGACTGTGGGCTTCAGAATCAAAGACAGGTGAGGAAAGGCTGCTTAGCCTATGTCTTAAACTGCACGCACATACGAAAATTTAGATTTCAACATGTTGCGTGTGTGTGTGTGTGTGTGTGTGTGTGTGTAGCTCTGTTGTCCAGAAGATTGTATCCGATGCTTGGAATTACACCCTGACCATGAGAGCGTTCACCGACGCCGGCCGCACACTCGCTCTGAACTCCAGCGCCGAAGTCCGTCTGAACCAGAAGGTTTGTAACGTCTGTGGAATGTGTGAATTAAACTCTATGGGCCACTTTGTGTGTGTGTGTGTGTGTGTGTGTTGCCCTCTGGAATAAATAAAGTTGTTTGAATTTGAACTTTTAGATCTTTGTGGAGCTGGCCACGACCGGTCTGGAGGGAGGCTCCGTCGCCGTGGTGACTGACTCCTGCTGGGCAACCAGCGAGGCAGCGCCAAACGCCACTCAGAAATATGACCTCATCAAGAACGGGTGAGACGCTAACTGATGATTTTCATTAGTGTGTTTGTCTGTGTGTAATTAGAATGGAAAAAGCTGTGTGAATGCTGGTGCTGAAAAGCTCATGCTGGATAGCTAAATGTTGAAGAAGAATTCCTCTGTTTTTAAGTATTCTAAACACTTTTCATTTGTCTTGTTGATTATATTATATGTTGTTTTTAACTCTGCCTTGTAGGGTTACCTTAAGTGTTTGGAAAGGTGCCTTTAAAGAGGAACTTTTAAATATAACAGTCTCATTTTTCATGTAACAGCAAACGAGACCATCAGTGCAAAGAATGCTATCTTTATATAGTTTTTCTTAATGCCTTTGTCATGGGTATACGCTCACCCGGGAACAACAGCTGGCGTGATAAAAACACTAACGCTTTTTTCCATAGTGGTTACAAGAATTAACACAAACGGAAAGTTCCTCGGAGCACCTTTTTTATTATTATAATTATTATTATTATTATTATTATTATTTATATGTTTTGTTCTCTCCCTTTTCTTTTATGTATGTTTGTATGTATGTATATCACTTTTTCTTCTCTTTTTATTTATCTTTAATTATTTTTTCTTTTTATTTAATTGTAATTGTTGTCACAGAAAAGAAATTAGTAGGAAATGTGAACAATAACAGTAAGATGAAAACCTATTTATGCTCCTACAATGAAGGAGATAAAATGAATAAAAAACTGCGATGTGACGTGTGTGTCCTGTTGTGTGAACAGCTGTCCCAACACCAAAGACAAGACAGTGATGGTGATGGGAAACGGAGCGGGAACCTCCAACTACTTCTCCTTCAACATGTTCCGGTTCTCCGGGACTTCTACTGACATCTACCTGCACTGCAAGCTCAACCTGTGTGCCACAAAGAACAACACCTGTGTCCCGGTACGCACACACACACACACACACACAACAAATATACAAATTGCATAAAGGTTTATCTGAACTGCCTTGACTGGTTTGTGAGAAGAATACAGAAGAACATCAGAACTCAACTTTTATATTGCCAAATTCCTTTATATGTGTGTACATCATGTACACAGTATATCCATAGTACATGGGTCGCTGTGATTCATTTAACTACGCCTAGACTTCATCTCTCTCTCTTTCCCCCTGTCTCTCTCCCTCTTTCTCTCTTTCTCTATCTCCCCCTATCTCTCTCTCTCCCTCTCTTTCTTGCTGTCTCTGTCTCTCTCCCTCTTTCTCTATCTCCCCCCTTATCCCTCTCTCTCTTTTCACTTGCAGACCTGTGGATCCCGGAGACGCAGATCTGCTAAATCCACCCAAGAACAAGCCGCCCTCATCAGTATGTCCTGGACTAACTAGGTAGGAAAACATTATTTGTGTAGTTCACTATTGAAACTACAAACTACAACCATTTGTGGACCATACAGGGAAAGGAATTCATTTATTTCCTGGATGATGCCATCTTTTGTAACCAGCTTCTTGTCCTAGAAGGCCACCGTAGTTTCTGTTATTATTCGAAAGGGGGAGGGGTTAGCAAGGGTGTGTTGCATTCTTTCACCACTGGATGCCACTAAATGTTCTGATATTACACACTGCACCTTTAATAACAAATAAAATGTAAATGTTAAATGTTTGTTTATGGAAGACCTGTGGAGAACTGATTTGCACTTTTAAGTTAAACTCAGTGGCATGAGACTTTTCTGTATTACTGTATATGTTGTCATAATGTCATGTCACGTGTACATTGTCTGTTTGCTCATTGTTGACAAAGTAGTTTGAACTCCTTTGTCTAAGTAGCTTTAGTTAACAGGTCGGACACACAACCGACCAATCACAGCGTTTGTCTGGTTGTCTTCTCAGGTTGTTTCCATGGTGACGAACACGGACTGACCCCGATAATGATTCCTGATGTTGGTGAATTTTTAACTCATAGATAGTAGCCTATCATGAAACTGTGCAAGTTGATTACAAAAAATAATAATTCTAACAACATTTTGGAGTCCAAAGTTTTTACTGGACAGATTTGGGTTAAAGATAGTTGTAAAGGCCTAGCAGAAATACAGACGCAAACAGACAAGGTTTAGTCAAAAAACAACTTAATGTTCATTTTGGACCTTTTGATTTATACTAGTATGAAAGAAGAAATGTTATGGAAGATAAATAGATACAATTCTTTAAATTGACCAGTGCTTTTACCTGCAGTGACTCGCCTTAATTTTAAATGTATTTCATTTTGATGTTTTATTACTTAAAGTAGCTACGAAGAGCTTTCAGTTTGTGTTCGTTCTAGCGCCCCCTTTGGACAAAAGCGACAATGTTCTTAAGACACCAGCAATTGTTACTCGGTGTGCGTACCCATGACAAAAACTATATAAAAATAGCATTCTTTGCACTGATGGTCTTTTTGATCACCAGAGGAAAAATGTGACTGTTTCAGAAATATTTAAAGTTCCTCGTAGCTACTTTAATGTGTTAAGTTTAGTTTTAGCCTTAATTTTACATGTGATTGGCTGTATAGTATAAACGCCACTGATTAGATATTAATATGTTTTAGTTAGGATGATTAGGATCTGATGTGTGCATCAAAAGCCCAATTTGCGTGTCGTTCTTTTTAAAATCGAAGGCACATTGAAATTCGTCTTTTTGCATATCCCCTATCAAGTTACCACACTCCAGAGGGGGTCCTCACACATCCATAGTACAGCGCCCCTGGAGCAGTTTGGGGTTAAGTGTCTTGCTCAAGGACACAATGGTAGAGATGGTGGGCACCGTAGATGTAATAGCAGCCACCACTAGTTTTACTGCTAACATCCTCCTGTCCGGTGTCGGAGATCCAACCAGAGACCTCATGGTTACAGGGAGGAACCTCTTTCCTTGTCTAGGTCATCCTACCACCCTGAATCTGAACCTTTTCATCAGGTCCAAATTTTACGACCTTTTATGATTATCGATAATGTATCCCTATCGATCACTATTATATTAAGGGCCAGAATGTGTGTGAAACACCTAGCATTGTAATGTCAACTCATCTCAAACGGTTGCCTTCATGATCCTGAGATATGAGCTGCGGTTTCTATTTACTATCTTTCTCTTGTAAACAACAAAAGACACAAAATAAATAAAAGATTCGTGGGAAAATCTAGTGTGTTTCTGTCCCCTTCTTCTACCCTGTGTTGCAGTCCACATACTCCCCTGCTATTAAGTATGGTAGAAGAAAGATTGTTAGATGTGTAGAGTCTACTAACCGGCGCTTGTTTGTGTATCCAATAACCAATGTCCAATACAACCAATTGAGTGCCGTGACTCATGTTTTCCTTGTTGTGGTGCATGCTCACCATATTACATGTTCCAATCTGTTTCTGTTGTATGGTAAATTCATTCAATATCAGGCTGTGAAGGACAGAGCAAACAATGTCTCAGACGCTGACAAGTTTACACGTTGACTGTACAAAGCTGTTTGCTTTCCCCAAATAACACACACCTGGCCGTGCCAAGTGAATACCTTTATGCTTTCCATTGAGCCAAAAGCTCCACCCAGTGGTTAAACACAAAACAACATGTCACCAAATAAAATAAACAATAGAGCTTCGGACCCGGATCTTTTGAGCTCCTGAAACCTGGACATTTCCACAGAGAACCAGAGTTTAGGCTGCTGGAGGGCGGCTGCATCCACACAAGCTAACTGTTAGCCCAGATACAGAAACACAAGCCACCGCTTCCGCTACACTCATCGGGCCTTCACAATAAAGCTTGTTAAACAGGATTTTACTCGCTGTCTTTGATCGGCGTCTTATTGTGATACAGATCAGTGAATTAAAACTGGATCACACACGAAGCCCCGAAGTTATTATCATCATTATCATTACAGTGAAGCAGTCGCTGGTCCTTTGACTCTCAGACTCATTCAAGGCTAAAATAGAAATGCTACAAAAGCAAAAGCAAATTATTCTAGCCTAGTGTTCAAATAAAATCAGCTTCATTTCTACAGACCAATATCCCACGAAGCATTTGGGTTAAGCAAAGTTAAAACATGCAATATATACAGTATATTTAAAAAAAACATTTAAATACATAAACAGTGTGTGTGGTTCATCTATTAGCTACTACAAGTACGCCATACGACCCCCTCTTAACAAGGAACAAATGTTAGAAGTGTCTTTGCTAAGAGAAGGGAGTGAGGGATTCATGACAGACACTTTTACAGTAGGCCTGTACAGAAATCAATATCCTGAAGGTTTGCAAAGAAAAAGGCAGAAGAGAATAGAGATTCCATTGTTTTTCTCAAGATTGAGATTTGGACATACAAGAATAAACTCTTTATTTAATTAAATAATCATTTAGGCTAGTAAAACAACTTGCGAGATTATAATATAATATAGTCTGCACATTACTATGTCATTTTTACTGTAAATTTTCCATTTTTTTTGGATTTGCCTTACTGTTTACCCTATTTAGAATTTATTTATTGTGTATATTATGTAAGCTTTATCCAGGAACGTCCCAACCCTACTACCTGATGATACTTTTGTTTATTGTATCATTCAACTTTCAAATCATATTATTCAGCCTGGTTTCAAGGTATGTAAAATCAATCTTTTCAGATTTTACAATTGGTGTGGATGGGACCGGTCCTGCCTGTGGTCGTTCTCTGCATGTCATTCCCCTCTCTGCCCCATTTCATCTCAGTCTCTCCTAACTTTCTAATAAAAGCATAAAATGCCAAAAAAATATATTTGAGTTTTTATGTTTTCCATGGAAGACACAAAAGTTTATATGAACAAGTTTCAGAGATGTTTGAATGATAATAAGTCCAGAACATGAACAGATCAAAACACTGTACACATTCTTTTAAAACAAATAATTTAAGTTTAAATTTGATCAAAAACAGAATTTTCACCACGTAAAAAAAGAAATCAGTGATGTTTTCCTGTTATTTCAAAGTTTAAATACATGAATGAAGCCAATCAATCAACACAAACATAGCCTGCAACAATTCTGATAATCAATTCATAATTTCAGTCATTTTGGAATCAACCATTTGTAGGTTCCTTTTTTTCTAAAGTGAGCTTCTGCTGCTTTAGTCTGTCACAAGAGAATACGCTAGACTCCATAAGGTCATGTCCTGTCGCTACTCTGAATCATTTATTTACTTTATGATGTGACACGTGGCGTTTCTTTTGGGGACTCCCCGGGGCATTGGTGATATTTCAGCTCTGTGTTCCAAGCAAAGCCTCTGCCACAGACGCTGCAGGAGTACTGTGTCTCCACCGTGTGTATGACCATGTGGGACTGCATACTTGCTTTATGCGCATATTGTTTACCACAAACTGGGCAGACGAATGGTTTCTCTCCTGTATGTTTTCTCATGTGGATCTTCAGATGGGACTTGTAAAGACATTTCATACCACAAACAGAACAGTAAAATGCTCTCTCTCCTGTGTGGAATCTCATGTGGTTGTTCATGTTGCATTTGTTGAGAAACTTTTTCCCACACTCAGAGCAGCTGTATCGTTTCCTGCGGGTACTGGAGCCAACATCACTTTCAGAAAGTTCACAATTTTTTTTCAAAGAGTTCAAATCTAACTCAGATTTCTCATTGTTTTTCCAAAAATCACTGTCAATGCTGTCACCACTCTCAGGTTCAACAGACTCTGCTGGGTTCATGCCAGAATCCCATCCCATCAAGCTTTCAGAGGTTTCATCGTTACTCAGAAAGTTTAAACCTGACGGACGTTCTCTGGTCTCCTTCCAAAAGTCACTGTCAACACTGTCCTCGGTCTCTGATCGGTCCTCATTTTTTAATTTAATCTTAAGATGAAAATGTGGATCTGGATGTGAGTTGCTGGCTGGTTCTGGTCCTCCACAGTCCTCTCCATCAGCTCCTGTTTCCATCTGTTCAGTTTGTCTTTGATGAAGCTGTGAGGACTGAGCTGTCTCCTCATCATCTTCACTCTTCACAGGGACAGGAGTGAATAGGAACTTGGTGATATCAGCCTCCTCCAGCCCTTGAAGCTGCTCTCCCTCCTGACTGGTCCAGAGTTCCTCCTGTTCCTCTTTAATGTGTGGGGGCTCTGGTGGGTCCTCCTGGCCCAGACTGGGGCTCCACTCCTGCTTCACCTCCCTGTGTTCTCCTGGTTGGACTGCCACGTGTTGGTTTAGACTTTCATCCTTTATGATGATGTTCAGAAGGTTATTGTTAGAGAAACGTTCACCGCCCTCACCTATATCACACGTCGCATCACCATGAGAGACTTTATCATCTTTCAGAGACTCTGAACATGACTGAGCTTCTCTGGTCAAATCATCATCACTGACTTCAGTCTCAGAGGAGTCTTCTGCCTCTCCATCAGCTCCTTTTTCCATCTGATCAGTTGAGCTGCTGGCTCCAGGCTCTGCCTCTCTGTTCTCCTCAGTTCGATGAAGCTGTGAGAACTGAGGACCAGCACACTTGTGTTCTGTCAGCTGATTATAATGATTGAATCTCTGGTCACAAATGCTGCAGCTGTAGATATTGGCCTTTGAGTGGACTGCCATATGTTTTGTCAGATATCTCCTCCATGCAAATTCCTTACCACAAATTGAGCAACTGAATTGTGTTTGTCCGGTATGGATCCTCATGTGTTTGACTAAAGCCTCGCTGTCATCAAAACCCATGTTACAAACTGAGCAGCAGAAAGATTTTTCAGCTGTGTGACCTGTCATGTGAAAAGACAAACTTTCCCTCTCCACAAACGTTTTCCCGCACACGGAGCAGCTAAATGGTTTCCTACCTGTGTGAATCCTCTGAAACCGTTTCTTAAACTCTACCTTCATTTGGCTTTGATTAAGCTGCAGGGACTCAGGGACACACTCATGGCTCATGAGCTCGGCCTCTGAAGTGAATAGTTTCTCACAAACTATACAGCTGAGTGGTTCATCTCCTGTGTGGACAGAATTGTGTCTTGTCAGAGATCCTGCTGTCGTAAAATGTTCTCCACAAAATAAGCAACTAAATAGTTTTTCTTTGCAATCTGTCTGATGAGTGCCACTTTCTTCCGATCGCTTCCGACACTCATAAGAGCTGAGTTTCATGTCAGTATTAGCTCCTGCATGACTTATAGAGACTACCTCATTTTTCCAATGGCGCACGCTGGACTGACTTTGCCACAAATCAACACCGTAATCAGTCTTGGGCTCAATTTGAACCGTGTCATCAGAGAAACTAGGTTTTTTACTCGCATCATTTTCTTCAGCTGCAGAGAACTTTTTATTTCTCCGATAAGTTAATCCTGACTGATGTTTGCGTGTCTCTTTCCAAAAATCTACATCGACATTTTCATCTGTCTCTAAAGACGGCTTGGTTGTTTTGTCAGTATCTGGTCTGAAATGTCTTTCTGGAGCCGAGCTCCTGACCGGGTCTTGATTTCCACTTCTGTGCAGCGTGGCCACACCAGGACACTTGTGTTTTTTAATCTGGAACTGCCAAAAGAATCTTTTCTCACAGTAATTGCAGCCGTAAGGTTTCACCTCTGAATGGGTTGCCATATGTTGCGTCATAATTCCTCTCTGTGAAAACTTCTTACCACAAATAGAGCAACTGTAGGGTCTCTCTCCTGTATGGGTTCGCATATGTATCTCCAGATGGGAACTGAACTGACGTTTTTGTCCACAAATTGTGCAGGTGAACAGTGTCTTGCCTTTATGCATTCTCATGTGGGTCGTCAGAAGGTACTTATTAGGAAATGTTGCATCACATTCAGAACAGCTTAGTGGTAGTACACGTTTTTCCCTACGTGCTGACTCACCGACACACCTGTGTAATTTTAGGTGTGACGTTCCCCTGAATCTTTTGCCACAAATATCACAGCAGAACAGTTTCAGCCCTGTGTGCGTTGCCATGTGGGACGTTACAGCGCCTTTGTGTCTGAAACTTTTGTCACAAATTGAACAACTGAATGGTTTCTCTCCTGAGTGAATTTTCAAATGGTAGTCCAGACCTACTTTTTGAGTAAATCTTTTATCACAGAAAGAGCAACTGAACGGTTTTACTCCAGTGTGAGTTCTCATGTGTATATTTAAATTCCCTCTGTGTTTAAAAGCTTTACCACAGTCAGAGCAGCAAAATGATTTTCTGTCAGGATCCTTGCAGTCTTTATGAAAGTCTTCAGTCTCAGGTTGTACATTTTTATCTGGATGTGAGTTCCTGGCTGGTTCTGGTCCTCCACAGTCCTCTCCATCAGCTCCTGTTTCCATCTGTTTCTCTCTTGTGTGGACGACCATGTGTTCTACCAGCTTTTCCTTCCGTGCAAATATTTTACCACATTCCGAACAGCTGTATCTTTTCTCTCCCTTGTGGAGGGTCATGTGTTGTCTCAACTGTCCCAACATTAAGAATCTTCTGCCACAAATTGAGCAGGAGAATCTTTTCTTCCCCGCGTGAACGGCCATGTGTTTATTCAACTCTCCGTCCTCCATAAAAGTTTTATCACAAATTGTGCAGCCAAAAGGTCTCTCACTGGTGTGAATTCTCAAGTGTGTCTCCAGATGTGTCCTGCTGTTAAATCCTTTCCCACACACTGAACAGTTGAAGGGATTCTCCCCTGTGTGGATGGACATGTGTGCCTTACGAATCCTATTTAAACAAAATCCTTTGCCACACTCAGAGCACTTGAAGGGTTTGTCTTCAGTGTACCAACCCATAGCTTCTTTACAGACGTTTATCTTCCCCTCCCGGTCATCCTCACTGTCTTCAGTCTCAGGTTGTAAATATGGATCTGGATGTGAGTTTCTGGCTGGTTCTGGTCCTCCACAGTCCTCTCCATCAGCTCCTGAACATTTGAATGGTTCTCCAGTATTATGTCTCATATAAATTTCAGTGACTTCATCACTTTTCAGATTCTCTAACCCTGACTGAGGTTCTCTGGTCTCCTTAGAATAATCCTCGCTGTCTTCAGTCTCAGAGGAGTCTTCAGGTTTCTCTTCGTCATCTTCACTCTTCACAGGGACAAGAGTGAATAGGAACTTGGTGATATCAGCCTCCTCCAGCCCTTGAAGCTGCTCTCCCTCCTGACTGGTCCAGAGTTCCTCCTGTTCCTCTTTAATGTGTGGGGGCTCTGGTGGGTCCTCCTGGTCCAGACTGGGGCTCCACTCCTGCTGCTCAGGGGGAACCTCTTCTATAACCACCAGCATCTGCTTGACATCTGCATGAAATGAATAGACACAAGGAAAGTTATCAGGATAAATGTAAAATCATGATTTCAAGATCAAATACTGATTTTCAAAATCAGGTAGAAGGAGGAGTCTGCAATGGTTTGTTGTATTCAATTAGAGATAAGTAAAAGCAGAGATAAGTAAAGAAAGTCAATAATATAAATGTTAGGGCTGTCAGACGATTAAATATTTTAATCAGATTAATCACAGGGTAGCTGTGGCTTGATCACTATTAATTCTACCCTTCGAAATAGGACAGAAACATTCAAATTTTTTCCGTGTATTGTTGTAGAATGGAAACATAAATGACAGAAGGTGGATATATACATTTAAAATTTAATTTTTGTATTAATTGAAAATCCAAATGATGCTGTTAAAACTGAAAATAAATAAGAAACAAACTAAAATGTAGATAGCACACCATAATTCAATTTGTCTTTCTCTTTGCTATGTCTTTGAGCAAATACAGGCTAATGGCATTTATTTGGTGAAAGGTTTTGCATTCCTGAATATACAACTTGATTGCAGTCCGGTGTGTGTGTGTGTGTGTGTGTGTGTTTGCGCGTGCGCCCATTTTCTGGGGTACAGTTCATTTGAGTCAGAAAGCTGACGTTATGTTGATGTCCTGTATAAATCACACATACACTGTGTGCACAATTATTAGGCAAGTGAGTATTTTGGCCATATCATAATTTTTGGCTGGATCAGTAACGGACACAGAGCTCCACTTCGACTCAGACGCCAGCAAGGTGGAGGTTTGGATACTGGTATGGGCTGGTATTATTAAAGATGAGCTAGTTGGACCTTTTCGGGTTGAAGATGGCCTCAAAATCAACTCCCAAACCTACTGACAGTTTCTAGAAGATACTTTCTTCAAGCAGTGGTACAGGAAAAAGTCTGCATCTTTCAAGAAGACCATGATTTTTATGCAGGACAATGCTCCATGCATCGAAGTACTCAACTGCATGGCTAGCCAGTAAAGGCCTTAAGGATGAAAAAATAATGACATGACCCCCTTCCTCACCTGACTTAAACCCTATTGAGAACCTGTGGGCCCTGCTTAAACGGGATATTTACAGTGAAGGAAATCAGTACACCTCTCGGAACAGTGTCTTGGAGGCTGTGGTTGCTGCTGCACAAATAGTTGGTCGTCAACAGATCAAGAAACTGACAGACTCCATGAATGGAAGGCTTGTGACAGTTATTGAAAAGAAGGGTGGCTATATTGGTCACTGATTTTTTTTATTTGACATGTCGGAAATTTTTATTTGTATATTTTGAGTTGTTTTATTATTCTCACTTTAACAGATGAAAATAAGCAAGAGAGATGGGAACATTTTCGTTTTTTTATTTAGTTGCATAATAATTCTGCATACTAATAGTTGCCTAATAATAGCAAAACATATATATATTCTTGTAAGAAAGACAAAACCTCACTTTTACTTTCGTAAACATTCAGGTTTAGGTTCATTAACATTTTGGATTGACCGAGAGCACTGTAGTTGTTCAATAATAAAATTAATCCTCAAAAATACAACTTGCCTAATAATTGCACACACAGTGTAGGGTTGGGAGGTATTAAGGTATTACCGTATGGGGTATTCAAAAATAGCAAAGGTATTCCTTTAAATACCGTGGATACCATCATAAAAAAATGCCTGGTGCTTGTTTATAATAAATGCCTTAAGAGTGTGTGTGTGTCCATGTCCAGCAGCAGAACCAAAGCCTGTGTTTGAAGATGCTTTTAAAAAGAGAAAAAACTCCTGTTAATATCTAGGTCTGATTTGTCAATTAAAGAACCTGTCAAAAAAAGCACAAAGCTTTTTTATAGACAAGCCAAACTCACGCCTCACGTGACAGCTTAAAGCTTAAAATACCTTACCTTCCTCATTTGGAACGTAGATTGTGATGTGTTCAAGTGCTGTCAGTACAAATTTTTATCTGGCAGAGGTAACGTCATTGTGATTAGCTCAATGTAATCTTGTAAAATGTAGCAATAGGAAGCCTTATACCGAGAAGGTAATACCGTATACCGGGGTATAATTTGGGGAAGGTTTAAAGGTATTAAAAAATGGATACCGCCCAACCCTAACACACACCTCTGAAAACTGCAGATGTTTGTGTCCTCGAGTGCACTGCACAAAGCAGGCATTGTTTCTCCTCCTGTTGCTTCCGACAGCAACTGCCACCCGCGACACAGACGTGGCCGTTAGCAGTTCATAACACAGGCTAGCGTGCTGCTATGTTTGGCCGCGCGCAGCTGCTTATCGTGGATCAGCCACAAAGTTACAATGACTGTAGTAGAGAGCGGGTGGAGTACACGGGGTGCATCATTCTGCGCAACGCGTTAATTTTTACAACCCTAATGAATATACATCTCATTGTAGATATGTTTGTTCAGAAACCACAATTCCCAAACAAATTACATCACAAGTTCACCGGTGTTACAGTGCGTTCCAAATCATTATGCAAATTATATTTTTCTCAGATTTTCCTAAATAGTCGATGCAAATCACAGTCAGTATAATTTTCAAGTCATCAACCGTTAGAGTATGATTCACATTTTATTGAACAAACCTCCAAATGATAACGGTATTTTTTTCAAAAATAAAAAACTCAAAATGCACCGTTCCAAATTATTCTGCACAACAGAGTTTCAAAACATGTTATAGGATGTAAAGAAATAAAAATGGTCATTTGTTGAATTTGCAGAATGTGGAGGTCATATTTAGTGAAATCAAAAGCTATTTCAATCAAGAACATCTTAACAGGCCAAGTTACATGTAAACATAGGATCCCTTCTTTGATATCACCTTCACAATTCTTGCATCCATTGAACTTGTGAGTTTTTGGAGAGTTTCTGCTTGAATATCTTTGCAGGATGCCAGAATAGCCTCCCATAACTGCTGTTTTGATGTGAACTGCCTCCCAACCTCGCAAATATACAATCTTTGAGCTCCCGCCGCCCCTGTCCGGAAGCAAAGCCTGATACGCCTCGCCCTCTGTCTGTTTGTAAACAATGATGACGTCTTGCCTGTTAGCACAGTTAGGTTTAGCCTACCCATGAGAAGAACCAAGTCTAGTGCTAGTAACGCACTTTGAACAGTTTGACATGACCTATCCTTGTCTACATGAAATACTATGTTCATACAGATGCACTGACAGCCACACGCTAATGGAAACGGCATGTTCACAATAAAAATGCTGCAAAAAATGGTGGCTACTGCGAAGCTAGCTCGGGAGCTAGCTGCTAACAATACCACTAAAATCAGTGAAAACATTTTCTTCAAAGTCAGACTTCTTCAGTATACCTTCCAATCCTTTGTCCTGTTAAAAACAAGGCAAACTTCCAGACTGGTGTGGGGAATATAAATATGTTTTTATGAGCAAAAGCTGAATGCTTGTCCCAAAGCTAATAGCTATACACCAGTCAGGCAAAAATACCAATAAAAACATTTATTTCAGTTTCACTGTTTGAAAAAAAGCACAAGTAGCTTCCTATCTGTTGTGTTATTAAAAACGAGGCTGCTGTGGTTAAGATAAATTAGTGGATTATGCAACATTCATCATGTTTTGCCGTACTACAGGCATCTCGTCGCTTAGCAACAAGCAAACAACATGGGGGTGAAGGAATATTATTCGAGAGGATCTCGGGCCGTGGACCAATAAGAAATAGGGGTGTGGACCGCACAGTGGAAGCTTCTGGCTTTCCAGTTTTTGACGTCAGAAACGGGGAGCATTCTGACTGGAGTATATTGGGTGGAGAGGTGGAGGGTTTTAGAAAAGGGGAGAGTGAGAAAAGGAGAGAGCTTTCTTTTTTTTGATACTTTGGCAGTCTGTAGGCACACCTTAGACCCATAATTATGTTCAAAAACATCGGAAAAGTGCATTTGCACAATATGGGAGCTTTAAAGACCGGAGACACATCTTGCAATTTTTTTTCAAACCTCGCTCACAAGAGCAGAGTAGCAACGGCTGCTGTCCACTCCTCCTCACCACTGACAGCACTCAGTCACACAGCCAGTCTAATAGCAGCCCCCCGCCACCTGCAGCAGACCCCAGACAGACAGCACCGTGTGCCAGGTGACGTTTGTAAGCACGAAATAAAATGTATAGCTCCATATTCAATCGGCCACTGCATATCTCTAAACAAGATAACCTTATAGTTATATGGCAACAAAAAAAGTTTGTAAAGTGAGTTTGTAAATATGTCAATAGGCCTAGTTAATTAATAAACTACCTGGTCAGCATTTTCTATTTGTTTAGCCTCTTTCAGAATGGCATATTATGCAAATTAGTCGATTATGTCATCTAGCTACTACTACTTACTTATATAGGCCAATAACTATTTTCCTTACAATGGAGTCAGCAGCGATAGAGGAGGAAACATCAGAGGGCTCAGATGTAGAAGGGGCTGTGGTGAAAATGGGCAAAAAAAATAATCCTTTTCCGTAAAGGAAGTGTCTGAAAGATTTCACATGGTGGTGCAAAATCAAAAACACAATGAATTGTATCATCTGTTGTCAGTGTGGTCCAAAGCATGCTGGCAATACAATATCAGTGGGCCTAATATAGTTTAAATCGGGAAACATTTGAATAGATGCGTCGCAGGTCCATCTAAGATGTCCCCCTACATTTTCAGCTTGTGCCCCTAAACATTCTGAGTTAGGGGCGGCAGTGCTCCTTGTAAAAATGTTAGTCTGGAGCCCTGAATTGCGTGCAGTGGTATTTGAAATGTACGTGTAGGTGCCGCCCCATGAGCTGGGAAGGTATGTTGATCGAGGCCAGACCCTTTATCGTTCTAGATGTGGGTCTGGATTTCCAGGCTAATCAGGGGTGTCATGCAAGCCAACATTCTGGAGGGGGGGGGGGCAACAAGAGAAGGGACTATAAAAAAAATGTTTAAACATGTAATCGAGGCATTTTGGTGAAGAGAATAAAGGAAAAAGTCGACATTTATTTCAATTCAGATGAATATTAAAATTAGAAAAACAACATAACTTGCTAGCAGCTTGATGTTTAAGGACTGGGCTGAGATACGGATGAACACAAGCTTTTGCTAATATTATTGGGGCTACTAACCAAAATATCTTGCTAAAAAAAAATAAACCTTTATTTATGAAATTCTGCCATTACTAAGAACATGTTACACATATAGATGATTTAAACTACATACACACAAGAAGATTATTAATTTTATTTTTTAAACGCAGATTTCAGATATCCGGTGTGTCAATGCACGTGCATGGGTGGCACGCGAATCGCACGCACACTTGTGCCGTTTTCAAGACCTTTGCTGACCAGAGACCAGTTCTAGTGGCCACGGTCCTACCATTACATTAGGAGTTGGAAATTGCAAACTGGTCCTAAACCAGTGGATTAGCTGTCGTGTGTGATGACCGCGGCAAAAAAAAAAAAAAATAATAATACAGGTGAAACTCAAAAAATTTGAATATCGTGCAAAAGATCATTTATTTCAGTAATTCAACTTAAAAGGTGAAACTAAAATATCATATAGACTCTACAATGAGATATTTTGAGCCGTCATTTGTTATAATTGTATGTATTATGGCTTACAGTTTATGAAAACCCCACATTCAAAATATCTGAAAATGTTAATATTACATCAAAATCAATAAAAAAGGGATTTTAAATACAGAAATGTCGGCTCTATATAAAGTATAATCATCGATATGTACTCAGTACTTGGTTTGGGCCCCTTTTGCATGAATTCTTGCCTCAATTCCAATTCATTTTCCATGATATTCTAATAATATGAGTATCACCTGCACATGTCCTCTTTGACCTAGGCTACCTACCAGGAAAAAATAAACAAATACAACTATCTGATCTCGGGGGGGGGGAAGGGGTGGCCAGTGAGATTTCACTGGTTGTTATCTCTAGCCCTTTTCAACTCTCTCTCCGTACTGTCAGTAAAGCATGAAAATGACCCAAAAAAATGGGCCAAATGGTCCCACTGTAGAGCAACATGCCCGTTCACAGAGCATCGATGTGTTTCACTGTACGGGCAGGTAGCGGATCGTGAGAAGATGTTAACCGATTTTGATAGCAAGCATTCTCCGGAATCCATGATTCCACCTTTTATGAGCCTGCGTTCCGATGAGAAATAGCGAAAAAGGGTTTAGCCAATGTGTTCACATAGTTTGAGGGTTCATATATTAACCGCGCAGGGTGGAAGGTTAGCCTGAAGCACGTTTTTAAAGTTGAAAGTCACCACATTGAAACGTGAAAGAACATCAGAGCACTTAAACAAACAGCACGTAAACAGAACGAGGTTGGCCCACTTAGCAGCGTGGCCTTTTCAGCCACGTTTATTTGGAAGATAAGTTCAGCTAAATGCAACATTTAACTGCTTTTTACGTGTATAAGAGAGGCTGGCTAGAACTACGTGGTTTAGTGTGGGTGTTAGCACGGCTGGTAGCCACACACGTACCCGCTCTCCGCTGCTTGATCTCCGGGATGGAAAGCAACTCCTCTCGCTCCAGCTCCGCTTCAGACCCGGATCTTTCGAGCTCCTGAAACCTGGACATTTCCACAGAGAACCAGAGTTTAGGCTGCTGGAGGGCGGCTGCATCCACACAAGCTAACTGTTAGCCCAGATACAGAAACACAAGCCACCGCTTCCGCTACACTCATCGGGCCTTCACAATAAAGCTTGTTAAACAGGATTTTACTCGCTGTCTTTGATCGGCGTCTTATTGTGATACAGATCAGTGAATTAAAACTGGATCACACACGAAGCCCCGGAACTATTATCATCATTTTCATTACAGTGAAGCAATCGCTGGTCCTTTGACTCTCAGACTCCTTCAAGGCTAAAAAAAAAAACCTTTGTAGTAGGTTGGTTAGGCATAACTAGGCCTATATAGTCCCTGCGTTCCAATTCACATACTGTTTCTTTTTACTACACTACATACTAAAGTACAGAAGAGTTTTAGGGCCACAGGAGAGAAAACAAAATCAGATAAGGAAGATTTTTTTTTCAATATGTCGAGAAATGTCAAGAATAAAGACGAATACTCCAAAATGCTCTTGGAGTAAGTGGGGCATTTATGTATTTTCAGCATACTACAATTGACGTGCATTTTTTGGGACATCCTAAATCTTTTTCTGACATAATAAATAGTAGGGAAGTATGGGGATTGGAACGCAGGGTCAAATTACTTTTTTTTTTTTTTAAATGTACCGGCCGCCACCCGCCATTAAACAAAAAGAGAGACTGGCTGCATCCACACAAGCTAACTGTTAGCCCGGATACAGAAACACAAGCCACCGCTCCCGCTACACTCATCAGGCCTTCACAATAAAAGTAAAGCGTTTTAAGGCGAGACACTGCAGGTGACAATGGTAACAATTAAACAAATAAATAGTATAGATATCATCAAACTTTGCCAATGTATTGCTTACTATATAATCAATTATTTATTTGATTAATATTTTCAGAACTTACTTTATTACTTTCAGAAATGTTTGAGTAAATATGCAACTGTGGCAAAATCATACTAATCATGCCATTTGATTTTCTTTATTGAACGCATTAAAAAACAATAACAGTGAAACATTTAAGAGACATTAAAAAAACAGTGCAAACAAAACCCAGGAAACCCTCCAGGAGATTGGCATGCCGCTACAGTTATTCAACAATACATCATAACATGAAGAGATAAAAATAAAAACCCAAATCTGTATGTTGGATAAATCCAGAGTTAAAATCTTTATTTAATTTTTACAACATATCAAACGTTTAAACAGAACAGATTTTCGATAAAGCCTTTTTTATTTTACGAATAAAATATATTATGTTCCGGTCCTAAAAATGCATTTTTAACATGTTTTTAAGAAGAATATGAAAACGGCTTACCCATATAAAGAGGCTTTGATAGCAGATTCCTGCAACTCAAATGCTAGGCCGTGTTCGCAAACCCCTACTAACATCCTCCCTCCTACATACTCAACATGTACACAGTCCCTGCGTTCCAAATCGCATACTTTCTACTACTTAGTATAGAAGACATTTTTTTTAGGATGTCCCAATTCTTGAGGCCAGATTTAGTATGGTTAGAAAGACCCGGGGCCTATCCGAAAAGTATGTTTTGCATAGGAAATTTCCTTTCCTATCGAGATGAACCGGAAGTACTCGGCGGATAGGTGATCCGAATTCTCAAAATGCTTAGGAAAGGCATAGGAAAGGAGCCTCGATTCATCCTTTAACCCTCCTTTAGCATAGGTTACTCCGGACCAACCTATGCGAAACGAAAGGAGATGGTGGTATCCCATAATCCTTTACGGCGGCAAGATTTAAAGCAACAGGCCACTGCTGGAGTTTACCGACTCTACACGAACAAGAACGAGAGGTAAAACAGAAGAGAGGAGAGGAGAAGAGAGGAAGATTTAACTCAGCTAAAACAAAATACCCCCCCCCCCATTAAGATAATAAAGAACTCATAAAAGACCATCATAATAGTTATTTTCGTAGCACATAATTTACACCATAAGAAAATACAATACCAACTTCACATTTAAGGAAGTTACTGGGGGCAGTTCATTTCAACATCAACATAAGTGTAGCCTCTTTTTATTCCACATGTGAATTGGGATATATGGGAGTGATTCTCACTCTGTTGGCGACCACCTGATTAAAATCAATATGAAAAGAACGCATGGATCAAACGAGCGCTTGTTGTAGTCAATTTTCGGAGAATAGTGTAGTTTCACGCTAGTGACTCGCGTCAGCAATACTCGCCGTCGCGCAATGACGTCGGTTAGGAAAAGTGGAGTCGAATTCATTTGAAACAGCGCTGTCCTTTCCTATGTTCGATAGGAAGAACCTTTCATCTCTCCTTAACCCCGATGACGTTTAGGGGTTAAGGTATAGGAAAGGAGGCTTATAGGTTAGGAGATTGGACTTTTCGGATAGGCCCCGGAACACTTTGTCAAAATATGCCAATACATTTTGCACCGAAAAAAAGCCAAGTGTGTTTTGGTTTCTCTGTGAACGGCGATCTAAAAGCCTGGCTCAAAGCCAGCAGCCACCCAGTTCCCCACCTTCAATTACATGAAGTAAATACACTTTTTGCCGGGACCATTTTCCATCAGGGATTTCACTGTGATTACTCCTTTATACAAGTTCTTGTGTTTCTTGATTCAGTAGCTACAGTAAAACCTCCCACACACACAGCAGCTACACACTTTCTGCAGGTTTGGTTTTGATGAAGTCACAAACATGGACTTTTTTATTTTTTGAGTGTTTAAACCTGAATGTGGTTATCCAGTCATCATCACTGTCTTCAGTCTCAGGTTGTAAATGTGGATCTGGATGTGAGTTCCTGGCTGGATCTGGTCCTCCACAGTCCTCTCCATCAGCTGCTGGTTCCATGTGTTCAGTTGAGCTGCTGGCTGCAAACCTTTCTGCACAGACCGAGCAGCTGAATGGATTCCCTTCAGGATGATTAATCATGTGTTTCTTGAGGTGTTTCCTAAAGAAAATGTTTTACTGCAAACTGAACGGCTAAATTGTCTGTGATTATTTACGATTCCGTCTGTCTTCAGTCACAGGTCCTAATTCTGGATCTGAGTTAAGAGAAAGGAATAATTTAGAAATCTGGATGTGAGTTCCTGGCTGGTTCTGGTCCTCCACAGTCCTCTCCATCAGCTCCTGTTTCCATCTGTTCAGTTGAGCTGCTGGCTCCAGGCTCTGCCTCTCTGTTCTCCTCAGTTTGATGAAGCTGTGAGGACTGAAGACCAACACACTTGTGTCCTCTGAGGTTATGGGATCGACTGAATCTCCGGTCACAAACGCTGCAGCTGTATCTTCTATCTCCTGTGTGGACCACCATGTGTCGTTGCAATGTTATGTTTAATGTAAAACGATTACCACAAACTGAGCAGACAAATCTTTTCTCCCCCGTGTGGATGGCCATGTGTAGTTTCAAATTTCCCTTCTGTGTAAATCCTTTACCACAAACTGAGCACTGGAAAGGTTTCTCGGCTGAATGGATGGCCATGTGCATTGTTAAATTTCCCTTCTGTGGAAATCTTTTGCCACAAACTAAGCACTGGAAACGTTTCTCCCCTGTATGCATGGACATGTGTAGTTTCAAATTTCTATTCCTTGCAAATGTTTTCCCACAAAATGAGCAGCGCAATAGATGTTCATTAGTGATACCTCTCACATTGTGTACCTTCTCATTTGACATGTGGCTAAATTGTTTATAACACTCGAATTGTAATGGCTCATTATTATTCATTCGGTTAAAAGTTTGATGAGTTTCCAACAACTCTTTACTGTCTTCAGTCTCAGGTTGTAAAAATGGATCTGGATGCGAGTTCCTGGCTGGTTCTGGTCCTCCACAGTCCTCTCCATCAGCTCCTGTTTCCTGTTCAGTTTGGTTTTGAAGATGCTGTGTGGACTGAACACACTTGTGTTTTGTAAGTAGATGTCGCCAAAAAAATCCTTTGTCACAATCTTTGCAGCTGAATCTTATCTCCCCTGTGTGGACGAGCATATGGCTTGTCAAGGACACCTGTAGTGTAAACCTTTTCGCACACATCGAGCAGCTGAATGGCTTCCCTTCAGGATGAGTTATCATGTGTTTCCTGAGCTGTTTCCTAAAGAAAAATGTTTCACTGCAAACTAAACAGCTAAATCGTCTGTGATTATTTCCAATGCGGTCTTCAGTCTCAGGTTGTAAATATGGATCTGGATGTGAGTTCCTGGCTGGTTCTGGTCCTCCACAGTCCTCTCCATCAGCTCCTGTTTCCATCTGTTCAGTTTGTCTTTGATGAAGCTGTGAGGACTGAGGTTTCTCTTCATCATCTTCACTCTTCACAGAGACAGGAGTGAATAGGAACTTGGTGATATCAGCCTCCTCCAGCCCTTGAAGCTGCTCTCCCTCCTGACTGGTCCAGAGTTCCTCCTGTTCCTCTTTAATGTGTGGGGGCTCTGGTGGCTCCTCCTGGTCCAGACTGTGGCTCCACTCCTGCTGCTCAGGGGGAACCTCTTCTTTAACCACCAGCTGCTGGACGTCTGTGGAGAAGAATGAATTACACTTTAAAAGACTAATTTTCTGTTGATACCCAAGGAAATGTGTTAGGCATGATGGCAATTATGTAGCACGTGATATAATAAATGAATTGTGTTGTGTATGTACTTGCTATTTCTTTAAGGAAAATACATAGATTGATCTTTTTTAAATACACTACGTACGGAAAGTATTCAAGCGCTTCACTTTTTCTACATTTTGCTATGTTACAGCCTTGAACAAAGTATTGAGCAAAGGCTGTGAATACTCATATCATATTTATTTTTTAATTTTTTAATAAATTCGCAAAAATCTCAAACAAACTTTTTTTTAAAGTTGTCATTAAAGCTGGGGTATATGATTTCTGATTGGTCAAAGTTAACATGAGCTGTACACTTTGACCAATCAGAGCGAGGCTCAGATTTTCTGTTCGGACTGTCCATTCACTTTGGCAGTCAGTAGCTCACCTGATAGGTTGACCGACTGTGTTGTAAAAAAAAAAAAAAAAAAAAAAAAAAAAAAATTATATATATATATATATATATATATATATATATATATATATATATATATATATATATATATATATATATATATATATATATATATATATATATATATATATATATATATATATATATATATATATATATATATATATATATATATATGATGGTAAATGCACCTCTTCCCATGGTCAAAACTGCGCGAAGGGCCGCAATTTGCGGTAAATAAATGTTCACGTGTCTCAAAGGGTTTCTCTATCAGCTGGTGTGTGTGTGTGTCTGTGTGTGTGCTGCTCTGCGGCTCTGGGTGCGGCAATGCGTGACTATGCACGCAGGAGAGTAAACGAGCAGCAACAAGCCGTCACTGAAATGCTGTCGAAAGGAAACACAGCGCGGTTCTGTGGGGATATTTAGCTGAACAGAAAGAAGTGCTGTGCAAAGCTAGAACAGAAAGCCGTGGCAACACAACCTATCAGCTCAGACAGCACAGAGAAAAGTTTGAAGAATGCATGAGAGTGATGGCCCAGGCACCTTTCAGTAAGCCTACGTTTACAGAAGTGCCACACTGTTACTGTCTTTGACCTTTGGAGAAGTGTATTTCAGTGAGAAGTGGTGCAATGTTGAAAAAATACAAACCCTATGTTTAGGCAAATTAAATTACATGTATGTATCCAACATGTACTAAGCTACTGAGCTAAGGCTTAACACAACCTTCCAGCTTTTGTCCTTTTTATCAAAATGGACTTCTTACCTTGCTTCTCCTTTTTAACATGGGCTTTTTTTAGCTTGCCATTCCTTATTTTGTGTCAACTCCGTCAGACACCAAAAAACACAAATAAATGTTCCCTCATTTTATGCTAGACCCATGAGATGTATAGTGATCACAAATATTCACCCAAACTGATAGAGCCACAAAAAAAAATATTTTCAAAATGTATATGAATATACATGTTTTTGATATCTGACGGTGTTGACATATTTAACGTTTCTTAAACAGAACAAATAGAGTTTTTCTAGCAGCAGTTTGGTTTTTCTGTTGATGACCTGTGCTAGTATGAACTACTTCAGGAAAATAAAAATATCGAAACATTTCATACAACTTCTTCAGAAGTTGTAAGTCAGTGTTGACGTATCATGGTTGTGACGCAAGACTTTCAAGATTTGTAATGTAAAATATTCTAAAACTAAAACACTAATCAGAGCCTGTCTGACTCTAATGTACTCTGCACAGATAGCTTGTGACAATAGGTCCTTCACGGAGACAGCTGCCCCTCATATTGCCTGATTTTATTACATTTTAATGAAATGTCTGACGATAACAGAGACATTTCCTTGGGGAAACACTGTTGCGTCACAATAAAAAGTGTGATATAGACATTGATGTCAATTTTCAGTGATGTATATGTGGCCCACAAAAAGTGTAAAGTAATGTTTTCTTGGACCTTTGATGGAAAATTATGTATAATAAGCATTGGGTATTGCAAATTCACACGTGTACAAACAGAAGCTTAATTCATCTGATGTGTGCTATAAATATAATCAATTTTATGCAAGTAGCTCTTGGCCACTTTAATTTTTTCAATGTAGCTCTCAGTTGAAAAAAGGTTGGAGACCCCTGGTGTAGAGCGTGTCAGGGAGGGACCATAGGGGAGGGACCAAAGAGAACAAGTGGAGCGGTTGAGGTATTTGGATTCGAATCTCTATCCCAACTGCTATTTTCTCCCAAAATCATATACCCCAGCTTTAAGGTGTATTATGTAAAGAATTTTGAAAAAATTTATTAATCTAGCGTTATTTCAGGCTGTAACATAATGAAATATGGAAAAAGTTAAGAGCTGTGAATAATTTCCCTATACACTGTATGTATTTCTCATTTCAAACACTTACCCTGCACCAGGGGGCAAGTTGTGCCACAAGACCTTTTTTCCGAAAGCTGTATTTCTTCAACAGTTTATTTAAGATTTAAGGTTATTGTTGCTGGGGATGCACCACATCCTGAAATCTATATACATATTTATTTGAAGACTTTACTGTCAAGGCCTCACTTTAAAGTCAATTTGAGTAAAAAGTGGCACAACTCCCCCCACTCTCCCCTATATGGCAGAAAGACATAGGCCTACAGTAGATTATTTGCTAGACTGACATTTTAGTTTGAACAAAGAAAGCCATCAGCTGATCTCCCAAGGCAGTTTTTCGGTTCCTACATAAAACATGACTGCATTCCAAATCACATACTTTTTATTTTTACTACACTACTAAAGTACAGAAGAGTTTTAGGGCCACAGACAGGAGAGAGAAAAATCTGACAAGGAAGTTTTTTTTTTGTTTCATTATGTCGAGAACTGTCAAGAATAAAGACGAATACTCCAAAATGCTATTGGAGTAAGTGGGGCATTTATGTATATTCAGCATACTACAATTGACGTGCATGTATTGGAACGTCCTAAATCTTTTTCTGGCATACTAAATAGTAGGGAAGTATGGGAATTGGAACGCAGGGATTGTAAACTAAAGGCATTTACGCATAGCAGCGTTTACACCGCAATAATCCAACAAGAACAATGAAGCTGTACAAACCTTCTCTGTCTAACACTAATCGGACTTCGGGCTTCAAAACAGCGTCCAGTAGCTTCTGTTGTCGCTCGTTCTTCTCTTTTGAACGACAGAGTTCCTCCTCGTACTCTGCTATGGTTCTTTCAAACAGCCCAAATATCTCTTCAGCAGCCGCAGTTAGTCGCTGATTCACCAACGCTCTCACCATTTGGAATTGAGACATTTTGACTAAAATCCCAACGTTTGCGCGCTGCGTTTGTGCTGGGCTACTTGCAGCTAGCAGGCTTCGCTAGCTTCGTTTAGCTTTCTGTGCTAACCAGGAGATGATTCTGCGGTGATAAAACTCGAAAGTGTGTACAAATTCCTTTTGAACTAGTTAATCCACACTCACAGGCTCAGCTGCTTATCTCCGTTGAGGTCCACTGACCAATTACAAGAAGATAGATCCCGTTAAGGCATCGTGCTACATAATAAGAAACCGTTAAAACGTTTGCCACTGTTTGTCAAATGTTTCCGGTTTACTTCTTCTTCTCTGGATTTTTTGGCGGATCGCAAACCAAGTTATAGGTGCATACCGCCACCTACTGAACCGGACTGTGCAACACCAGGCTTCATAAACTTACCGTGTTCCAATCCCCATACTATCTACTATTTAGTATGGTAGAAAAAAAAGATTTAGGATGTCCCGATTCTTGTGGCCAGCTTTAGGATGGTTAGAAATACCCGGATGTCTACTACATCTGGCCAAGATTTTTAGTGTTGAAAACAGCATCCTATTTGGGCGACTCTAACCCACAATCCAGTGTGCACCTGAAGTGACATCACCATATGAAAACAAACAGGGATATGACAGATATAAAAGCAAGAGGCAAGATCTAGGCGCAATGTTATGATGAAATAAATAAGTAAAAGTATGTCCCTATATGCCTACTGCATCATAACTCGATTATTTTTAATCACCGGATATAGTATGTAGGATAGAAGAAAAAAAAAAAAAAAAGAGTATCCGATTCGGAACGCAGGGTAACTTAGGTCACATTCCTAGATCACAGCCTACAATGAGAAAAGAAAAGAGAGAAAAAAATAAATATTACGATCTAACCTTGTATCTTTAAGAAAACTAAAAAGTAGCCTATAGCATTTCCTAGTTTTCTTACTATAAACTCCCTTCCAAATTCCAGCACCGTTCTAATTCATAAATCTAATCACACAAGATGTTTCTCTCTTATTCAAATTTGCCACACCACACGATCACATGTTGCACATTTTCCACATTCAATACATTTATCTTAAAATCATTTATTCATTAAACAAGAGTTGACTTTAGTCCAGTATGTCCAAATCTCAATCTTGATAAAATAAAAACCTTCACACTAATTGATTTCTGTAAGTTGTAATAGTGATTAACTTTAGTGTCTGTGTCCCACTTCTCTAAATTGAATTCTATCAAATTATTCCATGACACACTTAACTTAGCTGCTGCATCATATACCAAACAACCATAGTCAATACAGTAGGATAGTCTTATCCAAAGAGATAAGTTAACAGTACAAAAGCATAATATCAGCAATTTATACATCAAAGTAAAATTATTTTTTGTGAAGCAGAACAGAATATTCTTAGCATTCAAAAAAATAAGTAAATAAGAAATTAACGTAAAATTAACTTAAAATAATTTGACAAGTATACGTGGACGTAAGATTAATTTACTTTATTAAATGTAGAAAACACCAGACAGTTAACAGTACAAAAGCATAATAATGTCGGAAATTTTTTATAGAATTAGCAACGTAAAAGTATTTGTTGTGAAGCAGTACAGACAGAGGGATTTAATTTAATATTTTATGTTCAAGATCTATTTGTCATATGCACATTCACAACAATTACAGCAGCAGTAATTTGCAATGAAGTTCTCAAGCTCTGTCTTCTATATTATTAAAAGCATGTTTTAACAAGAAAATAAGTAAAAGTAACATAAAATAAAATTATTTGACGATTTCAATGTCATCCCAAAAATCACATTAGGGGAGAGTGGGGTGAAGTGACACACTGTTTGCATTTGCTAAGAAAGCTAAAATGATTTATCAGTCAGATTTACACACTTCCCATTAGTTCAGGATGTTTCCTAGCAATGGGAATTATCAGAACGTATTCAGGACGATGGGCAGTGAAAAGATGATTGTTTAAAGAAAATAAAATCTTGTGTCTCACTTTACCCCAGCTTAGGGGTAAACTGAGACAGACCAGATGAATCAAGGGGGTAAACTAATCCACTTATTTGTTCCACTCTGAAACTACCATAACAACACAAGTTGTAACAGTTAGAATCCTGACAGCTAACTTGAAAACCATATATTACAGAACAAATTCGGACTAGAAACAAAATCATGGGGTTTGGTCAGTTAAGCACATTTAGTTTCTAACCACTTGAAAGTAACTCTGATCAAATACAACATATGATTCATAATGTTTTAATTAACATTCAAATGACCGATAGAACCAGTTAGATTAGAACACAGTCTGGGGGCCAATCCGAATAGTCTTTTTTGCATAGGAAATTTCCTTTCCTATCGAGATGACCCGGAAGTACTCGGCAGATAGGTGATCCGAATTCTCAAAATGCTTAGGAAAGGAGCCTCGATTCATCCTTTAACCCTCCTTTAGCATAGGTTACTCCGGACCAACCTATGCGAAAGGAAAGGAGATAGTGGTATCCCATAATCCTTTACGGCGGCAAGATTTAAAGCAACAGGCCACTGCTGGAGTTTACCGACTCTACACGAATACGAACGAGAGGTAAAACAGAAGAGAGGAGAAGAGAGGAAGATTTAACTCGGCTAAAAAAAAATACCCCCCTCCCCTCCCCCATTAAGATAATAAAGAACTCATAAAAGACCAACATCATAATAGTTATTTTCGTAGCACATAATTTACACCATAAGAAAATAAAATACCAACTTCACATTTAATGAAGTTACTGGGGGCAGTTCATTTCAACATCAACATAAGTGTAGCCTCTTTTTATTCCACATGTGAATTGGGATATATGGGAGTGATTCTCACTCTGTTGGCGACAACCTGATTAAAAGCAATATGAAAAGAACGCATGGATCAAACGAGCGCTTGTTGTAGTCAATTTTCGGAGAATAGTGTAGTTTCACGCTAGTGACTCACGTCAGCAATACTCGCCGTCACGCAATGACGTCGGTTAGGAAAAGTGGAGTCGAATTCTTTTGAAACAGCTCTGTCTTTTCCTATGTTCGATAGGAAGAACCTTTCATCTCTCCTTAACCCCGATGACGTTTAGGGGTTAAGGTATAGGAAAGGAGGCTTATAGGTTAGGAGATTGGACTATTCGGATTGGCCCTGGGGGTCAGAACACAGGACCCTTAGAGCCAGCTAGTGTCTGGGGATCAGAGCAAAGGACAATCAGAACCAGCTAGAACCGCCTTGGACTCCGAACACAGACAAAACGCACCTGTACTTTTCTTCCTCTTGAGTCTTTGATTTATATTTTTCTGCATTTGTTTTGTTGGGATCATTCATTGATAAAGACATATTACTTAGAGTCCATTGATGTTAAAGGTCAGAGTTCAAAAAATTTAACTTTTTACGCTAGCCGCGTTGGCCAATCAGCGTTGGGCTTGACCCGACGTCACATAGATTGGCACGGTCGGAGAACAGTGTACTGTACACAGAGGCTGATGAGAGACACCGAGGAGGAAAATGTATTGCAGGCGGCCCGGTGCTGTATGACAGCAGCTCGGGAATAGAAGACGTGGGGAGAGTAAACCAGGAGAATGGACTTCCTGGTTAATTCAGTGAATATGTGCGGCTGTGCTTTAGCTGATAAAACAAGTTAGCGCCGTATAGCATTAGTTAACTCACCCGGTTGTGTGCGGGCGGTTAGCGCCTCATATTATGAACCCAAACATGACGGCTATGTCCGGGCGACTTTCACAACAAGTACAGCGACGCACCGGTGTTGATCTACGCCAGCCACGGTCCCCAGTCACAGCCAGGTAGGGGAATGTTGGCTACTTGGCTTTATGTTGTGCCGCCGTGCACCGATGCTGCTGTAACTGTGTTTGTTATGTAGCTGCCGTGAATATGCAATGCTGTTTTAATGCTAGGCTATTTGTGCTGTTCAGTTTGTCTTTTGACCGTGTTGTTGGCAGTGTTGTTGTTGTTTTTGTGCGGACATACACGCTGGTGTGTCGGGTCTGATCGCAGCCACGGTTAATTAGGGGAAATACAATATCGGGAGGGAGACTAGGCACGTTACGCGCGTTGAACCATTTTTGACACAAAATGATCAAGCAACATTTTAGCTGCGTTACGCACGTAAATCTTACGCGGGTAACGCGTGTAGTGTGTTCGCACCTTAACTCTCTTGGCAATTCAGGCTAATCTTCAGTTAGCATCATCACGTGGTTTCATATGTTGGTAGTTCATCAATATGTATGATATAAGTTTTTCAAGCTGAATCAATTTGCTTTGGCACAACAGTAGATTAAGTTGACAGCAAGAAAATGTACTTTTACATGCAAAAAAAATATATATATTTTTGTGAAAAAAAACATGCTTATAACAGCAACATGAGGTCCTCTCCTTCATGGACAAGGGGAAATCGGAGGGGCTTGAAAACATAATGCTCACATGACCAAAAATGTGTTCCGTTGCCTAGATACAGGGGGTGTCTCATATTACCCTATGTCTAACTTTACCTCGTTCTCCCCTACTTCAAAAATTTAAAAGATGACGTATAGGACTCATCTTCGGTGAAAATATGTAACAGGACTTGGGGTGGTAGGATGGCCTAGGAAGAGGGACCAACCAGTAAGCATGAGGCTGCTGGTTCAATCCCCGGCACCGGACAGGAAGGTGTTAGTAGTAAAACTAGTGGTGGCTGGTATTACATGTACGCTGCCCACCATCTCTCTGTGTCCTTGAGCAAGGCACTTAACCTTAAAACTGTTCCAGGGGCGCTGACCTATGGTTGACCCTGCGCTCTGACCCCTTCCAAAGTTTGGTATCTTGAGAGGGGATATGCGAGGAGACAAACTTGTATAAGCCTTGTGTAGATTGACTTATAAAAGATAACTTAACTAAAAGGATAACTAAACCACTCTAGTTTGGGCTGAACTGACTCCTCCCTGACATTCACAAAGTGCATTTTATTTTCATGTTTCATGTGAGCATTATGTTTTCAAGCCCCTCCCATTTCCCCTTGGCCATGAAGGAGAGGATCTCATGTTGCTGTTGTAACCATGTTTTTTTTCACAAAAATATATTTTAGTTTTTGCTTTCAAACCTACCTTGGTTGTTCTGGACTTTCCAGTTAGACCCTAATCTAAGTTACGTGTGTGAGACCTCAATTGTTTTCAGTCATAGGTCCTAATTCTGTATCTGGATGCGAGTTCCTGGCTGGTTCTTGTGCATTACAGTCCTCTCCATCCGCTCCGGGTTCCATCTGTTCAGTTTGTCTTTGGTCACAAATGTTGCCACTGAATATTTTCTCCACTGAGTGGACCATCATATGTTCTTTAAAATGATCCTTTCGTGCAAACCTTTTACCACAAACTATGCA
The DNA here is from genome assembly GCA_949357725.1 of Hyperoplus immaculatus. Taxonomy (NCBI): domain Eukaryota; kingdom Metazoa; phylum Chordata; class Actinopteri; order Uranoscopiformes; family Ammodytidae; genus Hyperoplus; species Hyperoplus immaculatus. The sequence continues at coordinate 990,731 of OX442367.1, read as the reverse complement.
GCTGAATCTTCTCTCTCCTGTGTGGAGCATCATGTGTCGGTTCAGATGGAAATTTCGTGTAAATCTTTTACCACAAACTGAGCAGTTGAATGGGTTGTCAACAGCATTACTTCTCATTTCACTTTTAGAGACTTTATACTTTTCCAGAGACTTTAAACCTCGTTTGGGTTTTCTGGTCTTCTTCCATTCATCATCACTGTCCTCAGGCTCACAGGAGTCTTCTTCAGTCGTGTCTTCAGTCTCATCTCCAGTAACAGGTCCTAATTCTGGATCTGGATGTGAGGTCCTAGCTGGTTCTGGTCCTCCACAGTCCTCTCCATCAGCTCCTGTTTCCATCTGTTCAGTTGAGCTGCTGGCTCCAGGCTCTGCCTCTCTGTTCTGCTCAGTTTGATGAAGCTGTGAGGACTGAGGACAGACACGCGTGTGTCTTCTGAGGTGATGGGATCGACTGAATCTCCGGTCACAAGCGCTGCAGCTGTATCTTTTCTCCCCAGTATGGACGGCCATATGTCTTGTCATATGTACCTTCTGTTGAAATCGTAAGCCACAATATGAGCAACAGAATGGTTTTGCCCGTGTGTGGATGGCCATGTGTCGATTTAAATTTGTTTTACTCGTAAATCTGTTATCACAAACTAAGCAGCAGAATGGTTTAGCAGTACATGATGTCATACCAGTTTTTGCGGCTTCATTCTTTGTGAAAAAGTTTAATCTTGACTGAGGTTCTCTGGTCTTGTTAGACAAATCATCACTTTGTTCAGTCAGAAGCTGTGAGGACTGAGGCTTCTCTTCATCATTTTCACTGTTCACAGGGACAGGAGTGAATAGGAACTTGGTGATATCAGCCTCCTCCAGCCCTTGAAGCTGCTCTCCCTCCTGACTGGTCCAGAGTTCCTCCTGGTTCTCTTTCATTTGTATGTTGAGTGGTTCAGTTGAGCTGCTGGTTTGAGACACTGCCTGTCTGTTCACTTCAGTTTGGTTTTGATGAAGCTGTGAGGACTGATGACAGACACTGATATGTCTTCTTATTTGATTAGGCCACGTGATCTGTTTACAAAAGTTGCCACTGAATATTTTCTCCACTGAGTGGACCATCATCATATGTTCTTTAAATCGGTCCTTTCGTGCAAACCTTTTACCACAAACTATGCAGCTGAATCTTCTCTCTCCTGTGTGGAGCATCATGTGTCGGTTCAGATGTTCGTTTCGTGTAAATCTTTTATCACAAACTGAGCAGTTGAACGGGTTGTCAACAGCATTACTTCTCATTTCACTTTTAGAGACTTTATACTTTTCCAGAGACTTTAAACCTGATTTGGGTTTTCTGGTCTTTTTCCATTCATCATCACTGTCCTCAGGCTCACAGGAGTCTTCTTCAGTCGTGTCTTCAGTCTCATCTCCAGTCACAGGTCCTAATTCTGGATCTGGATGTGAGGTCCTGGCTGGTTCTGGTCCTACACAGTCCTCTCCATCAGCTGCTGTTTCCATCTGTTCATTTTGCCTTTGATGAAGCTGTGAGGACTGAGGTTTCTCTTCATCATCTTCACTCTTCACAGGGACAGGAGTGAATAGGAACTTGGTGATATCAGCCTCCTCCAGCCCTTGAAGCTGCTCTCCCTCCTGACTGATCCAGAGTTCCTCCTGTTCCTCTTTAATGTGTGGGGGCTCTGGTGGGTCCTCCTGGTCCAGACTGGGGCTCCACTCCTGCTGCCCTTCTTCACCAACGATCACTTTCTGGACGTCTGAAGGTAAAACTGAAACAGACAAACAGCTGATTAGTGGAAGTTTTCTCCTGCTTCAATCATTTGAACATGAATTGAGCAGAACAGAAGAGCAGAGGGTCTGTGCAATAATAATCCAGAGAAAAAAACGGCAAGTTACATAGTGACGTGTTCAAGTGCTGTTGGTTAAAATTACAATTTGGTGGAGATAACCAGCTCTTAGCGATTAGTTCATTATGATCTCGTAGTGTTAGGCGATAAACTAAAACACAAATGCTACAGCTGCTGCAACACTACTCAATAATTGTTTTTTTTTAAATAAAATGGCCAACGCAATTACATGAAGGTAATAATTTGAGGAGGATACAAAAAAATGTATACTGCCTAACCGTATAGGCTGGTTTGTTTAACATGTAAATAGGTATTTATTTCTAAATGCAAGTTAATTCTCAACCTGTGGGAAAAACACTTTGAACTTAAAGGAATACTTCACCCATACAGGACCGGCATTCTATCATTTTAAAATCGCTATTATAACAGTGATTCTTGAAAACCGGGACAAAAGGCCGTCTTCCGTATGTAACGGCTGTTATGTTTAAAACTAAAAATATTTAAAATTGAAGATGTTATAAGGAATTAAGAATAGAATGTCTGGAGCACAATTATCCCCTTAAATTTAAATTTATGATTATTATGTCAAATATATGACACTCGTTATCTTCTCACGACGTCCAAAACAGTGTGTCCTCAGAGAAGGTTTCAATCTTTCATATGCAATAAAACCTATTAAAAATGTACTTTAATTATTAAAAAGAGCTTTTTCATCAAAAGCAACACTAAATAATCTCTCATATCAATAAAAACTGTTTTTCTACAACACATTCATGTTTTTTTAAGGATTCTAAGTGGTGGGACCACTTCACTTTAAGTCAACACCGTCAGACATTTCATTATGTAAAATGTAATAAAATCACTTTGAAGCACCTCTTGTCAAATTCTACCTCTGCAGAGTACATTAGAGTCAGACAGGCTCTGATAAGTGTTGTAGTTTTAGAATATTTTACATTCCGAATCTTGAAAGTCCTGTGTCACAACCATGATATGTCAACACCGACTTACAATTTCTGAAGAAGTTATTTGAAATTTTTTGATAATTTTATTTTCCTGAAGTAGTTCATACTAGCACCCAACATCAACAGAAAATCCAAATGGCTACGAGATAAATTCCATTTGTTAGTTTAAGAAGCGTTAAATATGTCAACACCGTCAGACAGGAAATCTGACGGAGTTGACATCTGACGGTGGTGATAGGCCAATGGCGGTAAAAAAAACAAAAGCTGGGAGGTTGTGTCGAAGTGTAGCTCAGTAGCTTAGTATATGTTGGATACAAACATGTAATTTAATTTGCCGAAACAAAGGGTTTGTATTTTTTCAACATTGCACCCTGTTTTGTCACTTCTCAAGAATCACTGATAATATAATGAATGAGGTTTTTCTTCCCTCAGTCTTCCCTTGGCCCAGCTGTCCTGCTAATCCTAACCCTACATTTTTACTAGTGTGAGGTCACACGAAGCTATGACTGGCTAACAGCTTGGCTGTGTCCATCTGTGAAGAGATAACGTTTTTTTGTGGGGTTTTAAAACCATTTTGTTTGTTATGGTCGTTGTAGCCTATATTGCTGGGACTTGGGCAGTAGGTGATGCTGTTCTTCATTGTTGATGATAATCATAATATCGGAACCAACTCTCGACTACACTACTTCTTAATATGCTGGTTGGATTGGCTGTTGTAAAATATTTGGCATAAAAGACCCTTCTTGCATGTTTCAGTTTTGTTATTGAAGCGAATGCGGCGCACTGGTAATATTGTCGCTACACTAAATTGAAATCAATTCATGTTATGCATTAGTGTATACTGTGATTTTAGCCTATATTTTGTATGTGGCTGTGTTGGCTGTATCGGCACCTGACGTGTGCGTTTCTCAGTGTTTGGGGGGGGGGGGGAGGGGGTTGGAGTTCGCTACTGAAGGCCCTGACTGAAACCCCACGGTACGCTACTTTGTACAAGTAGCCTACATGCAAACACACACATACCCAGTTACAGTATACATACTATATAACAACCACAAATACATCAGAGTAACAAATAAAGGCATCACAAATAAAGTAACTCAATTGTGATAAAAATTCAAACAAATAAGTAATTTCAATGAATGTTACATTAAATAGATTGCAGCCCCATGTCCAGTGTCTTACCAGCTGAAACACCTTTAAATGGGAAAATAGAACACATTTCAGTCGTTTTGCACCTGCCAGAAATTGATCTGAAGCCGAATCCTGTAGTTAAAATGATATTTCTGCTTCAAACTGACATTGTAACATTAATTTGGGGCTAAATGGGGTAGATGAGAACAAAACGAGACTTGATGTGTCCTTAGGGAGGCAGGGGGGCGGCGACGTAGCGGGTGGAGCTAAAACTTCTGTTTCCAAAACACAACCAACAAATGCTACCATTAAAAAAATACAGCCAGAGGACGAGGGAGGGGGGCTGGCTGTGCATAGGCCTATACAGACACCACAACGCATTCTAGTGGGGCATAAGTGGTCATTGTGAGGGGGATTATTTGTGTGTGACTCTATACTAGGCTACTTTGTTTTCAAGGGAAGGGCGGCATAGTCGGCCTTTAAAGAAAGAACAATGCAGCTGTACCAACCTGCTCTGTGTAACCGGACTTCAGGCTTCAAAACAGCGTCCAGTAGTTTCTGTTGTCGCTCGTTCTTCTCTTTTGAACGACAGAGTTCCTCCTCGTACTCTGCTATGGTTCTTTCAAACAGCCCAAATATCTCTTCAGCAGCCGCAGTTAGTCGCTGATTCACCAACGCTCTCACCATTTGGACTTTAGACATTTTGACTAAAATCCCAACGTTTGCGCGCTGCGTTTGTGCTAAGCTACTTGCAGCTAGCAGGCTTCGCTAGCTTCGTTTAGCTTTCTGCGCTAACCAGGAGATGATTCCGCGGTGATAAAACTCGAAAGTGTGGATTTTAGACATGTTGACTATAATCACACCAACGTTTCTTCCACACTCATTATAACTTGGGGGGGTTTCAAACACATAGGCCCTAAAAGATTAATCCTGTTGCCCCCGATATTATCAAAAAAATAGCTCATTACTGTCCGCCTTGCACCGCTCACAAACCACAATGACGCAAATCGTGTCCGGTTCAATATAATGTGTGCCCTTCAAAGTAAAAGCTTCTTTAACGGCCGTTGGCATCCAGTGTATCGGTGCATTAGCGCAACCTGAACTGTTGGAATAACCTATTGCATTTCTCCTCAGGTTTATGAATTAGCTTCTCTTCAGCATTATGGAAAAGTGCTGTCTATTGGAATTAACGGGGGCTCTGTAGGCTACTGGTTAGGTTTCATTTTGAAGGTATACAACGAGCCCCGGAAGCACTTGTTTGCCCCCTGACTGGTCAATGTAGTTTCTTTATATGTCCATGGTAGCTTCCAGAAGCTCGAAAGCTCGTGACCGATTTAAAGATTGAAAGTGAGACCGATAGGTGATTTTTAAGGAAACGTTTGTTTGATTAATTTAAAAAAAAATGTCTAAAGTGGATATGGTGAGAGCGTTGGTGAATCAGCGACTAACTGCGGCTGCTGAAGAGATATTTGGGCTGTTTGAAAGAACCATAGCAGAGTACGAGGAGGAACTCTGTCGTTCAAAAGAGAAGAACGAGCGACAACAGAAACTACTGGACGCTGTTATGAAGCCTGATGTGCAGAACAGAGCAGGTTGGTACAGCTTCTATCTATCTATCTATCTATCTATCTATCTATCTATCTATCTATCTATCTGTCTGTCTGTCTGTCTGTCTGTCTGTCTGTCTGTCTGTCTGTCTGTCTGTCTGTCTGTCTGTCTGTCTATATTCCACTACTAACTATACTTTAGTTGAGCTGGCTTTATTTATCCATTCCTTATAACAGGTTAACAGGACTGACTTGACGGTAGAGCATCTTCTGCTCTGGACATATGCATTGTGACTCTGCACTAACTCACCATACATAGAACAGTGGCGCCCTCTTCTGACCACAGGCAGATATAACACTATCTATCCATCATACTTTGCTCGATGGTGTTTTGTGCCCCCAACTCAAGGCAGCGCTACCTGGACGGCCCTAACCCTTGACTTAAAGGTGCAGTGTGTTATATGACATCATCAAGAAAGTTCTACAAAGTTCTAGAATGCAACGCTCCCTGGGTAACCCCAACCCTTTAGAATAATAACAGAAGCTGCAGTGGCCTTCAAAGACAAGAACAATTCTACATTTTAAACAATGCACCTGATGACATTCCAACTATGACACTTTCAACATGGCGGCGCCAATGCCTTGGTCCATGGTATGGAGAAATATGGAGATATAAGAGACCCTTTCTAAGGGAGAAAAAAATCTAAAAAAATGTTTCAGTTATTATAAACTAAATTAAACATATTTATGGATATTATAATTGTGTCCTACCAAATCTGCTATGAAATAAATCCCAAAATTCTACACACTGCAGGTTTAACCAATCAGCGCTGCCTTGAAGGCTGCGTTGGGGGCACAAAACACCAACCACCTCATAGGCTCAGGCTCTTTCATATACTGTTGGGCCTACGTCCATTCTCTCCTAATGAAATCATACAGGTTGCACTACAACTGGTGATGTTCTTTTGAGATCTACTTAAAAATGGGAAATTGTTTAAAAAATAAATGTCCTTGTTAAAGTCTGACACATTATATTCTGTGATAAGTCACACAACATGTTTCATCTATGTGTGATAGTCAAAGTATTCCAAACATTATGGTTTTTTAAAAGGTTCACGATGCAACATTTTCATTAAAAAAAGGTCCAGAGTCACATAAATATAATCCAACTCCATTATTACTCACTAGAATGTATGGTGGGTTGTTTATTTGCCAACACAATTTCAAATGGTATATATCCTCATTGAACAAGTGGCTGAGAATAGTCATAGATCCTTTTGTGGAATATAAAAATAAATACATTCCTGCAGCACGTTCTTTGTGGCCATGGAGTTTGTGCCAATAAAATGGGTATCACTCTTCTCAACTGCAGTTTGCTTTAGTTTAAATTTTTTTTTTTTTTTTACTAAATGTTGAATATTTCTCTCCATGTTTAAGACAGTAATGCTATCTGGTGTTTAAATGTTTGAGGAAATTAAGGTTTTCTAAATTGTGTGTCTCTTTATTCTTCACAGACGACCAGCAGCTGGGTGTGAGTGAAGAAGAGGTTCCCCCTGAGCAGCAGGAGTGGAGCCACAGTCTGGACCAGGAGGAGCCACCAGAGCCCCCACACATTAAAGAGGAACAGGAGGAACTCTGGACCAGTCAGGAGGGAGAGCAGCTTCAAGGGCTGGAGGAGGCTGATATCACCAAGTTCCTATTCACTCCTGACCCTGTGAAGAGTGAAGATGATGAAGAGAAACCTCAGTCCTCACAGCTTCATCAAAGACAAACTGAACAGATGGAACCAGCAGCTGATGGAGAGGACTGTGGAGGACCAGGACCAGCCAGGAACTCACATCCAGATACATATTTACAACCTGAGTCCGAAGACCGGCCTGAAGACTCCTCTGAGACTGAAGACAGTAATCATTATTCTAAGGAGTCCAGAGAACCTCAGTCAGGTTTGAATGTCCGGGAGAAAAATGTAAGTAAAACTGGAGGTAAACCATTTTGCTGCATAGAGTTTGGGAAACAATTTAGCCAAATTTCAAATCTAAAACGACACATCAACATTCACACAGAAGAAAAGCCCTTCAGCTGCTCAGTCTGTGATGAAGGATTTATACAGAAAGTCGATCTTACACATCACATGACATGTCACACAGGGAAGGAACTCTTCAGCTGCAGTGTTCGTGATGCGAGATCCTCCTGGATTTATCAGCTCGAAAACCATCAGAGTGTTGGTCCGCAGTCCTCACAGCTTCATCAAAGACAAACTGAACAGATGGAAACAGGAGCTGATGGAGAGGACGGTGGAGGACCAGAACCAGCCAGGAACTCACATCCAGATCCACGTTTACAACCTGAGACTGAAGATAGTCAGGAGATCACAGAACTTCAGTCAGGTTTAACGTTTATTACAAATGATGAAATCTCAACTGGAGATATGAGATGTAACACTGCTAAAAAACTATTTAGCTGCTCAATTTGCGGGAAAATGTCCAAACGGAAGGCAGATTTAAAAGTACACATGGTTGTCCACACAGGGGAGAGAAAATTTATCTGCTCAGTTTGTGGGAAAGGATTCACAACCAGCGGGAATTTGGCCCTTCACATGGTCACCCACACAGGAGAGAAAAGATTTAGCTGCATGGTTTGTGCTAAAAGATTTAATAGGACGAATAATTTGAAAGAACACATGGCCATTCACACAGGGGAGAAAAGGTTCAGCTGCAGTGTTTGTGACCAAAGATTCACTTGGTGGAAGCAGTTATCAAATCACAAGCTTGTCTGTACTCAGTCCTCACAGCTTCAACTCCATCAAAACTAAACTGAGGAGAACAGATACACATTTAAATACAACCTCATGCTGTAAAAAACACGAGTTAGCTCCTCTGGATGAGCGACACACTCTGGCCACTAGGGACAAATGCAGAAACACTCTGGCTGTGTTCGGAAAGCCATACTAGCGTCCTACATCCTACATACTCACCATCTATATACTGCATACTGTCTACTCAAAGATCGATTGTGTATGCGAGCTGCGTCGGAACGTTTTCAGTTGAAGTATACTCAAGCAATGAAGAATTTCTTCTTCTTCTTCTAAGAATCAGGTGGTCAAGACGCTGTTTAGCGTATAACCGCCCTCTACAGGTTAGATATTGAACTAGATTTTTACAGTCCTGTGTTCATCATCTGCGTTTTAGACCTGTTGTTTTATAATTATGTTTTGAGGCGGAGGATCCCTCCGACGCTCTCTGTCCGGCTCATCAGCACTCAGCTGTCTGTGAGTTGAGCTGGACGAGCTGCGGTGTGTGGAACAGCGATCTGTTCTGATCTCTCTCCACTATCAGACTCACAACACTCATTTCACTTAGTGACTCTAATGTTGTGAGGTATTTATCTTCATCTCTTATCTATTGTGAGAGTTTTATGAATGACTGCACGTACAGTTGTCAGATCGCGGACCCCAAACAATGTTGTTGCCTAGCAACTTGCTCGAAAATATTTAATTTTCCTGGGCGGGTAGAATTGACCCAGTGCATTGTGGGGCGGTTGAGTAGGAAAAGTATACAATCGATTCATACCCAAAATCTTCCCGGAAGTTAGTACTCATCCGGGAATTTCTCACATACCCAAACTCACATACCCAACCGTCACATACTCAAATTGAAGTCAAAATGAGTATGAGTAGGACGTTAGTATGGCATTCCGAACACAGCCAAGGAGAATCCAAGGCATGAGAGAAAAAAAATGTACCCTGCGTTCCGAATCACATACTCTTTATTTTATCTATTCTACATACTACATCTGACGATAACAATAATCAAGTTAAGATGCAGTATGCTACAATTGGGACATACTTTTACTTATTTATTTCATCATAACATTGCGCCTTGATCTTGCCTCTTGCTTTTATATCCGTCTCATCCCCTTTTGTTTTCATATGGAGGCTCCATCGATGTGACGTCACTTCAGGTACGCACTGGATTGTGGGTTCAGAATCGCCCAAATAGGATGCTGTTTTCAACAACACTAAAAATCTCTGCCGGATATAGCAGACATCCGGGTATTTCTAACCATCCTAAATCTGGCCACAAGAATCAGGACATCCTAAATCTTTTTTCTACCATACTAAATAGTAGAAAGTATGCGATTCCGAACGCAGGGCCTGACTGCAGCCCGCTGACGGAGCCCACTTTACAGAGTCACAATAACCGGCTCTGTCTGGGCATCCGGAGGCGTTCCAGGGCCAGTCTGGTCCACCACAGGTTTGAGGCAGTGAGTCTAAAGTCACTCCATCGCCGGGGAGCTATCACTATCCTAAAGCTAAAACAAACAGTCAAATGAATGGGCAGCTTGTATAAAAGTGTATTTTGTCAACCTGTTGAAATGCTGCTCACGTGGTTGACACTCACTACACACAAGAGCAGCCACAGCAGAGACAGGAGCCATACCAATGTACAGTTGCACACAGCTGGCTCAAATAAAGGCCTTGATTAAGGAAACATTTTCAGACTGCATTCAAGAGCACTATTGTGCTACAGTGTTTTCCTGCTCTGTTGACTATATGTGTAATTCCACTCTTGTGTAACTTTTTGTAAATGTAGCTGTGGATTTGATTCTTTGATTGTCTCTTTGATGAGTAGTTTTAAAAATTAAAGTTGCTGTGAGCGAAATGGTTCTTTTAGTTAACTTCCTCTCAGTGACTGCAGTTAGCTGTCCCCTCCCTTGTCCCTATGTCACCACATTAATGCACTGCGGTCTTCAAGCAGCGAGTCATCTGAGAAGACCCTGACTGCAGCCCGCAGACGGAGCCCACATTGAGGGGGCGGGCACACACAAAGGTAATCACTTGGCACGGCCAGGTGTGTGTTATTTGGGGAAAGCAAACAGCTTTGTACAGTCAACGTGTCAACGTGTAAACTTGTCAGCGTCTGAGACATTGTTTGCTCTGTACTTCACAGCCTGATATTGAATGAATTTACCATACAACAGAAACAGATTGGAACATGTAATATGGTGAGCATGCACCACAACAAGGAAAGCATGAGTCACGGCACTCAATTGGTTGTATTGGACATTGGTTATTGGATACACAAACAAGCGCCGGTTAGTAGACTCTACACATCTAACAATCTTTCTTCTACCATACTTAATAGCAGGGGAGTATGTGGACTGCAACACAGGGTAGAGGAAGGGGACAGAAACACACCAGATTTTCCCACAAACCTTTTATTTATTTTTTGTCTTTTGTTGCTTACAAGAGAAAGATAGTAAATAGAAACCACAGCTCATATCTCAGGATCATGAAGGCAACCGTTTGAGATGAGTTGACATTACAATGCTAGGTGTTTCACACACATTCTGGCCCTTAATATAATAGTGAGCGTGCAGAGAGAGAGATACAGGAATCACAAAATGGAAACTGTAATAAAATAAGACATTATCGATAATCATAAAAGGTCGTAACATTTTGACCTGATGACATGATGGGGCGACTGTGGCTCAGTTGGTAGAGCGGGTCGGCTGATGATCAAAGGGTTGGAGGTTCGATCCCCGCCCTGCCACCTGTGTCATAGTTGTTGTGTCCTTGGGCAAGACACCTCACCCACCTTGCCTCGTGTGAATGTCGATAGTTAGCCTGCTATCGGTGTGTGAATGGTAACGTGTAAATGGCAACAGGTCTCCCTTGCAAAAGAGTCTTCGGACTCAATGGGATATACCTGTATAAATAAAGGTTAAAAAAAAAAAGGTTCAATTCAGGGTGGATGACCTAGACAAGGAAAGAGGTTCCTCCCTGTAACCATGAGGTCTCTGGTTGGATCTCCGACACCGGACAGGAGGATGTTAGTAGTAAAACTAGTGGTGGCTATTACATCTACGGTGCCCACCACATCTCTACCATTGTGCCCTTGAGCAAGACACTTAATCCAGGGGCGCTGTACTATGGCTGACCCTGTGTGAGGACCCCCTCTGGAGTGTGGTAACTTGATAGGGGATATGCAAAAAGACGAATGTCAATGTGCCTTGGATAAAAAAAGGACACGCAAATTGGGCTTTTGATGCACACATCAGATCCTAGTCATCCTAACTAACCCCTAACTTAACCCCTATCCTATGACAAAAACAATCGTGTTTATACAAAATAGTTTTTATTTATAAATACAGTCAAGGAGAATTAAAGGTCTCATATTATACACTTTTCTGTTCTATTATACACCATATTATATGGTCTTAGTGGTCCCTAATACGTTTTTCTTTAATTGTTTGCTGAAAAAAAGTTCAGATCATTTATTGTAGTATGCCTCTTTACCCTGATTTTCAGCTAATCTCACGATGGCCTATTTTTGAAACCGAGCTGCAGCTTTTAATTTCAATCTATGAGCGCCCCCTGCCCCTGTCCGGAAGCGAAGCCATACGCCTCGCCCTCTCTCTGTTAGTAAACAATGATGACGTCTTGCCTGTTAGCACAGTTAGGTTTAGCCTACCCATGAGAAGAACCAAGTCTAGTGCTAGTGTAACGGGTCCCAGGTGGGGACGCCCGTGAACAGATTATAGATAACCTGAAATACAGCAAAAGAATGTTGACACGGGAAACGTGGCTTGTCTTTTCAAATCCTCATTAGTTATCTTTATTCATTTAACATGTTTCTTTACTGAAGGTTACTGTATTTTCACATTGTCCATTTATTTTACTCAGTATCACATTACTGCATATATTGTCTAATTTCGACATATTTAAATGTTCTTCAAAACAAACAAAAATACACAAAAATACTCTTACTTCCGAACACACACCTTTTCTCACAGTGTTGTTCTTTCATCTCTCTATTCTCTGATATAATAAACAGTTTGTAAATAGTGCATCTTTTTAATGCTCTTAAAACCCCTTAAGTTTTACTGGACTCGTCTTCAACAGTACCTTGTAAACTACATTCTATATCAAACATTTTTAACATACACATTATCTTATTAATAACTTTTCTTAACCCGTTTTAACAGTGTCTTTAAAGTACTTTACAACAATCAATAAACCTTTTTAACACTCTACAAAAAGCTAAGAAGTGAGCCACGTGTGGTGTAATTACAATAAACCAAAAAGGTAGAGACGAGCGTGGTCTGTACTAGCTTAAAGCTACTAGCTGTGAGACTTCAAACGGCGCCGACACTACAAAAACCCTCGGCGAGCGTCGGACCTTACTAGCTCCAAATACATTCATTTTTACACTAATACTTTGCTTTAAACATAACACTACACATTCTCAGATCACTAACATCAAGTTGTTTCACATTTTAAACACTTAACCCACCTGAAATACAGCAAAAGAATGTTGACACGGGAAACGTGGCTTGTCTTTTCAAATCCTCATTAGTTATGAGGAGCTCACGGGGATTCAGGCAAACCACAATATTACTGTGCCTCCTACTGGCGGGATAGTGCAATTGCATTGTAAAAAAATGTAAAACTATAAAAGATATTGCTCATACAAAATAAGATCATTTTAGTAGAAAATAAAGTGTCTTAATAATATAAAATGGTGCAGAATATAAAACTTAATATACACAAATGTGAGCACACATTAGTGGGCATCACACACTCCCCGACAAAATAAAAATGGCTCCTGACATTTCAAATACCTCAAAACCTTCTGTTTCACCATTAGTAAACAGGTGTGGTGTATGGCATGTAATATGTGTACGGCATGTACATAGGTGATGTGTAGGGCACAGATGAGAACAATGGTCGGATGTAGTGCGACATACTAAGAGCAGGTATGTGGGATGGTGCAGTGCAAGTGGAGACTGTGTCTATATAGGCCTGTAGAGAGGGCTGGCCAAGTGTATCATATGTAAATAACTGTCTTGGTCTTCTCTTTCTGGCTGACTGTCTGACTTCTGTGTATTCATCTCTCACAGGACTAGACACCACAAGGGGAGGAATACGTCTCTCATCCTGTCTTTGTTGAGGGTATCCATCTTGTTCGTCTTCCTCATGCTCTGGCATGTCTTCAGCGTCCGATAGTTCATTTGTCTGTGTTTTATCTCCCATCAATATCACATCTCTTTCAGGATCGTTTTGATCGTCCTCTCTTTCAGGATCGTCTTGACTGTCCTCTCTTTCAGGAATGTTTTGTAAGTCTTCTGTTTCAGGTATGTATACTTCGTCCTCTCCTTCAGGTAAGTTGTGTACATCCCCTCTTACAGGTAATGTATTTGCATGTTCTCTGTGGACTATGGCAGGTCTACTAGGAGTCCGAACTGTGACCTTTGCAGATGAGGATGGTTCTTGGCTTTGTCCCATCCTGTTTTCAGGCGTCCTCAACCAATAACCTCCTGTCCATTCATCATCAGAGTCTGATGACTCCTCACTTTGAGCCATGTCTGCAGCAGCGCTTGCTCTCAGCTGAGACTTTCTTTGCTTTTGTGGTGGTTTTGCAACTGCGTTGGCTGACTGTGGTGGGGATTCAACCGGTAAGTCATTGACTAGCAGTAGCAGATTTCTGTGTAAGGTTCTGGTTTTTCCTTTGTAGTCTCCTTCTGGTTGAATGACATACACTGGATTGTCTGAGACTTGCTCTTTTACCACATATATCCTCTTCTCCCAGTACGAGCGCAGTTTTCCGGGCCCTCCTCGCTCGCTTAAGTTCCGAACTAGCACTCTGTCTCCTGGTTTTAGAACTACGCCTCTCACCTTTTGATCATAATAGGACTTGCCCTTAGCACTAGAGGCTAGGCTGTTTTTGGTTGCAATTTTGTATGCCTCTTTCATCCTTTTTGACCATTTCTCCGCATATCCTTTGTGTGTTACCGGGTCTGTCTCCTCGAGTAATCCAAACAAGAGATCCACAGGGAGGCGAGGGTGCTGTCCATAGAGTAAGTAATGGGGTGAGTGCCCAGTTGACTCGTGGCGCGTACAGTTATACGCATGTACAATCTGTGGAAGATGTTCTTTCCATTTATCCTTTTCCTTTTCTTCCAGTGTTCTTAACATTTGCAGCAGCGTTCGGTTGAACCGCTCCGCTGGGTTACATTGGGGGTGGTACGGGGATGTTCGAGAATGACCGACACCTGACAGCCGTCCAAGTGTTCTGAAGAGTACATTTTCGAACTCACGTCCTTGGTCGTGGTGGAGTTTATTTGGGTATCCAAAACGAGGTACATAATCATTATAGATTCGCTCTGCTGCGGTTTGTCCAGATTTATTTTTGGTTGGGTAGGCTTGAGCGAACCGAGTAAAATGGTCGATGACAACCAAAATATACTCGTAGCCTCCTTTGCTCTTCTCTAGATGCAGAAAATCTATGCAGACAAGGTCAAGGGGCGAGTTAGATGTTATGCCACCCATTGGTGCGCGCACATGCGTTGTGGGCTTCTTCTGTTTTATACAACTGCATTTCTTTGTCACATAGTCCTCTATGCACCTTTTCATATAAGGCCAGTAAAACCTTTCTCTGGCGAGTTGAAGCACTCGTTCTGTCCCCACATGTCCCATGTTATCATGGAGGTGTTTCAGAGCAACAGGTTGGTACTTAACAGGAAGAACTAACTGTTTTCTTTCAGTTGTCCGTCGGTATAGGATTTCATCTTCAAGGTGTAGTTGATTCCACTCATGAAGGATCTTTCGAGTGAGCCCACTCACAGACTTCCGTGTTGCATCAGTAAGAACAGCATTCGTCTCTTTTAGCCGTATTACTTCCCCTATTGCCGGGTCTTCTCTTTGCGCTTTTGCGAGCTCATCGTGACTGATTTCAGGTAGGGTCATACGAGGCTGTGGGATTACATCGAGAGATGAGGCGTAGAGAGCAGCTATCCAGGCCACTTCTTTCCTCTTTGCTGCTTTACTACCTTCCCAGGTTGCATGTAACACTTCCTGTGACAGCTCCTCAGTACATGTCTCCACATAACTGTTCATATCCAGCGGGATGCGGGAGAGTGTGTCAGCGTCAATATTGATTTTCCCAGGCCTGTATTTGATGTTAAAGCGGAAATCGGATAATTCTCCAACCCAGCGATGTCCAACTGCGTTGAGTTTTGCAGTGCTCATTACGTAGGTCAGTGGGTTGTTATCAGTGTAGATGGTAAAGTGTGGAGCATAGAAGAGATAGTCTCTAAATTTCTCACACACTGCCCACTTTAGAGCAAGGAACTCAAGTTTTCCGCTGTGGAGGTTGTAGTTTCTCTCCGCAGGTGTCAATGTTCTAGATCCATATCCAATGACTCGCAGTTTCCCATCTTGCTGCTGGTAGAGGATTGCGCCGAGCCCTTTCTCTGACGCATCAGTATGCAGAACGAATGGCTCCTCGAAGTTTGGATATGCTAGAACTGGGGGATGCGTTAGCATGTTGATTAGCTCTTCTAGTGTACTTTGGTGGTCTGCAGTCCATTCTATAGGCGTCCTGGAGGGTAATTGAGGACCCTTGGACTTACTATGGCGGTGGGGGGTTTGTGGCGTGAGGGACTTTCCTTGGAGCAGCTCGTATAGTGGTTTGGCTATCTTGGCGAAGTCCTGTATGTAGGATCGGTAGTAGCTAAGGAAGCCAAGCACCTGTCTGATGTCGCCGACTGTTTGTGGTGTTTTGGTTTTCAAAGCCAGCACAGCCTCAAAGTCTTTAGGGTCAACTCGGACACCCTCGGCTGACACCATGCGCCCAACATATCGAACTTCTCGCTTGAATACCTCACATTTCTCCGGTCGAAGCTTCACCCCATGGTGCTGCAGAGCTTGGAGAACCTTACGACACACCTCCACATGATCACTGAAGGACTTTGCATAACACAGTATGTCGTCCAGGTAGGGAATGCAACATTCATCCCTCAGGGAACTCAACATCTCCTCCATGCTTCTCTGGAAAGCAGCAGGTGCATTTGATAGTCCAAATGGGATTCTCACCCATTCATATAATCCCCAAGGGGTGATGAAGGCCGTGAGATGTCGTGAACCCTCTGCCACAAAACCTTGATGGTACGCTTTGCCTTGGTCGAGGATGCTGAACCATGAGTACCCTCCCAAAGTGTCTGTCAAGTCCTGAATCCGAGGCAGTGGATGCCTGTCAGGGACTGTCTTTTGATTTAACAGACGATAGTCTATGCAAAGGCGCAGTGTGCCATCCTTCTTCCGCACACATACGACGGGGGCAGAATAAGGAGACTTAGACTTCACAATCCATCCCTTTAGTATGAGGTCTTGAATATATTCTTTTACCTCTTTGAAGAGTGGTTTTGGGATGGAGGTGTATGACCTTTGTACAGGGATATCGTCTTTCAAGTTTATCACCATTTGCAGGTTTGGAATGCAGCCAATGTCATTTCCATCTTTTGCGAAAGCACGGGACTCCTCATGCAACATCTTTTTAACAGCTTCCTGTTGTTCCTCATCCAAGTGGTCGAGACTTACAGCTGGATGCCACAAGGGTGGAGCTGGGTCACTGGTTTGAGTGGTGGTGACCTCACTGACTGTCGCTGCTGACTGTATTTTGGCGGGGACGTCACCCTCCACAACTTTTTCAACATTTTGCAGGGTCCCTAAAGCTGTCTTTCGGGGTAAGGTAATGTCATGATTGGTATTATTACCAACTGGTATGGTGACGTACGGTTTTACAATGTTTTTAATGTCAAACAACCCTGGCCCCACGTCCAACTGCTCTAGTGGTATACTATTTTCTTCTGCTTCAAACAAAACCATACTGTCATGAGCATCCATGTTTGGTGGAAGCCGGCATTTTATCCATGACACACTACCAGCTGGGATGACAATATCCTGGGCACCTGTCCTCAGGCGTCCCTGTTGCATGATTGGCCTTGCTGTCTGGATAAAGCTCACAATAGCTTCAGCTTTTTCACTGGGGACAGAGATAGCATTACAAAGCAGATTAACAAGTACGGGCACTAACCGTTCTGGTTGGCTGGAGATGAGCTGTTCTAAAACATTAAAACCAAGCAGTGGTCTCTCCAGGGGTAAAGTACTGACAAGGAATGGGACAGTGATGGAAAGACTGGGGTCCTCATTTCCTGGTAGATTTATCTTTATGGCTACCCATCCGTCAAATGGCACGAGATCTCCATTTACAGCAAAGACTTTTAGTTCCTCTATTTCTTCAATTATTTCAGACACTGGGTGGATATCAAGGTCAGGCAGGTATTGGTCTTTCCAGGCACGGTTTATCATACTAACTTGTGCCCCTGTGTCTAGCAATGAGGTGACTGCCAACCCGTTGAGATAACATTTGACAAAGGCTTTTCTTCCAATTAGGTTGGCAACAGCTCCTCTTGCTGTAAGTGATGGCTTAGGAGAAGGCTGAGTTGTTTGTTCACAGTTATTTGGTTTGCTGACTGTTGCTGCAGCAGATGAGTTAAGGTTGGTATGATTGTCACAGTTAGCCTTTGTTGAACATTTTGATTGGGACTGTCTTTCAGATCCGGTCACTGGATGTCCCTCTACAGAGGCCGGTTGAAGTTTCCCTGTTTATCTTGTCGCTTTAGACAGCCAGCTGCCCGATGTCCTTCCTCCTCACAAATGAAACAATGTTTACAGTCTTGACGATTTTGTTCAACACATTTCGGACAACCGAAGGGCTTTCCACGCCTTGATTGAGCCTTATTTTGATTGAAACGATGCTCACTGTAGAATGGTTGTGGTTGGGTGTGTTGTTGCATGACCTCAACTATTTTTGTAAGCGCATCTACTTTAGCGGCAAGTTCTTTAAATGGATCTGATTTTGTTTTGTGGTCTGTACTCTCTTGCTTATTGCTAGACCCCTTAACTGCGTTAAGTTCAAGCTGTGCGCTGTGTACATTTGTTGCAGTTTGTCGACGGGAAGAGCCAAGTCTCTTCTGTCTCTCGCTTTCCTCACTTTGGATTTTCATTACATGGCGTAATATTGTCTCATCACTGACGTCACTGTTTGAGAGGAGAGGTTTTAGTTCTCGGCGTATGTCTGTGTGTTTGTTTCCAAATCCTTGGTACACTGTATGCAAGAAAACATCTTGTACTGTAGCTGCAGAGTATTTTATTCCTGTGTCTGACAGTTTAGATGTGAATAGGATACGCTGTTTCAAGCCCATTACACGGTAAAGGAATTGTTGTGGTGTTTCACTTTCATCCTGTTTTGCGCACATCAACTCTTGGAATAACTCTGTGCTGTTTTTTTCTCTTAGGTGGGTTTGGAGGAACACCTTAAGTTCTGTCAGTGTCATGTCATCCTTACTTATTAGCATATCTTTGAAAATTCCAGGTTTGATTATTTTTAACACACCACGGACTATTTCTGCATCAGTGAAACGTGCCTTGATTCCTTCTTCAATCTGTTTGCAGACATTATTGTAACTGATGTCTGATGATTGGTCGCCAATTTGTCCGCCTTGCACTTTAAACTCTCTTCTTTGAAGGAAGGAAAGTTCTCTTATTGAGATCATCCCCTCACGGCCTGGCTGAGTGACAGATTTACCAGATGGGTTACTGTTTGGTGGTTCACTTTCAGGCTTGCTGGAGGAGAGTGAGGACGGTTGCAAGTCCCCTGGTGTGTGTGTAGCATTTACTGGGATGCACTGTATTAGCTTCTTGCTAAGGTCTTCATAGTTAGCTAGCATTTTTAACAACTCAGTGTTGGATGTGTCAGATGTGTTTAGCATTGTAGCACTAGATACGCTTGAATTTGGGACAACAGTCACTGTACTAGCGCTGAGCCTATCAGTACTTTGGCTAGGCAACGCAGAGCTGAATGAGACAGTTGTGGCGGGACTAGAGCTGACAACAGCTGGAGTTATCTGTATAGGAATGTCATCAGTGGTAGTTTCAGTGGCAATTTGGTTTGACTGGGTCGCATTAACATCAACAGTGTGAGCAGGGTGAACTGAATAAGTGTCAGTCTGCATGGTATTTGATTCAACATTACCCATTGCATTTAACAACAACATTGCATCACGGTGCGTCCGCACAGCATCAACAGTATCTTTCAAAACCAGCAATTCAACCATACCACTGTCCTCTGAATCAAGCAAGTGCTTACTGTACATGAACGCGTTGATGTATTCGAAACATCCCTCCTGGTCTCCTTCCTCAAGCTCGGACTGTTCTTTGCCCGACACTGGACCCACGGTCTTGGTAAGTTGGTAGAGCTCTTCTCCTGACAAGGCGAGTAGACTTTTCCTAATGTCCCACACTAGGTTCTTCCTCCCACTGTCAGCCATAGCTGCTCCTCTTCTACCTCACGATAGGTTAAACAGTTCGGTAATGCACAGTCTCTGCTCTGGGTCAGGGCTCTCCACTCGTTCACAGCAGGCCTCCACACACGTCAGCGTCTGCGTTGGTCATTGGTCCCAGATGTCATTAGGATGGATCAGCTTCCGGCCAGAAGGTGGCGCCGATCCCGGACGAGCCCCCAAGAATCTGTAACGGGTCCCAGGTGGGGACGCCCGTGAACAGATTATAGATAACCTGAAATACAGCAAAAGAATGTTGACACGGGAAACGTGGCTTGTCTTTTCAAATCCTCATTAGTTATCTTTATTCATTTAACATGTTTCTTTACTGAAGGTTACTGTATTTTCACATTGTCCATTTATTTTACTCAGTATCACATTACTGCATATATTGTCTAATTTCGACATATTTAAATGTTCTTCAAAACAAACAAAAATACACAAAAATACTCTTACTTCCGAACACACACCTTTTCTCACAGTGTTGTTCTTTCATCTCTCTATTCTCTGATATAATAAACAGTTTGTAAATAGTGCATCTTTTTAATGCTCTTAAAACCCCTTAAGTTTTACTGGACTCGTCTTCAACAGTACCTTGTAAACTACATTCTATATCAAACATTTTTAACATACACATTATCTTATTAATAACTTTTCTTAACCCGTTTTAACAGTGTCTTTAAAGTACTTTACAACAATCAATAAACCTTTTTAACACTCTACAAAAAGCTAAGAAGTGAGCCACGTGTGGTGTAATTACAATAAACCAAAAAGGTAGAGACGAGCGTGGTCTGTACTAGCTTAAAGCTACTAGCTGTGAGACTTCAAACGGCGCCGACACTACAAAAACCCTCGGCGAGCGTCGGACCTTACTAGCTCCAAATACATTCATTTTTACACTAATACTTTGCTTTAAACATAACACTACACATTCTCAGATCACTAACATCAAGTTGTTTCACATTTTAAACACTTAACCCACCTGAAATACAGCAAAAGAATGTTGACACGGGAAACGTGGCTTGTCTTTTCAAATCCTCATTAGTTATGAGGAGCTCACGGGAATTCAGGCAAACCACAATATTACTGTGCCTCCTACTGGCGGGATAGTGCAATTGCATTGTAAAAAAATGTAAAACTATAAAAGATATTGCTCATACAAAATAAGATCATTTTAGTAGAAAATAAAGTGTCTTAATAATATAAAATGGTGCAGAATATAAAACTTAATATACACAAATGTGAGCACACATTAGTGGGCATCACACTAGTAACGCACTTTGAACAGTTTGACATGACCTATCCTTGTCTACATGAAAGACTATGTTCATACAGATTCACTGACAGCCACACGCTAATGGAAACGGCATGTTACACACAATAGAAATGCAGCAAAAGATGGAGGCTACTGCAAAGCGAGCAAGCTGCTAAAAATATCACTAAAATCAGTGAAAACAATAGCTTAAAAGTTTTACTTCTACATTAATAACTTCCAATCCTTTGTCCTGTTAAAAATGAGGCGTTGCTAGACTGGTGTGGGGAATATAAATATGTTTTTATGAGCAAAAGCTGAATGCTTGTCCCAAACCTAATAGCTATACACCAGTCAGGCAAAAATACCAATAAAAACATTTATTTCAGTTTCACCGTTTGAAAAAAAGCACAAGTAGCTTCCTATCCGTTGTGTTATTAAAAACGAGGCTGCTGTGGTTAAGATAAATGTGTGAATTATGCAACATTCAACATGCTTAGCTGTACTACAGGCATCTTGTCGACAAGCAAACAACATGGCGGTGAAGGAATATTATTCGAGAGGATCTCGGGGCCGTGGACCAATAAGAAATAGGGGGGTGGGCTGCACAGTGGAAGTTTCTGGCTTTCCAGTTTTTGACATCAGAAACGAGAATTCTGACTGGAGTATATTGGGGGGAGGGGTGGAGGGTTTCAGAAAGGGGGAGAGTGAGAAAAGGAGAGAGCTTTCTTTTTTTGATACTTTGTTAGTCTCTAGGCACACCGTAGATACATCATTATGTTCAAAAACATCGGAAAAGTGCATTTGCACAATATGGGAGCTTTAACACATTTTCAGATTAAATCTCAATCAGTGTCCATAGTTAGCAGCAGTATTTACAGGTCAAAATATTTGATCATAGCTCATCCGTAGGTTCTACGCAGACATGGGAGACTCGAGTCACATGACTTGACTCGAGTCAGACTCGAGTCGCAAATTTGAGGACTTGAGACTTGACTAACATTGATAAAAGACTCGACTTGACTTTGACTTGGTCTTCATGACTTGAGACTTGACTTAAACTTGGGACAGAAGACTCAAAATGACTTGAATTTTTTAAAGTTAGATTACGTTAGAAATTATGTTTTATTTTGAAACATGATGGGTGATTTTACAGTGCAATGCACGCAGCGCGCTGCACGGACAAACAGCGTCAGCAGGTCAACACAGGAGCAGCAGTCATGGAGGCGGCTAGACCTTTCTTTATATGTCCATGGGCTAGACCAAGAGTAATTCACGTGAGCCTCCCACACGCTTATAACCCAATCACAGTAAATATGTAGCGCCTTCTTCCCTTCCCTTTTCACGTTGTAATGGCCCGGGGAAGTCTTGTAAAAGAAAACTAAAGTAACGAGCGTTTCCTGCAGCGCTGCTGCCTTGATAACGCACGCTTCCTTATCGAGCGCCCTACCTCCACGGACTGTAGGCTTTATAAAAGCATCTGTGAGACAAAACAGCCGTTATGAAGTAGGCCTAGGCATAAGATGCAGTTCGACCTTCCACGTAACGTTCACCGGCTCCTTCCGACAGCTCACAGCCACTGCCCCCGCACCGACAGCACAGCAAACTGCCCGTTATGACAGTTCGCCCCTAAGTATGAAAAATAAATTAATCGGGATAAATCAAAATGTGATCCTGCCATAAAATAAAAGGTGATATGATATTTTTGCCATAGCGCAGATCCTTGCCCTGTTTTATTTTAAATGCATTATGGGCATTAAGTGTCTGTTTGGTGTAAGTATAGGCCTATCTGTTACTATTTACCTTTCTTGTTTTCCATGTTAAAAGTAAGCTACTTGGAAATTGAAAGTAGCCTAAATGTGGTAGAAATAAAAGGAAATGTGCGGTGTTGATCATATGTGATAGATAAGGGGTCGCTATTGGATGCAGACATTATGAGATTCGGACCTTTGCTGTAAGACAATGTTGTCAACTGGACCCATTTCAATTTTAGTTGAAGACCCCTCGGTCAGACCAAGAAAAATTCAATTGTAGTTCAAGGATGATGTTGTCGATGACGGTATGAAGAAGAGAACTGTGGAATGCAGGTCTGTTAAATCTAGAAACTGGGTTAGATAATATGATTTGTGTATGTTTTGACTTGCTTGATTCTCACCACCGTGACTTGAGACTTGCACATTAGTGACTTACCCCCACCTTTGGTTCTACGTAGCGTCTTCTTCAGCCTGTCGTCTGTAGTGACCATTTGGAGATGGATATTTGGCTCTGATGCGCTGTATGACACAATCAGGTAAGACGATGTGGTCCCCTTGCCAAGTCTCTCCCCTTTGGAGCACCCACTCAATAAAGAACCGACGTGCGACAAGTTGATTATGTCTAAAGAAAGTAAAACACAAAACAAGTGGCTACTCTCCACAAAGCTATAATGTAACAATAGCAGCCAATGTAAGAACAAAAGACTGGTCATTTTATTTGACCGGTTGTAAAGGGTTCTTCTGAAAAGTGCTATAGACATGCTAAGTGCAACATCAGTGCAATGGCTCAGACAACACAATGTGACAAAGATAACGTTACAACATGCTAGAAAAAAATAATGTTACTCACTCAATGATCATCTGCCCTCCCGGTCTTGCTGGTATTTGTTGTCTTTTCCAAATTATTTTTGGGATATTGAAAATGCCTCTCGGTTTATAATGGTGGTCCAGTTGTATTGTCTTACAAGGCTAACCCTAACCAAGGCTAAAGCAGCTGCAGCCTCGGCCTCTCTGCATACTGTATTTCCTCGCTGAATTTCTTCAGCAGTGTAGGCTACCCTGGCCCAACTAAATACCCTGCCGGTTCATTACAGTCAGCCAAAACACTTTTTAAAGTATCCTCATCCATGATATTGTC
Organism: Hyperoplus immaculatus; assembly: GCA_949357725.1. Taxonomy (NCBI): domain Eukaryota; kingdom Metazoa; phylum Chordata; class Actinopteri; order Uranoscopiformes; family Ammodytidae; genus Hyperoplus; species Hyperoplus immaculatus. The sequence goes on along the minus strand of OX442367.1, from coordinate 966,931 downwards.
TTTGCTTGTGTGAAAAGATGCAATTTTCAATGCAGGAAATGATACAAGTAAACTGGCACGGACCATGGGCATGGACAGACGGTTTGTTTTGATTCGCATATGCTTTTAGAGTCCGCCCCCTGGATTCACAGGGAGGGGGGTTAGTGAGCTCGGCTCCGAGAGCCTGCACAAGCTCTTCTTTGAACCAGAAACGTCACTGGTGAATGGATTTTTGGAAGCTCGGTCCCCTCGAAATGGACCATGTTGAAAAAATACACAGGGATATGATGCGACCCAAAGGATATTATGGTAGATGAGTTAAGGTTGAAAATCGGCGAATTTTCCCTTTAAGTGTGAAACCAACTTCCGCTGTGGACTTTCACAATAAAATACACAAAAAACCTTTTGTTGCAGTCCCAAGTTTGACAGGAATTTAACATTAAAACCCACATCCTGAATAAAACAAACACTAGCCTATAATGAAACAAGTTTTCAGTTATGTTTATTGAAAGAAAAGGCATCACTGTATACTTCCAATGTACATTTGATTTTTAAGATTCCTGACTTACAATGAAATCTAAATCAGTGTGGATTAAACCAAAATTGATCAAACAAAACAAAGATTAACACCAAACTAAATAACCGAGTCCATGGTGGTTGAAGACGACACCACAGGTTGTCTGTGAACACACCTGCCTTCATGAAGAGATTCCTGAGATTTGAAGTCAGGCGATGCTGTGCGCCTGTTCAAGCACCAAAACTACCACTATGTGCTGCATAACTACTTACATTGGAAAAATTCAAAACAAAAGGAATTATACGATCTTACTAGAAATGGCTCGAACTACATCAACTTGTTCTGTATTTTGGCATCAATGCAGCTTTAAGGACTCACCAACACACTGGTGGATTTTGAAATAAAAAATAAACTAAATCTTTCAGCAAAGAAACACTTGGTGTAGCTGAGCCTTTATCATTACAACAGTTTGAAGACTTAAAGCGAAGTCATTAGTGAAACCAACTGCACAGGCATCTCTACTTTAAGCATCTCTGTTCCTTCAAAACTAGTTCACAGCTCCACAATGTGACACTAAGGTGATGAAGAGAAAGGATTCATTTAGAAATCTGGATGTGAGTTCCTGGCTGGTTCTGGTCCTCCACAGTCCTCTCCATCAGCTCCTGTTTCCATCTGTTCAGTTGAGCTGCTGGCTCCAGGCTCTGTCTCTCTGTTCTGTTCAGTTTGATGAAGCTGTGAGGACTGAGGACAGACAAGCTTGTGTCTTTGTAGTTGAATATACCAAGTGTATCATTGGTCACATACAGAGCAGCTGAATCTTTTCTCTCCTGTGTGGATGGCCATGTGTCCAGTCAGATGGTCCTTCTGTATAAATCCTTTGGCACAAACTGAGCACTGGAAAGGTTTCTCAGCTGAATGGATGCCCATGTGTTTTCTCAAACTTGTATCCCATGTAAATTTTTTACCACAAACTGAGCAACTTAATCTTTTCTCCCCTGTGTGAATGGCCATGTGTCCAGTCAGATGGTCCTTCTGTGTAAATCCTTTAGCACAAACTGAGCACTTGTAAGGTTTCTCCACTGTATGAATGGCTACATGTTTTGTTAAATTTCCCTTCAGTGAAAATCTTTTACCACAAACTGAGCACTTGAAAGGTTTCTCCCCTGTGTGGACAGTCATGTGTCGTGTCAAATGGCTCTTCGCTTTAAATGCTTTACCACAAAGTGAGCAGCTGAGTGGATTCTCTACAGTATTATATCTGACACCACTTTTAGAGACTTCATTATAGGATTCTTCAGTCCTGTCTTGTTGATGAAGCTGTGAGGACTGAGGACAAACACACCTGTGACTTTCTGCTTGTGTAGAACCACACTTAGAGCAGCTGAATGGTTTCTTGCCTAAATTCACACTTGTCTCATGTTCAGTAGTGTCATTCCAGTCCTCACTGTCTTCAGTCTGAGGTTGTAAATGTGGATCTGGATGTGAGTTCCTGGCTGGTTCTGGTCCTCCACAGTCCTCTCCATCAGCTCCTGTTTCCATCTGTTCAGTTTGTCTTTGATGAAGCTGTGAGGACTGAGGTTTCTCATCATCTTCACTCTTCACAGGGACAGGAGTGAATAGGAACTTGGTGATATCAGCCTCCTCCAGCCCTTGAAGCTGCTCTCCCTCCTGACTGGTCCAGAGTTCCTCCTGTTCCTCTTTAAAGTGTGGGGGCTCTGGTGGGTCCTCCTGGTCCAGACTGGGGCTCCACTCCTGCTGCTCAGGGGGAACCTCTTCTTTAACCACCAACAGCTGCTGGATGTCTGCAGGAAACATAACAGAGAAATGTTACTGGTGTGAATGCTGAATGTGAAACCTGACTAGTTCCATCTATAATGTGGAAACGTTCAACACAATTTAATTATTTTTTATCGCTGTTCTGGGCTCAAATTTGTATCAGTCGGATCTTCCAGTTAAATACAGAGATTAGACTATTCATCATTGTAAGAGCCATTTTCGGGTGTCAATTTATGTTATCATGTCATGTGTTGTCCTCCAGGTGTCACTAACAAATTCCCACAGGCACACACAGTGTAATATCATAGAGCAGTGTTTGGAATGGAACACACCCCTCTTCATCAACATCGTAGACTTCAGGAAGGCCTTCGACAGTGTCCACCGAAACACCCTTTGGAAGATACTGCACTTCTATGGAATACCATCAAAGATAATTCCAATCATATAAACATTCTGAGTGTAGTGTCATCATGGCAAATGAGCTCTCCGAGTGGTTTTCCGTGCAGTCCGGAGTGAGACAGAGGTGCATCATCTCCCCTATCCTCTTCCTGGTCGCCATAGACTGGATCACAACCAACACCACAGCAGACAGACCCAGAGGAATCCAGTGGACTCTGTTCTCCCAGCTGGAAGATCTTGACTTCGCTGACGATCTTGCTCTCCTTTCAACCAACCAGTACAACATACAGGCGAAAACGGATAGACTGAACAAGTTTGCATAACCAGTTGGGCTCAATATAATCACCTGCAAAACACAAGTGATGTGTGTCAATTCCATCCCCACAGCACCCATCCTTGTTAATGAGGAACCACTAGAGTTTGTGGAAGATTTCACCTATCTTGGCAACCTCATCAGTAAGGACAGCGGGGCATCAAAAGACATCAAAGCAAGGCTGCAGCAGCACCATGGCAGCCACCTGCACGCAGGCATAGTGTGTCCACTCCACACAGTCTGAAATAAGCCGTGGATGAAAGACTCCCAAAACATTTAGGCCTAAAACAACCAGTTTAATTTAGCCTTAATACTAATTTGTTTTATATACCCTATGTTGTTTTATGTTTTGTTTTTTGGGGGGGGGTCTATATTGTTATTTGCACTGAATTGCAAATTATGATATTTTAGAAGAAATACACTGAATTACACCATTGTAATTCAGTGTATTTATTCTAAAATATCATAATTAGAATGGGTGTGATAAGAGCATTAAAATGAGAGAAAATAATGGGACAAAAAGAAATCAAGGAAATCAAGGGACATTCAGGCTAGAATAAATGAAAACTTGTGATTAATCGCATTAACTATGACATTAATGCGATTAAATATTTTAAACGTTTGACAGCACTAGTGTTGTCATGTTTCATGTCCATAATAATACACTAAACAAACTAGGGGAGATTGGGGTGAGTTGTGCTACCTTTTACTCAAAGTTACTTTAAAGTGAGGCCTTGACAGTGATATCCCCAACTACAAAATATAAATGTATATTTTAGGATGTGGTGCATCCCTGGCAACAATAACTTTGAATCTGAAATAAACTGTTTAAGAAATATAGCTTTCGGAAAAAAAGTTGTCTTTGGAAAGAATACCATTGGGTAAATTGTGACTTTGATATATATCTCATAAACCGTAACACAAGACAAATCCATTAGACAATTACTCATTTAAGGTTTATTTAAAGTAAATATTTTACAAAGATTGAAGGTCAATTTTCTTAAACAAGGCCTAGCAGATCGGTGGTTTTACCCAGACCCGGCGCCAGAGCAAATCTATACAGGGGGCACGTCGATTTTGTGGGCGGGCCCGCATCAATATTATGACAGACAGGTGTAGCCTACAAAAAACTCAATTGCGACAGTCCACAGCAGCGCAAACACATCAGCATGGCCTTAAGACGCACGCAGCTGGCAAATAATAGCCTATACACATTAACACACACAAACAGCCAAATACAAATCACATTTGCATTGTGTGCGCAAATAAACATAAACATACGCAACATTGAATCATGTGCTCGTCGCATAATCCAATGAAAGCGCCGGTCGGGAGCCATGACGTCGGCATGTGAACAGACTAAGACTACCAAAACAATTACCTTTAACACAGTGATTTTCGCTTTTCAGTGTCCAAGTTGTGTTTATTTTATCTTTTTGTCGGTTCACTGTCTTTGCTCTCGGGAGCGGCAGGGGCATGCGTGTGTGCAATGGGAGAGAGAACGCTTTGTGTGGAGAGAAAAAAGGAGACACGGGAAACCATGTTCAGTTCTGAAAGTGGTCCTGTAAAGGAAAAATAAATAAAAAATAAGTTGAGGCAAAAATTAATTTTTATGCGCTGGGAGAGAGAACGCTGTGAGCAGAGGAGAAAAAAAGCTGATCGTCACCTTGTCCACTGACTATGTTAAACACTGGTTAACTGTTTAGACTAACTGTTCTCTTTTTAAAATCGTTACATTTTAATATGAGTAGTCTTATGAGACGGAGAATACCGGTACTTTCCACCATCCTCTGTTTGGATGAGGAGTTATCGCGGCTCCTGCAAACACACACGGGGCAAGTTGTAGGCTGATGCGCATGAAATGAGATAAAAAATAAAGCGAATCAAGTGTTTGCCTTGAACACTGCTCCCACAAGAGGGCCCGCATCAATATTATGACAGACAGGTGTAGCCTACAAAAAACTCAATTGCGACAGTCCACAGCAGCGCAAACACATCAGCATGGCCAACAGCATTGCCTTAAGACGCACGCAGCTGGCAAATAATACACATTAACACACTCAAATCCAGCTCCAGCAAGGGGCTCAGCCCGGACAGAGTTTAAGCTAACTTTACTTACTGTAACTGCAGGGTTTTTTTTCCAGATAAGTAGGCCCATCCTTTTTTAACCAGCGTCTGATATCCATTTTTAAAACACCAGAGCAGGCTAGGCTACTAATTTGAATTTGCCGCTTAACGCTGTCGTTCGGTGTGACGCATTCTGAATAGTGATAGGTTTACACATATGTCAATCACATAGTCTCTATTTTCTACACATTTTTTATTCAGTGTAACTATTATTTTTTGAGATTTTAAATAGTATCTGACATCATATATATCTTAGCATAAAAAATAAAATAAAAAAGTAAAAATAAATTTTATTTTTACAAGGGCAAAGACATCAAATGGGCGGGCAAAGACACCGAATGGGCGGGCCAGGCCCGGGTCTGGTTTTACCTGCAAAGCTCACAATGACAAAGTCACCATCGTCATCTTTCTGCCCATCTGAACTCTCATCAGTGGTGTCGTTAAGTGTAATGGAGATGTCAGTCTCTTCTGAGCTACTGTAGACAATCACTTTCTTTTTGGTGAACAGCGTATACAGTCATGTAGTCTGGCTGGACGGAATTCGCCAGCGTCCATTTGTGTGAGAAGTCACATTACTGTAGACAGAAATAAAGTGTGCGATACTTCGGGATTATAATAGCGGCGGCGGCCTGGGACGAAGCCTAGCATAGCCTAGCCTAGCTGTCCCAGCTTCATTGTACAACTTACCCCGGGCAGAAATACCCTCATAAACTCTGGAAAATAAAGCGTGGGGGTTTGGATTGAGCAGCGGTCCTTGTAAGGTTAATTACCGTTAAGTCATCCCGTGAGCTCCTTGGGGGCTTAAGTGTATGCTGTCTTGACATGCTGGTGAGAAAGCAACACACTATGTTTATTCCTTTTGTCTTTAATAGTTTTTTTGTGGCGTTTGCGGGTTAGATTTAGCCATTTCTCTGACAGCCTCTGGACGTGAAGACGTTCCATCAAAATAAGTTCTCATCTAGCACTATTTTGCATGGACACCGCTGCTGTTTCCCGGGGTTAACCCCGCCCTAGATGATTGTGATTGGTTTAAAGAAATAAAAACAGGCAAGCCCAGTTTCCCCCCGAATAGACGGCTCTAAACGGCGTGGTTCCAGGCCATACTATTTGCTGTAGTTTGGTCTGGCTTTGCGAGACCAACAGCCATGCCACTGGCACAACTCTCAGAAATGTACTTTGCACTAGTTGCTCCGCGCTTGTGAAACCAACTGCCATCTGACAAACGTGATGCCCCCTCCATCTTACCTCTGCACTACTATCTTTGTCTATATGTGGATGTCTGGGTTTTATGTCTTTTATTTTTGTTATTGTCATTTTACCTTCATGTCTTACCTACTGAATGCACTATACAGCACTTTGGACAGTGCAAATTGTTATAAATGTGCTTTTATAAATACATTTTACTCACTTATTTACTTACAACTCACCCCAAACACCAGCTTTTTGGATAATTAGCATGATGCAGCAGTTTAGGGCTAACATTGTGCTAACATAGACTCAAAGTGTAGCATACTAAAGCACTAAAACATGTGTCAAATGTTTTCAAACGTGTCTATAATTGTTCAGACACAATAATAAAAAAAAACCTTGATCATAGAAATTTTACTTTGAAAGGCAAAAAACTGTTTTTTGAGCTTAAATGTGCTTATATCTTATTCCACGTGTCTCTCTTCTGAAGTCAAATAGATGGCTCTTGAAAAAAAAATGGGTCACATTTCCAATTTCTTCTATGGTTTTCTAGAAACAAGGGTTGGCACTACTTCCCCGCTGGCACACCTCACCCCACTCTCCCCTAGGCATTTTATTTATGAATACATTAACGATACATGAAAGGCTTCACTGTTGCAGGACACTATTGAGTGTATTACAAATTGATATAATGATGACCTTTAATATATCTGGCTAGAAGGCTTCAATGCTTCGAAAACCTTCATCTCGCCATCACTACTATTTACCATGCTATTTACATGTACAAGGTATGTGCCTCCTCGAGATGGCGGCCATGCAGACATCTAACGGTAAAAAAGGGCCAACGAGGTATACTGTGTCCATGGGTTAAAAGAGCATCAGAGTTTCGACACTTGTGTTGTAGACTATTTGAATTAAATGCTTCTACGTTAGATAATTGCATCTGGTTTAAAGTAAAAAGAACAAAGAAACTGTAGGCTACAAACCTGCTCTGTGTAACCGGACTTCAGGCTTCAAAACAGCGTCCAGTAGTTTCTGATGTCGCTGGTTCTTCTCTTCTGAACGACAGAGTTCCTCCTTGTACTCTGCTATGGTTCTTTCAAACAGCCCAAATATCTCTTCAGCAGCCGCAGTTAGTCGCTGATTCACCAACGCTCTCACCATTTGGACATTAGTCATTTTGCCTAATCAAACCGATTTTCCTCCACGCTCGCGCTCGGCTGCTTCCTGCTTCTTCTCTCCGGAAACCCTTATACAGCTGACCACCGTAAGTCAAGCTGCTTCCTTTGCTGATCTTCAAAATAAAAGAGTCTACACTTGTATTTACAGTACAATGTTTCTTTGTAAACAATGAACATCTTTACTGAAGTTAATATATAAAGTACCAGCAAGTAAAGTAATCAGTACACACGCATTACTTCAAGAACATGGACTATCAACAGAGATAGACAGAACAGCTGTTTGTAAAAGTACACCTACGATTTTCGAATGTAGACCTATAGCTGAGACTGCGATGAGTAAGGAAAGCAGTCTCTGTCTCTGAGGCAATGTGGCACACCTCTACTATAAATGTTATTTTATTAGGTTGCCAATTGGAACAATAGTATGGTTTAGAAGAAACCCCCTTAAAAAAATAATTTCACCACTTCTAAAGACTTTAAATATATGCAACCGAGGGTTTGACTGTCCCCTATACTTGAGTATTATAAAAAAAAAAGAATCGGGGAAACTCCATTCATTGGACAGAACGATACACTTTATTTTAGCTCTCCAAACCAAACAATCAAATCAGCAAAATTACATGCACACTTCCGTTGTGCCCTTCATAATAAGAGCCTTTAACAGGGAATAGATAACATAACGCCCCTCCTCCAAAAAGACACGTCCCTGTTTCCACACAGCGACAACATAAGAGCACTGAAGAACAATGGAGCCACTTACATAAAAGAGGTTACACATGTAATTAATAACAGTTGAAATAGTCGCTGTTGGAATCATGTGGGATGTCAGGTTAAGTAATGCAGAGTTTGGTTGTTTAGAAGGTTAATGTTTTGGCCTCAAGTTGATTGGATCCGAAACCAGCAACTGCCACTTCGCTGGCTTATTCAGAATATGCTGATTGACATGTTAAGGGGAATACCACCGTAGCTGCTGCACATGTAAAAGCCTTATTTGGAATATTATCTAAACCGGGATATGGAACCTAATCAGAATATGCTGTGCATGTTAATGTAGTCAATGATACTGATGCTGAACTCATCAGCGGAAAAATGCGATTGCAGGTGCCTGTGGATCAGTTTCTTTCAAAAACGAACATTATAGAATGGAGTCAGATAATTGTCAGTTCTTTACTGTGCAAGGCTTTCTCTGTGTGTTCTGATCCAACATGTGTTCGATTGTACACGGAAAATCAAGAGCCCAAAAACGACAGCACACATCGAGTGCAGAATGACCTTTTCATTAATTTTGAAAATGTGGGACAGAGGACCATGTCTATAAGACCACAGACTGTAAATAAAAGCTAAAAATGAAATTAAAGAACGGGGATGCACACAGTCCTGAACTCAGAACAACTGAGTCTGATGCTCCGATGTCCCGAGTACAAGGGAACGCACCGCTGCAGTTCACCACAGACACTCTGATAGTTTTACTGGGCAAAGCAGCAAATACAGTCGCTTTCATCATCACCATTATTTTAACTCAGTATTTGATGGATAGGACTTTAACAGACAATCAAGATGGTACTCTTATGGATAACAACATTAATGTACAGATAAATAATAGTGGCAACAATGAGCCCCGGAGCACCCACAGGTAACCTGTAATAGTTTATTTACACAAACATAAACTAATGATTTTCTGCAGACAATAGGAATACAGATGAAGAGGCATTGCGGCAAATGCTGGCATGAAAGCAAATGCAAGTCCATGTCTTATTTATCTTCATTTAAAGGTGCTGTAAGCGGAATGGTCAGTTTAGCTAACTTCCTGTCAGTAACTGCAGTTAGCAGTCCCCTCGCTCATCCCTACGTCACCACATTAATGCACTGCGGTCTTCAAACAGCGAGTTATCTAGCACCATCTCAGATAAGTAATTGTGATAAAACATGATAAGAAACATCAAAACAGAAATAGGGAAGGATTTTTACCTGCTCCGCCATTGTAGGCGCATACATATTCACCCATCTGTCCTCTGGCGTGCACTGGCAATGAGACCATGAGTGAGACGGGTGTCGGTTTGTAGCGTTCTCTCTTGTGATTGATTATTAATTTCGGGATCCGACGAAAAGTTTATTTGCCGATTACATGCAGAGCAGTTGACTGAGAGATCGGCTTTATGAAACGTGCACGTTATGTAAGTGATCACTGTATGAATAAAGAGCGATCTAACACTTATATTAACATTTAATCGCTTACTTCACCTTTAAGTCTATATAGATGTGAAGCTTGGCAGCAAAATACACAAAATTATAACGATTTTTACAAATTATGAATCGATTTAAAATTGCGGAAGATAAGAATTTTTCTCAACACCCCTTGAAAAGTATATTTACAAAACCAAAACAATTTGTGAGTATCTAATAAGGAATACGTGACCAACGTATGGCAACCAATATATAACTATGAAACGCCAATAACCAGTAAATTACATTTAGCTGGTTTCATTCTTGGTTGAACGTGTTGGGTCAGTTTGTATCAAATGTATAAAAAAGCATGATTGTCGTGATGTCGTCTGAGGCTTCAAGTGTCTCTGCTGCTTCCCAAAGAGAATCAATATGATGATGATGAATTGATATGAAAGGACACTCATTTAGAAATCTGGATGTGAGTTCCTGGCTGGTTCTGGTCCTCCACAGTCCTCTCCATCAGCTCCTGTTTCCATCTGTTCAGTTTGTCTTTGATGAAGCTGTGAGGACTGAGCTTTCTCTTCATCATCTTCACTCTTCACATTAGTATTACATCTCCTATCACCTTTAAAGCTGCTGCCTCGAGACTGTACCTCTTTGTTCTCTTCAATTTGATTTTGATGAAGCTGTGAGGACTGAAGACAGACAAGCTTGTGTTTTGTTAGTCGACAATGCGAAGTGAATCTTTTGTCACAAACACTGCAGTTGAATGGATTCTCTTCAGTATGAGTTCTCATGTGTTTTTCAAACGAGTTGAGGCGAATACATTTTCGACGACAAACTAAGCAAATATATCCTTTGTCCCCTCGGTGCATTGCCTTATGTATTTTTAACTGTGACTTTCTGGCAAAGCTTAGCCCGCACATTGAGCAAATGATTGGTCCATGAATCTTCATGTGATCCTTCAGATATCTAATACTGCTAAATATTCTCCCACACTCAGAGCAGCTGAAGCTCATTCCCTTTTCAGAGATGGCATACTCTAAACTTGACTGGGTTTCTCTTGTTTCATTAGAATAATCATCATTGTCTTCCGTCTTGATTTCAGTCCCAAAATGCTAAATGTCCATCTGTATCTTCAGTTGAGCTGCTGGCTTGAAGCGCTGCCAAGTTGTAGGCTTCAGCTTGGTTTTGATAAAGCCGTGACGACCGGCGAGACACACAGCTGTGATCTTTTAACTGTGAATAGGAGGTGAATCTTTTTTCACAAATGCAGCAGATTAATATTTCCTCTCCTGTGTGGTTGGCCTCGTGTTTCGTCAAATCGTCCAGCTGATTAAATGTTTTACCACCAACTGAGAAACTAAATGTCTTCTCACTGTTCTCCTCAGTTTGGTCTTCATGAAGCTGTGAGGACTGAGGACCGAAACACTTGTGTCTTGTAAGTTGATGACGCAAAATGAATCCTTCGTTGCAAACTCTGCAGCTGAATTTCATGTCTCCTGTGTGGATGCGTGTATGGTTTGTCAAGGACACCTGGTCTGTAAACCTTTTCCCACAGAAAGAGCAACTGAATGGCCTCTCTTTAGGATGAATTATCATGTGTCTCTTTAGGTGTTTCAGTAAAAAAAATCTTTCACTACAAACCGAGCAGCTGAACGGTTTATGAGATGTCATGTGTAACCTTAGACATCTTTTATTCTTAAATCTTCTCCCACACTCAGAGCAGATGACACCAGTCTTGACTTCAGTCTTGACTGTCTCAGGTTGTAAATGTGGATCTGGATGCGAGTTCCTGGCTGGTTCTGGTCCTCCACAGTCCTCTCCATCAGCTCCTGGTTCCATCTGTTCAGTTGAGCTGCTGGCTCCAGGCTCTGCCTCTCTGTTCTGCTCAGTTTGATGAAGCTGTGAGGACTGAGGACAGACAAGCTTGTGTTTTGTAAGTAGATAACGCCAAGTGAATCCTTGGTGACAAACTGAACAGCTGAATCTTTTCTCAGTTGTGTGGATGGCCATGTGTGTTATCACACCAACCTTCTGTGTGAATCTTTTGTGACAAACTGAGCAACCAAATGGCCTCTTCCCTTGGTGAATTGTCACATGTGCTTTCAGATTGTTAATTTGTTCACGATCATCATCACTGACTTCTACGTCAGCTACTGAAAAGTTGTCAATCTCGTCTTCAGACACAGGCTGTAAATGTGGATCTGGATGTGAGTTCCTGGCTGGTTCTGGTCTTCCACAGTCCTCTCCATCAGCTGCTGGTTCCATCTGTTCAGTTTGTCTTTGATGAAGCTGTGAGGACTGAGGTTTCTCTTCATCATCTTCACTCTTCACAGGGACAGGAGTGAATAGGAACTTGGTGATATCAGCCTCCTCCAGCCCTTGAAGCTGCTCTCCCTCCTGACTGGTCCAGAGTTCCTCCTGTTCCTCTTTAATGTGTGGGGGCTCTGGTGGGTCCTCCTGGTCCAGACTGGGGCTCCACTCCTGCTGCCCTTCTTCACCAATGATCACTTTCTGGACATCTGAAGGTAAAACTGAAACAAACAAACAGCTGATTAGTGTATTTTTCTACTGTTTTGATAATTTGAACATGAATGTTTCCTTTCGGCCACCTAAAGGGTTGGGTGTCAACTCTATCACAAAATGTGTATTGGTTCTTTACTGGTATGTTCATATCGATAAGCTCCTTTACAAACATTGCTACTATAGGGGAGAACGGGGTCATTTGTCACACGGGTAGGTTGTCACAATCGTTATATCTCGGAACCAGAAGGCGCTGTCTGTTAAATTTTGGTATGTAAATATCCTCAACTGGGATCAGAGGTCACCTAAATAGTCTTCCTTGGAGTTAGACTGCTGCATTTGAGGTGAGAGGACCGTTAGTGTTTTTCATGTCAAATTGAAAATATTTAGCTCCTCAGTATTTTTCTTCTAGGCTTTTACACAATGGGTTTATAACAAAACACTTGTTACCCTAAAAAAGTGTGAAGGGTAAGCTATAGTTTAGATTGTTTTTAGCAAGCTAATTAGTTGTCAGATGGTTGTTGGCCTTGATGCTAGCAATAAATTCCAGTTGGGGTTGGTCATCACATTTTTTGGGGGGTTGGTTGTCAGATGTTATCCAAAGGGTGCAGCCAGGAAAGGAACCCAATAACAAAAGAAAATGTCAAGGTGTGTCCTCACTGACACCCCAGAGAAGGAGAGAATTGAGCAGGAAAGGCAGCTAGCATGCAAAAGAGAAAAAGGGCAACAAAATCAAAACGACCCAGTGCATCCCAAACTAGACCAGTTGCCAAGGCTACTGCACCCCAGTGCACTCTACACCAGCTGGGGAAGAAGAAACAGAGAAAGAGACATGGGGAGGAATCTTCATCAGATGAAGAGGATAGCTTGTGTTTGGTTTGTATGGAAACGTTCTCCAGCACCCGTTCAGGGGAGGTAAGGGAGAAGTGTTGTATGTGCAACCAGTGGGCACACAATCTCTGCTTAGTTAGTGAGCAGACCCTACATTTGCTATCACTGTAACTCAGATAGTGAATGTGTGTATCCTAGTTGAGTAAGCTATTATTGTTAGACCTATTTGTTTTGTTCTTTATGTTGTTACATACAGTATGTTGGTTTTATTATGGATTTCTTTTTGTTAATTCCTTGCTCATTTTGTGTTAAGATGCATAAAGTTATGTAGGCCTATTTTTCAACTTAACAATGAAATTAAACTTTCGAATGTAATTCTGCTTTCTTGCTTTCTTTTTAAGATTTTCCCCATAAAGACAACATTGTGACAAACAACCCCATAGTGTGTGACAACCGACCCCTTGATGGGGTTGGTTGTCACAATGTGTTAGTGTCTTTGATGGTACATTTCTTCTTTATTACAATACGTTAGAAAAAGTGAGGGGTTCACATTTCAAGCCAACACCTTATGCTTCAATTTAATGTAGGAATGACTATTGAAAGATGTTTAGGTGATGAGCAATTCTCACTAGAGTAAAAAGTGTGCCTACTAACCCAGTCTCCCCAATTGATTTTAATATAAAAGATATATTTTTGAATCTGGAGATTTCAAACAAGTTGTGCAACGTAAAGACTAATATCCCAAATGTATCACAAGGCTTGTTTTTTTTATCAACTAGTGCAGTGCCCTTAGGAATCAGGTATTAGCTGATACTTGTTTTAAAAGGATAGTTTGGAATTTTGGACATAGGGCCTGATTCCCAAGTTAGCCTTAGTGTTCTTTATCATTGGAGACAGTTTAACACATTTCATTCAGTCCTCAGCAACAAGCCACAGTTGCGTCCTTTCTGGATCTCGCACTGGAAATTTGTGGAAACTTTGTAGTGTCCATCTGTGGGGATTATTTGTACAATTCCTGAATGCACACTGGCGCATCATGTTGCCTAGTCGTTCGTTTCAGTTTCTGTCCCACGCTGCTCTGTTTACTTTCTGCTGTAGTGATTCGGTTACACAGCAAAGTAAAAGTCCGCTGCTGCTAAGAAAGTAGTCCCTCAAAATGCGATAATTCATGCGATGCGAGGTTGGTTTTATTTCTAAAATTATTCTATCAACACAGACATTTACATCGATAGTCTGGCGTTATAATTGATTAGCCTCAGGTGTACTGAGGAGTGGGTAAGACTGTTTTAGTAGCAGGCTCATTTGACCCCATTCACTTGCGCTAGCGTAACACGAGCAAACCCTGCAACTAGAAGGACTGAATGAAATGTGTTGAAAACTGTCTCCAATGATAAAGAACACTTAGGCTAACTTGGGAATCAGGCCCTATGTCCAAAATTCCAAACTATCCCTTTAATGTAACCTGCCTATGAAAGTGGGACACAGAAACAGATGTAACTTAAACGTCAGTGTCACATCGCTCGTCAATGTCATTTTTTGTCTTTCTGGTACAGTTTTCACACCATCTATAATCCTCTATTCTTTATAGGCATATCAGGTTAACATTTGTTTTTGATTGTTAATTGCAGCTTGAAGGCAGCAGCATTGATTTTTGCAACCAAAGTGAAGGGCCTTTTTCCATCTTACATAGTATTTCACAGACATAGTACATTGTGAAAGACATGGATGTACATTGAGACACAGACACAAAAACAGTGATTTTAAAATAAAGAAACACAGTTAACTTAGTCTAAATAGTTCTTGTTAGGTTCATTTCCGTGGGTTGAAATATGAACTTCCAGAGAACTATGTTAAAAGGTTTGTTGTCAGAGCGTTGACGACTTTGTCAGCACCTCTGTAAAAACAACATTGCTCAGAAAGTGACGCGTTTGCTTTGTTTCTTCGCCTAGAGCAAGTATGTGAAGTCTGCTTGATCTGCAAACTCTGCTGGCGAATTGTTTTTGCAAAAAAGGCCAACAAGATGACCCTGTGATTTATCTACAGTAATTGCAAAGTAGGGTCTCATTGGCAGAGTGGACTTTTAGTTATTGAAACTAGGCAGTGTTTCCCCCACGTTCATTCAGCAGCGGCGCTGCGCCGCTGCTGAATGAACGTGCGCCGCTGCTATAAAAATCCTTCTCCTCCGCATTTTCTATTTATTTATTTTTTTTTGGTACGTAGCTCCTTTTAGAAAATGGGCAGCGCGTAACGTAAATTGCGCAGCATGCGGCACAAATCACGTAGCCGACATCAAAGAACAGCGAGTGTGGCAGTTGTTGGCAGTAGTAGCCTACACGGTTGCAAAGTTACATTGATTCTAGCAGCGAGTGAAGCGGAAGAGCGAAGAAAGAAGGAAAGAGAGAGAGAGAGAGACAGAGAGAGAGTAAGTTGCTAAAATGTGTCGCTACATGACCACCAGTGTTAAAAACCCTCAGCCCTATCGTAATTTAATTTTATTTTATCTAGGCTATAAACCGCAACCGTGCCGTTTTTCCTCTAGTAGACTACAGAGTGTGTGTGTGTGTGTGTGTGTGTGTGTGTGTGTGTGTGTGTGTGTGTGAACTTTGAAAAATTAATCCATACTGTTAGATCCGATGTTGTTCTTTATTGCCATATAAAATCTGTTTTCATCGCGTATTTTAGTTAGGGATTTATGCTAATCGCCTGCATGTGGGCATTAGCATGAATGCAGGGAAAGGGAAAAAGCCTATGGACTTTTTAAAAGAGCATGAATAGTTTCTATTATGTATAACTTATATTTATTTTATAATTTTCACATCATTTATTGACTCCCAAGACAAAGAAGAAGTGTTTAAGCAATAACAAGCTCAATCAATTTGCCTTTTTATGTCATATCAATAAATAATTGTGAGATATTTTTAGCTTTTTTACTGTCTAATTGATAATTTCCTACATTCAAACGACATCACTGCAGCACACATATTCTGATAGTCCAGGTTGTGACCCAAATAAATGATAGCTTGACAGCTATGCATTATAGGGGTGATGAATGCAATCTTAATAAGAGAATAAATCCAGGTAAACCAAAACATCTCAAAAATGGCTTAGGGCTCAAAGGTTAAAAGGCTGGTACAAGCTCTTAAGGGATGCACAATGTATATATACATAGTTAAATAATATATATTACATTTGCAGATGAGTCTAAAAAGCTGGGTGAAAAAGAAAGGCAGACGGGGACAATGGAGGAGCTGAGGTTAGTAAAGCAAATTAGGGAAGCAAACTTTCAAGCTAATGAGAATTTTCTTTTGGATTTGAATGCATAATATAGGTGATATTATTTGAACATTACAAATACATGTATATAGGGTAATTTGAAGGAAACAAATAAGATTTCTAGCATTTCTTACTTGTTGTTTAAGTGTTCAAGTTTATTACAGAAAATACAGGTAGACCAAGTGAGCGAGGAAAGAGAAGTGACAGAAACAAGGAGAACAAGAGAGAGAGGGTGCAGTGGTAGAGCCTGAGAGGTGTTTTGCCCATGATTGCAGGAGATTTAATTTTTTAACAATGTGTCTTATGTAAAAAAAACAGTGTGTAGTGTTTTGAAAGAAGTGTGTTGGAGAATTTCAAACACAGTGCAAAGCACTTATTGTGTTTGTAGGGTTGGTGCTTTTGTTTAGGGCATGGTTACAAAAGTCAGAGGTTGTAATTCTTTGGGCATAGCAACCACTTTTAGTGTTTAAGCATTAGGCAAAAATCTGTAAATAAATTGTGCAAATTATTTTTGCGTTGTGGCATTTTTTGTTTAAATATTAATTTCTATACAAAAATGTCAAAATCTGTAAATGAAGACACAAAAGGCAAAGTTACAACACCAATAATCCTATCTACAGTAATACACAGGACTGTGTGAATAGGATTTAAGTGCATATTCTCCTCTCAAAGTGCACAAGATTCATGGATTCCAATGTACAGGGTACAAAAAAAATTCGTCTGGTGGGGCGTGCCCCCGGGCCCCCCTAGAAAGTTCGGGGACCACA
Source organism: Hyperoplus immaculatus (assembly GCA_949357725.1). NCBI lineage: Eukaryota > Metazoa > Chordata > Actinopteri > Uranoscopiformes > Ammodytidae > Hyperoplus > Hyperoplus immaculatus. Next base: position 949,888 of record OX442367.1, on the reverse strand, counting down.
GCACCGCTGCTGAAAAAAATCCTGCGGGAAACACTGCTAGGGATGGGCATAATTCAGGGTTCAACATAACTTTTTTTTCCCACTGGCCCGAAGGGCCAGTGGATCCGAGTTTTACTGGCCCCTTGTATATTTTCACTGGCCCTGCAGCACCTGCAGACACTTTTTTTTTTGTAATTTCATGTCAATAATTATAATACAGTATAGAAGATCCCTTTAGATTTGGTTATTTTTCTTTTAGTTAATGTTATGAAATATTGATACACATAATATAAAACCTGGCAAAAATATTGAATTTGAAGCCTACAACTGAAAGTATGTGAAAGGAGTGCGCCAGTATTTCAAAGTCCAGTAGTTTGATAAGTGTTTTTATTCTTGTATTTGAGCAGTGTAATGAATAGTTCACCTGTAATAAGAGGTGTGGTAGGCAGTGTTTATCACTTTCTCCATATGCAGTAGGGATGTGAGTGTTTTCCACTCGAGCTCAAGTCAACTTTAAAAATAGAAATCCAAAAATCAGGGGGTTCTGCCGTTTTTTTTCTATGTGAGATGTCACTGTATGCAAGTTCACCTCTGGTCGTGAGCGCGCTGGTCACTTCTGCTGCATGAAGTGTCAGCTTCACATAAGCAGTGCAAAATATGCAGCATAAGTTAAACGCTCGTCTAAGACTATGATGTTAAATCACCTTAGAAACACACAATGCCTAGTGCAAGCCTTCACTGTGACATTTCGCCAGTGAGCCGCCACGGTTTGACTACTAAAATAATAACCGGGGATATTCTCCCCGTTAGCGATGTCAATGGGGAAGGCTTCCGCGATCTGATTGCATGTCTCGAGCCTTAAAACACAGAGCCATGTCGGCAGACAAACTGCGCGACTATAGGAACTGTACAGTGATCCGCCTCCCCCCGTTAGTTTCTGCCTACACAATTACAATCACCTGAGACGCATTCACAGCGGTTAAATAAAGCCTCTCATTTGTATTACCAAATACTGTGACATTACGGCGGCAGCTCTGCTGCTAAAGGAAAAGCGCAGTTTTCACTTTTATTTTCTGCACCTCAACCTCTGCTTTGGGAAGAAAAAAAGGGGGCAAAGTAAGTCGATTGATTTGTTGACTCGCGCGATCTTAATAAGTCGTTCACATCCCTAATATTGAGTTGGCTCTCTCGGTATTGTCTAGGGCTGTGTCAAAAAATCGAAATATCGATATATCGCGATACTTAGTTTCCCGATATCAGTATCGATTTTTATATCAAAATATCGATTTTTCTTTTATTAATTTTTTTATGATTTTTTTTTTTTTTTTTTTTTTGCTTTTCAAGGCTTTATTGACAGTGCAGATATACAGATATGAAGTGGGGCAGAGAGGGAATGAAACAACCATGGGTCAGATTCAAACCCATGTCTGCTGTCAGGCCTGAGCCTCTAGGATACTGACTATTGAAGTTAGATCAGTTTTGTTTATAAAAATACTTAAGATTCACTGTGTCACAAAAGCACACTGATGTGTTTTCATTTTCATTGTGTCCTGTACAGTTAGTACAAGAGTGAATTGGATTTGTTATTTTGATGTTAAGCAGCTGCAGCAGTGTTTGATCATTTGCCAAAACCAAAAAAAAGAAGAAAAATAGTAAAGGAAGTTGTGAATGAAATAGTTTTGACTTCATTTGTCTGTGCAACTATCAATATATTGTGCTGTTATGTTTGACAAGGCAACTTGTTTATGGAATATCGCAATATATCGTGATATATCAAGATACGCAATATATCGTGATATATCGTATCGTGACCAGTGTATCGTGATACGTATAGTATCGCGAAGTCCTTGACGATACCCAGCCCTAGTATTGTCCCGCTCGCGGAGCGGATCAGAGGGTAGGCCTACAGCTCTGCCAACGGAGCGAGAGTGCGCCCGCTTGTTGCTCCACCTGTCAAAACGCCCACGCATAGTAGGCCCTATGTCCACTGGCCTTTCATTAAAAAATATATGATATATTATAATGAACCTTAAATAAACACTGCTTTCATTACGACTCTCAGCGCGCATTTCAAGGAACCATGGTGGCCAGTCACTGGCCCGGGCGGGCCAGTGACTGGCCAGGGCGGGCCAGTGACTGGCCAATCAACTTGCCCTGCATATGATTTTACTGGCCCCGGGCCCTCGGCCATGCGTTATGTCGAACCCTGTAATTAATCGATTAATCGATCATTGCTCGTTAAGAATTAGGGATGGGGCCGATCCGATCCAGTATCGGGTCCGATATGGCTGAAATCGGCGTATCGGATATCGGACTGACAGCTCCGATATTAAAATCTGATTTTTTTTTTTTTTTTTTTTTTTTTTAATTTTACATTTTTTTTTTAATACTATGTAAGAGCGAACATGTGCCGACATTCGGTGGAGGGAGAGAGGACATCACTTTATAATTTGACATACAGTACATATCAGTTTGTTAGCCAGTGAGCTAACCAAAGCTAATCCAAGTCAAGGAAGTGGAGAGGCTTTTGACAAATTCTACTATGTAAAATACAGCCAGAGAGAGGAAGACTGTTTAGACAAACAGACCACCACATATTCTAGTGGGGCAGAAGTGATCATTGAGAAGGATTTTTTTGTGTGACTCTATAATTCTGCCTTTAAGATAAATCTATATGCATTTGTGTATATTTATTGCTCTTTTAAATTAGAATTGCTTAAGCCTTCCTAGCCTAATACATAACATCACCACCAACAAAAAAATGTATAACAATTATGATATCGTATCGGTCAGTATCGGTATCGGCCGATATCCAAACCCCAGGTATCGGAATCGGATCGGAACTAAAAAAAGTGGATCGTCCCATCCCTATTAAGAATATTGTCGATCACGTGAAATTGTTATCGATCATATAGCCGCTGTGTTGCGCAGTGTGAGTCCGGCAGCACAGCAATGAGTTTCACTATGTGGCAGCAGCAAAGACTGTATGGGCAGCAATTATACATCCTAACAGCAGGGGGACAACAGAACAGGCTCAGGCAGCAGCCTGCGAGCTGCCGTAGATGGCAAAACATAAACAGGAAGAAGTCAAGGCAAAGTTTGGCATCGGACCGGACAGCTTTAGAACCGAAAATAACTAAGTTCATTAAGCATTGTGAAACCTTGTATAAGTACAACACTTAAACAAACCGAATTATGTACCACTTGTACATTGAAGCCTACATCCATCCGACCCTGTTTAACGTGTGACGTTAGCGCCGCTAGCATTAGCGGCTAACTTTAGCGTCTATGCTTTCCTACTTCGCCTTCATCAGGAAACTAATTTGCACATTTTGTTTATTAGATGAAGTAACGTTAGGTCCTTTATCACTCAGAGAAACGTGCCGTGCCCTTATGCAATCTTTGGCAGCATCTTAGGAGGCGCATATGTGTACACTTTAAAGGTATCGTAGCATTGGCTCCTTGTTGGCTCATAGCCTCGGGCTTTCACCAGCGCCGCATTTTATTATTATTTTATTTTAAAAAGTCGCTTTGTCTTAATAGATTGTTGTTTGCCTAGAAGATCTTGGAATAAAGATGTAATTGAGTAAAAACCTCTTGTATACAGTCTATGGTAAAAACGCTGTATTGTGGATGTTCTGTTGGCATTTTTTAATATGTAAAAAAAGATAACGATTGCTCGATAATTGCTCGTTAATTTTCCCGGTGATCGATCAATTGAATTTCTTAAAATGCCCATCCCTAATTGAAACACATACTTTTTTTAACCTTTATTTATACAGGTAAATCCCATTGAGACCGGGGACTCTTTTGCAAGGAAGCCCTCTTCCCATTCGCACGTTACCATTCACACACACGTTCAGACATATACCGATAGCAGGCTAATTATTGACATTCACAAAAGGCAAGGTGGGTGAAGTGTCTTGCCCAAGGGCACAACAACCATGACACAATTGGCAGGGCGGGTATCGAACCGCCAACCCTTCGATCATTGGCCGACCAATGAAAAAAAGGCCAACGAGCAAAGTCAATTTGGCCCTGAGCATAGATCATCACTAAGAACACGCTTGCGCCTCGAGGTACAAACATGAGCATGTTGGCAAACACTTCACACAGTTCTGGGCCAAAGTTGTTGAGTGAGGTGACCTTGATGCAACTTATTACTTGTGCATATATTGTGACATTTATATCTCTTTTTGTCAATAAGTAAAAGTAGGAAATGTTTAATGAAACAGAATAGAAAGGGGAGGACCATAGGGCCATAGGAAGTGAGTAGGGGGAAGGACCTTATATGGCCATACAGTAGGAAAGAGTAGAGGGAGGGGGCTACCGGGGCTCCCCCGTGCAGCTGTGTCTTTTTCACTCCTCCCTCTCACAAGTCAGATTGGTTTTCAAGTCAATATATAACAGCAAGTTTTGAGCAGGACAGGGCTTTTTGGGGCCGTTTTTTTGCAGACACTACTCTGTTCCAGCTCTCTCTGTCTCCCACCATGGAGACAGAAGAAAAACTTAGAAAAACTTTGTGAGTCCAAAATACTCTGAAAGATTTTGGACTTCGAAGTACTTAGAGGCAAAGTCTTTTAAAAACACATCTTTGAACCTCTTGACACTAAGAATGACTTGATCAAGGATTTTTAGAAATAGGAAAACGGACTGAGTTGCAAGGAAATAGACAGATATTTTTATGGAACCTTTAGCCAATGGGATATGCCTTTCTTTATCTAGGCGCGATAAGGATATCTGTCTAACCCCTTGCACGGCACAAAGTTTTCGTAGCGCTTAAGATGATACTTACCGGCACTCATGCAAGTGTTTGGGTATTGTTTCACGAGCTACAACAAATTTAGAAACGAGAACCAAGTCAAAATTTATTATTATTCTTCTTCCGGACAATTACACATAGTACATAATTTTCTTATTGCATATTGATACATATTACTTTGTGTTATCGTCCGAAGGGAAGCAGGAGAAGCCAAAGGCTTATAAAAATAAATAACTCTATTGAATGAGTTATAGGCATACAATCTCTTTTCTTTTCCTTTCTTGTCCATGTTATGTATTCTACCTATACTCTCTTGTATTTTGTAAATAAAATCCCTTAAATGTTGTAAAGCCTCAGTTGTGAATTAGTTTATAACTGGAACAGAAGGACTTTAGGTATAGGGTTTTTTCTTCAAAGAGATGGTTTCGTCCCTGGGGAGGTAAGTACTCTGATTCCACACAACGGCACATTACTGATTTAAAACACACACAACCTCATACAACTAACCTCTCTGTAAGGAGAGAATATGTTGATACACCTAATCTTTAAAAATAAAAGAATAGGTTATAAATACCTTCCCAGATTAAACTAGATGTTTATATTCTGAAAATAGTATATCTGTTCTATTTTATTAGAAGGGTGGTTTACAAACTAAGTTAAATACAACTTACAAACAATAACTTGCGAATTGAAATCTTTATTCTAAAACATAGAGAAGCATTTTCTGAAGCAATATTAGAAAGGGTTAATAGTTTAGAGGAGGTCGGCCTCATCCTAGGATGAGGGGGCTCTGATAAAATAGACACTTTTCAACACAGTGGTATACAGTCAAGTGCGAAAGTTTGTGAACCCCTTGAACATTTTGGAATTTTATTTATTTTTACCATTATTAATTCATTTTTATCAATACCAGTATTTTTTATATGAAATAACAGATGTTTGTTTATCAATTCAACATTTTTCTTTCCCAGAAATAAATTGTTAAAACAGATAAAACAAATTATTTGACAACTGTTGTATGATCAAAAGTTTGTGAACCCTAAACTGCATTGCTTAAATGGAGCAGGTAAACACAATCAGATGGGCCAAATTGAGTCATGAAATGGACCAATGTAGTGAGAGATCTTTAGGGAAGAAATTGGGCGGCACTAGATACAACAGAGATAAAACCAGGTCAGTTTAGGCTCACCAAAGTGAACCCATACTGGTCAGACATGCTAAAAGGGAAACAAATCTCTGAGGATCTCAGGAATAGAGTTGTGATGCTGCACATTTGTCTGGGGACAGCTATAAATTATTTTAAAAAAAGTTTGAGCTCCATCGGTCCACCGTGAGGCAAATCATCTGCAAATGGAGAGCTTTAAGAGTGACTGAACATCTGCCTAGAAGTGGACTTCCTTCAAAAATATCCACAAGCGTCACAAGATAAGTGATTTTTCAGTTAAAAGCCAACCCAAACATTACATCTAGTGATTTGCAGACCTCTCTTGCAGCATCTGGGACAGATGTGCATGGTTCCACAATAAGAAGAAAACTCAGTCAAAATGGCTTTCATGGGAGGGTTGCTAAAGAAGCCTCTGCTCTCAAAAAAGAACAAAACTGCTTGTCACAAATTTGCCTGAGAGCACTTTGAGATACCTGAAGTCTTATTCTGTGGACAGATTAGTCCAAAATTGAACTGTTTGGTCATAACCAAAACTGCCATGTTTGGGAAAAAATGCAATTCTGCCTACCACCTAGAGAACCTTCTCCCAAGTGAATAATGGTGGTTTCAAATTGTCTGCAAATCTCCAGATGTAATGTTTGGGTTGGCTTTTACCTGAAAAATCACTTTTCTTGTGGCGCTTGAGGATATTTTTGAAGGAAGTCCACTTCTAGGCAGATGTTAAGTCACTCTTAAAGCTCTCCATTTGTAGATGATTTGCCTCACGGTTGACCGATTGAGCTCAAATTTTTTTTTTATGAATTTATAACTGTCCCCAGACAAATGTGCAACATCAAAACTCTATTCCTGAGATCCTCTGAGATTTGTTTCCCTTTTAGCATGTCTGACCTGTATGGGTTCACTTTGGTGAGCCTAAACTGACCTGGTTTTATCTCTGTTTTATCTAGTGCCACCCAATTTCTTTCCTAAAGATCTCTCATTACATTGGTCTATTTCATCAACCAATTTGGCCCACCTGATTGTGTCAACCTGCTCGATTTAAGCAATGCAGCTCAGGGTTCACAAACTTTTGCACATACAACATTCGTCAAATAATTTGTTTTATCTGTTTTAACAATTGATTTCTGGAAAAGAAAAATGTTGAATTCATAAACAAACATCTGTTATTTCATATAAAAAATACTGGTATTGATAAAAATGAATTAATAATGGTAAAAATAAATAAAATTCCAAAATGTTCAAGGGGTTCACAAACTTTCGCACTTGACTGTATATTGAATATTATACTTTCGATAAATGTAAAACTCAGGTGGTAAAGAGGGTAAATCCAGCGCTATTAAACAAAGAGGACGGGGTTCGCGTCTCTTGTAGGAACGGTGGTGAGCGGAGAGTCGTCTTTATGAAGGAATAATAGACGATTAAAGCATTGTGCTACAAGTTGGTTAATATGGGTTTGATAGGACATAACTAATAAACCTTTTGATACTAGCTTTTCATTTAGATTAGACCTTTTCAAGTCGAAATCGTAATAAAGTTCACACATGCTGCCTCCTCCATTACAGAATCTACTTCCTGGTTAATGTCAACGATGCCATGTGCAATGCAGGCAGCCAGATATGTGTCCATGACCACATCTCCAACTTTTCTGAAGGAAGTTGGTTCTGGGTAGGGATGTTAAACGACTCATTATTTGCGTGTCGACGGCATGAATCGACAAATCGATCGATTTACTGTGACATTCCAAAAAAAAAAAAAAAAGCAGTGTGCATTTTTTTTGTGGCAGCAGCACGCACACTTCATCACGTTTGTATGCCGCATTGCCTCACGTTTCTGCTCTTTCTTTGCACCATATTGTTTTAGGCATTTTATAATCGCAGGTAGTAGGCCAATATCATTCGCACTGAAAAAATTATAAAGAATAAGATAAGATTGAAGAAGTTTGCATTTGAAATTATGATAATATTGAACAAGCCTGAAGAAGAATAAAGCGGGGAAACAGACATTATTGGTGGTGAGTGGTGTTAGGGAAATTGTTATTGTGTGAATATATGAAATTTATACTATATTCACGGGAGTCGTGCTGGAGTTGTGGCGCACGCACAAAATCTCAGTCGTTTTAACTTCTCTGTCTGAGCCTATCGGTGGTCATTTCATTACAATCCCCTTGTTGCATTGTTTGTCTTGACCCTGTTTGCAAACAATAAAGATCTGTTCTATTTGTGCACTTAAACATTGTGTCATCTGGTACTAATTGCCTCATTCTCATCTTTTAAAGGTTGACATTTCAATTCCACGACAGAGTGTGTCTCTGTTTAATTGTCAAACCAGACTGCAGGTGTTACCGTTACAATCTGACAGTATGGTACCCTGCAGACTGCCATCCATACTGTGTAGTGCACTCAAACTTACAATCAGTTGCCTATATAGTGAATGGCTGCACTGTGTATGAAAGGATTCTATGCTGCACGCCATGACCACATTGCCAACCCCATTACTGTTAAGTATTTTTCAAAACATTTGCCTATGTACATTAAAGTGTTATGCCTGGTTGGTTCAACTGCTCTGTTGATGTGTCTAATAACGTCACTAACAAATAATATTCTTATTATTATGTTGAAATAATATGCTGATTATGTTGATTATAATGAAAAAGCCTTTTTACAGATGAGATTACTGAGACGTGGACTGCGCTTCTATCGCCCCCCCCCCTCCCCTCCCTGTTAGGAGAGTTAACTTTATCTATTATATTTAAATGTGTCTTCGGCTGAATTAAAATAAGCTTGTTTTTTGAATAGTCTACAATTATTTCTACACTTCCGAATAAACGCAAAAACTTACACTTGATGTTTCCTGTTCATAGCAGGGTTTTTCCTGGCTCAGAATGGGCCTTTGGGGGGTCAGTACGCAACCGACTTTTTTGGGGTCGCGACAGTAAAGGCAAACGGTTTGTGTATTTTAAGAGGGGTGTTGGGTTGGGAGAGGGGTGTTTCTGTCCAGCTCAAGAGCAATTCAGTCAGCCTGTCAATCACTGCGTTACCATGGAGCTCACTGACGCTTATGAAATCACAATAAACAACCTGTAGATATGAAGTCAAAATACTAATAATGACTAGGCCTACCTATTTAATACTCTAATTGTTTCTAATTGATCTAAACCATGGAAGAAGGTAGGGCTGCTCGATTATGAAAAAAGCATAATCATGATTATTTTGAGTAATCACATTGTGTTATCACGATTATTAAAGACAGTTAATCATTGATTTAAGAACATTATGCATTTATTTTACTTTTAACAAGGTTTTTTTCTAATAACACAATGACTTTGGACTTTAAACAAAGGCCTAATTGAACTGAAAACAAGGAGAATAGAAATAGGCTAAATAAGTGAAACAAATTGTAATAATTTAATAAAAACAATATGTCAAAATTAAAATAACCAGTTGTAAATGGTGTTGATAGGGCACGTCTTTTGCTAGCATTGAATGTAAGGGCATGATTTATTTATTTAACAAATTGGTCGGGATGTTTAGAGGTGCAAATCAGGTCGTATATGGCTTTTTTCTGTGTCTGCATCATTTTAACTCTCTCTCGCGTATGTTACGTGACTCGCGTGTCCGCGCGTGGCATATCTTGCACATTATTTTAGTTTGTTGTGAATCTGAAGTTTTTTCAGACAACACAATTAGTTTTACCTTTTATTCTCGTCATCTAGAAGTTTTTTAAAACACCCGGCAATGCGCAACATCTCCCTCGTACTCTCTGGACCAGCCGATAGCTCAGGTGAGGGAGGGGCCGAGCGGAGTGCATAACAGAAGGGTTTGCTGCATTTACAAGCCTGCATGCCCCGGCGTGCGGAACAATGATTGTTAATAACGATTATCCCCGACCTGATTTCTACCATTGCCTATATTTATACACGCCAAAAGTTTTTTATTGGAAACTTACCTCAAACCTGATGTAGGCCTACCGGTAATCTGACTGAATCCGAAAGATCTGTGGGTCTGACTCATGGTCTGAGTTCCCTGTAGTCAGCCTGTCACTCTCACTCACTGTCCGACGCTGCCGTTACTATGGCGATCACGGACTCGCGGGAAACTTCGCCGGACGAAATTAAAAATAACTCATGGATATAAAGCCAAAATGTTGTTGATTTTTATTTATTTATCCCTTAAAAAAAAAACACTTTGGCGCTGAGGATTTTCCTTTGGGGGGTGACAAAATTCCTTTGGGGGGCGCCAAAATTTTTTGAATGCAGGAAAAACCCTGCATAGATCGTAGCCTACATGTCCCAGAAGGCATTGCAGTTGTTCAGGAAGTTAATGTTTTGGCCTCGAGCTGATTAGATCCAACTAAACTGAATGCACCTATATCATAATTCACTTCTCACGTTCACAAAGAAACAATGTTCTTTAAAATCGGTTGTGAATCAAGCGAGTTACGGTGAATTGTGTAGAAAAGTCTCTCATATTTTACTAGTCTAGACAACTACAAAATGTCGGACGCGCAAGCGCAGAGCACACACACACACACACACACACGATGATGTTACAGTACAGAAGCTGAGTTTCTCTGATTAATGATCTTGTAATGTTAGCGGAACGAACCTGCTCTGTGTAACCGGACTTCAGGCTTCAAAACAACGTCCAGTAGTTTCTGTTGTCGCTCGTTCTTCTCTTTTGAACGACAGAGTTCCTCCTCGTACTCTGCTATGGTTCTTTCAAACAGCCCAAATATCTCTTCAGCAGCCGCAGTTAGTCGCTGATTCACCAACGCTCTCACCATTTCCACTTTAGACATTTTAACCAGAAAGGTTTATCCAGACATACAGAGGCTGTGGTAGATCATTGCCAGTGTTTTAGAGGAAACTAACTGAGCTCAACCTGGGGCCTCGATGCTAGCAGACGCCATCTTGTTACTCTGAGAAAAAAAAAATCATTTCTGGACTTCAGAATAAAAGCCCCGATGGTTCGCTGAGGCAACATGGAAAATATTTTGAGACACAGACCAAAGGAAAATAAATTATACACTAAAAAATGCAGTGATACAAATTGAAATGATTTAATGTATATGATATAATTTTATATAAATGTGTATTATATAGCCTACATCTTCTTACTTCCCTATTATTCAGCCCTGGCCAAACATTTCTTTTTCACAAACAAGAATTGCGCTTTTGATGTTTTTGTCAGAGCTGTTGTGATTCCACTTTAATCAAATCAAATAAGTTTCATCTGTATAGAGCATAATATCACAAAAAGACATTTGCCTCAGTGGGCTTTACATTCCATACATTATGACACACTCTCACCTTAGACCCTAGCTACTGTCCAGAACATATATATATATATTTAGTTACTTTAGTGCTGAACATTTCCATCATGATTTTTTTCGTATGTCTCTATGAGCACCGAAAGTGCCTGAAAGTCTGATAATTTAATTTCAAATAATAATTTAAAAAAATTAAGTATCCAATGTGGCACACCTCTACTATAAATGTTATTTTATTAGGTTGCCAATTGGAACAATAGTATGGTTTAGAAGAAACCCCCTTAAAAAATTAATTTCACCACTTCTTAAGACTTTAAATATATGTAACCGAGGGTTTGACTGTCCCCTATACTAGAGTATTATAATAAAAACAAAATCGGGGGAAACTCCACTCAACGATCCACTTTATTTTAGCTCTCCAAACCAAACAATCAAATCAGCAAAATTACATGCACACTTCCGTTGTGCCCTTCATAATAAGAGCCTTTAACAGGGAATAGATAACGTAACGCCCCTCCTCTAAAAAGACACGTCCCTGTTTCCATACAGCAACAACATAAGAGCACTGAAGAACAATGGAGCCACTTACATAAAAGAGGTTACACATGTAATTAATAACAGTTGAAATAGTCGCTGTTGGAATCATGTGGGATGTCAGGTTAAGTAATGCAGAGTTTGGTTGTTTAGAAGGTTAATGTTTTGGCCTCAAGTTGATTGGATCCGAAACCAGCAACTGCCACTTCGCTGGCTTATTCAGAATATGCTGATTGACATGTTAAGGGGAATATCACCGTAGCTGCTGCGCATGTTAAAGCCATATTGTCTAAACAGGGATATGGAACCTAATCAGAATATGCTGTGCATGTTAATGTAGTCAATGATACTGATGCTGAACTCATTGCAGGTGCCTGTGGATCAGTTTCTTTCAAAACCGAACATTATAGAATGGAGTCAGATAATTGTCAGTTCTTTACTGTGCAAGGCTTTCTCTGTGTTCTGATCCAACATGTGTTCCACTGTACGCGGAAAATCAGGAGCCCAAAAACAGCAGCACACATCGAGTGCAGAATGACCTTTTCATTAATTTTGAAAATGTGGGATAGAGGACCATGTCTTATACAAACCACAGACTGTAAATAAAAGCTACAAATGAAATTAAAGATGCACAGTCCTGAACTCAAAACAACTGAGTCTGATGCTCCGATGTCCCGAGTACAAGGGAACGCACCGCTGCAGTTCACCACAGACACTCTGATAGTTTTACTTGGCAAAGCAGCAAATACAGTCGCTTTCATCATCACCATTATTTTAACCAAGTATTTGATATATAGGACTTTAACAGACACAATCAAGATGGTAATCTTATGGATAACAACATTAATGTACAGATAAATAATAGTGGCAACAATGAGCCCCAGAGCACCCACAGGTAACCTGTAATAGTTTATTTACACAAACATAAACTAATGATTTTCTGCAGACAATAGGAATACAGATGAAGAGGCATTGCGGCACATGATGGCATGAAAGCAAATGTAAGTACGTCTTATCCATTTTCATTTAAGTCTATAAAGATGTGAAGCTAGGCAGCAAAATACACAAACAAAATTATAACGATTTTTGCAAATTATGAATCGATTTAAAATGACAGAAGATAGGAATTTCTCTCAACACCCCTAGAAATGAATATCTACAAAACCAAAACAATCTGTGAGTTTCTAATATGGAATATGTGACCAACTTGAATAGATCGCTCTGAAACGCCAAAAACCAATAAATTACATTTAGCTGGTTTCATTCTTGGTTGAACGTGTTGGGTCAGTTTGTATCAAATGTATAAAAAAGCATGATTGTCGTGATGTCGTCTGAGGCTTCAAGTGTCTCTGCTGCTTCCCAAAGAGAATCAATATGATGAATTGATATGAAAGGACACTCATTTAAAAATCTGAATATGAGTTCCTGGCTGGTTCTGGTCCTCCACAGTCCTCTCCATCAGCTTCTGTTTCCATCTGTTCAGTTGAGCTGCTGGCTCCAGGCTCTGCCTCTCTGTTCAGCTCAGTTTGATGAAGCTGTGAGGACTGAGGACAGACAAGCTTGTGTTTTCTTAGTTGACTATACCAAGTGAATCTTTGGACACAAACATTGCAACAGAAGAGTTTCTCTCTTGTGTGGATGGCCATGTGTTCTGTCAAAGTTCCCTTCTGTGTAAATGCTTTGCCACAAACTGAGCATTAGAAAGGATTCTCAGCTAAATGGACAAACATGTGTTCTCTAAAACTTGAATGCCATGTAAATGTTTTACCACAAACAGAGCAACTGAATCTTTTCTCTCCTGTGTGGATGTCCATGTGTTTGGTCAAAGATCCCTTCTGTGTAAATGATATTTCACAAATTGAGCACTTGAAAGGTTTGTCCCCGTTATGCACGGCCATGTGTCGTGTTAAATCTGAGTTCCGTTCAAAACGTTTCTCACATACAGAACAGCTGAATCTTTTCTCCCGTGTGGACAGTCATGTGTCGTTTCATTTTTTTCTTCCCTGTAAATGCTTTACCAAAATGTGAGCAGCTGAGTGGATTTTCTTCGGTATTACATCTGACACCACTTTTAGAGACTTCATTATTTTCCAGGGACTCCAAACCTGATGGAGGTTCTCTGATTTCCTTAGAACATTCATCACTGTCTTCAGTGTCAGAAGAGTCTTCAGTCTTGTCTTGTTGATGAAGCTGTGAGGACTGAGGACCGACACACTTGTGGTTTTCTGCTTGTGTAGAACCACACTTAGAGCAGCTGAATGGTTTCTTGCCTAAATTCCAGTCCTCACTGTCTTCAGTCTCAGGTTGTAAATGTGGATCTGGATGCAAGTTCCTGGCTGGTCCTGGTCCTCCACAGTCCTCTCCATCAGCTCCTGTTTCCATCTGTTCAGTTTGTCTTTGATGAAGCTGTGAGGACTGAGGTTTCTTCATCATCTTCACTCTTCACAGAGACAGGAGTGAATAGGAACTTGGTGATATCAATCTCCTCCAGCCGTTGAAGCTGCTCTCCCTCCTGACTGGTCCAGAGTTCCTCCTGTTCCTCTTTAATGTGTGGGGTCTCTGGTGGCTCCTCCTGGTCCAGACTGGGGCTCCACTCCTGCTGCTCAGGGGGAAGCTCTTCTTTACTGTGGAGCTGTTCAGTTGAGCTGCTGGCTCCAGGATCTTCCTCTATGTTCTCTTCAGTTTGGTTGTGATAAAGCTCTGAGAACTGATACAAGATACACTTGTGTTTTCTGAGTTGATGACGAAAGGTGAATCCTTGTTCACAAACATTGCAATAGAATCTTTTCTCTCTGGTGTGCATGGCCATGTGTTCTTTTGACGGTCCCTTCCCTGCAAACATTTTACCACAATAAGGGCAACCGAGTTTGCTGTGGATTTTAGTATTACATCTCGTATCACCTTTAAAGCTGCTGCCTCGAGACTGTACCTCTTTGTTCTCTTCAATTTGATGTTGATGAAGCTGTGAGGACTGAGGACAGACAAGCTTGTGTTTTGTTAGTTGATAACGTGAAGTTAATCTTTTGTCACAAACATTGCAGTTGAATATTTTTTGGTGTATAGCCATGTGTAGTTTCAACTTTTCTTCCTGCTCATATCTCATACCACAAACTGAGCAACCAAATCTCAAGTGACTTCTTCTGTGTATCCTCCGATTCTTTATTGAACTGAATCTTTCCCCACACTCAGGGCAGCTGAATGGATTCTCTTCAGTGTGAGTTCTCATGTGTTTTTTAAACGAGTTGAGGCGAATAAATTTTCGACGACAAACTAAGCAAATATATCCTTTGTCCCCTCGGTGCATTGCCTTATGTATTTTTAACTGTGACTTTCTGGCAAAGCTTAGCCCGCACATTGAGCAAATGATTGGTCCATGAATCTTCATGTGACTCGTCAGATATCTAATACCGCTAAATATTCTCCCACACTCAGAGCAGCTGAAGCTCATTCCCTTTTCAGAGATGGCATACTCTAAACTTGACTGGGTTTCTCTTGTTTCATTAGAATAATCATCATTGTCTTCCGTCTTGATTTCAGTCCCAAATGCTAAATGTCCATCTGTATCTTCAGTTGAGCTGCTGGCTTGAAGCGCTGCCAAGTTGTAGGCTTCAGCTTGGTTTTGATAAAGCCGTGACGACCGGCGAGACACACAGCTGTGATCTTTTAACTGTGAATAGGAGGTGAATCTTTTTTCACAAATGCAGCAGATTAATATTTCCTCTCCTGTGTGGTTGGCCTCGTGTTTCGTCAAATCGTCCAGCTGATTAAATGTTTTACCACCAACTGAGAAACTAAATGTCTTCTCACTGTTCTCCTCAGTTTGGTTTTCATGA
This sequence comes from Hyperoplus immaculatus, assembly GCA_949357725.1. Taxonomy (NCBI): domain Eukaryota; kingdom Metazoa; phylum Chordata; class Actinopteri; order Uranoscopiformes; family Ammodytidae; genus Hyperoplus; species Hyperoplus immaculatus. Next base: position 934,347 of record OX442367.1, on the reverse strand, counting down.
AGCTGTGAGGACTGAGGACCGGGACACTTGTGTATTGTAAGTTGATGACGCCAAATGAATCCTTCGTTGCAAACTCTGCAGCTGAATCTCTTCTCTCCTGTGTGTACGCGCATATGGTATGTCATCGCGGTCTCATTTGAAAACCTTTTCGCACAGAAAGAGCAACTGAATGGCTTCTCTTTAGGATGAAATCTCATGTGTCTCTTTAGCCGTTTCAGCGAACAAAATCTTTCACTACAAACTGAGCAACTGAATGGTTTATGAGATTGCATGTGACTCGTTAGACCTCTTCGATCCCTAAATCTTTTCCCACACTCAGAGCATTCGACTTTAGTCTCAGGTTGTAACTGTCGATCCGGATGCGAGTTCCTGGCTGGTCCTGGTCCTCCACAGTCCTCTCCATCAGCTCCTGTTTTTCGACAAAGCTGTGAGGACTGAGAACTGGGACACATGTGTTTTGCACGTTGATGACGCCAAATGAATCCATCGTTGCAAACTCTGCATCTGAATTTCATGTCTCCTGTGTGGATGCGTGTATGGTTTGTCAAGGACACCTGGTCTGTGAACCTTTTCCCACAGTAAGAGCAACTGAATGGCCTCTCTTTAGGATGAACTATCATGTGTCTCTTTAGGTGTTTCAGTAAAAAAAATCTTTCACTACAAACCGAGCAGCTGAACGGTTTATGAGATTGCATGTGTAACCTTAGACTTCCTTTATTCTTAAATCTTCTCCCACACTCAGAGCAGATGACACCAGTCTTGACTGTCTCAGGTTGTAAATGTGGATCTGGATGTGAGTTCCTGGCTGGTTCTGGTCTTCCACAGTCCTCTCCATCAGCTGCTGGTTCCATCTGTTCAGTTGAGCTGCTGGCTCCAGGCTCTGCCTCTCTGTTCTGCTCAGTTTGATGAAGCTGTGAGGACTGAGGACCGGGACACTTGTGACTTAAAAGTTGATGACGCCAAATGAATCCCTTCTTGCAAAATCTGCAGCTGAATCTCGTCTCTCTGCTGTGGACGCGCATATGGTATGTCATGCTTGTCTCATTTGTAAAACTTCTCGCACAGAAAGAGCAACTGAATGGCTTGTCTTCAGGATGAAATTTCATGTGTCTCTTTAGCTGTTTTGGCGAAGAAAATCTTTCACTACAAACTGAGCAGCTGAACGGTTTATGAGATCGCATGTGTAACCTTAGACTTTTTTTATACTTAAATCTTCTCCCACACTCAGAGCATTCGACTTCAGTCTCAGGTTGTAACTGTCGATCTGGATGTGAGTTTCTGGCTGGTTCTGGTCCTCCACAGTCCTCTCCATCAGCTCCTGTTTCCATCTGTTCAGTTGAGCTGCTGGCTCCAGGCTCTGCCTCTCTGTTCTGCTCAGTTTGATGAAGCTGTGAGGACTGAGGACAGACAAGCTTGTGTTTTGTAAGTTGACAACGCCAAGTGAATCTTTGGTCACAAACTGAGCAACCAAATGGCCTCTTCCCTTTGTGAATTGTCACATGTGCTTTCAGATTTTTTATTGGGCTTAAATTCACAACAGTATTACGTTCATTATCATTCATAAGGTTTGAATCCGACTGAGTTTCTAATGCCTGATTACTCTCTTCAGTCTCGCCTACAGTCACAGGTGATGACTGACGACAGAAGCGACTGTGTCTTTTTAGTACACAACACAAAGCAAATCGTTTGTCACAAACTCTGCAGCTGAATCTCTTTGCTTTGTTGTGGAAGTGCATATGGCTTTCCAAGGTTATCAGACCTTTAAACCTTCTCGAACAGACCGTGCACCCGAATGGCAACTCGTCTGCAAGAGGTTCACTGGTGTCTTTACCGTCATCATCACTGACTTCTATGTCAGCTACTGAAACATTGTCAATCTCGTCTTCAGACACAGGCTGTAAATATGTATCTGGATGTGAGTTCCTGGCTGGTTCTGGTCCTCCACAGTCCTCTCCATCAGCTGCTGGTTCCATCTGTTCAGTTTGTCTTTGATGAAGCTGTGAGGACTGAGGTTTCTCTTCATCATCTTCACTCTTCACAGGGACAGGAGTGAATAGGAACTTGGTGATATCAGCCTCCTCCAGCCCTTGAAGCTGCTCTCCTTCCTGACTTGTCCAGAGTTCCTCCTGTTCCTCTTTAATGTGTGGGGGCTCTGGTGGGTCCTCCTGGTCCAGACTGGGGCTCCACTCCTGCTGCCCTTCTTCACCAACGATCACTTTCTGGACGTCTGAAGGTAAAACTGAAACAGACAAACAGCTGATTAGTGTATTCTTCTCCAGTTTTGATCATTTCAACATGAATGGTGATGAACAGAGCTGTAGACTGTTTCCTTTCGGCCACCTCAAGGGATGGGTATGAAGAACCATCACAAAGTGTGTATTGGTTCTTTACTGGTATGTTCATATCGATAAGCTCCTTGTCAAACATTGCTGCTATTTTGATTTTTATATAAAAGATATATTTTTGAATCTGGAGATTTCAAACCAGTTGTGCAACGTAAAGACTAATATCCCAAATGTATCACAAGGCTTGTTTTTTTATCAACTAGTGCAGTGCCCTTAGGAAGCAGGTATTAGCTTATACTTGATTAACTGTAACCTGTCTATGAAAGTGGGACACATTAACAGATGTAACCAACACATAGGCAGGCAGTGTCACATCGCTCGTCAATGTCATTTTTGGTCTTTCTGTAATAGTTTTTACACCATCTATAATCATGTTAATATGCAGGGTTCGACATAACGCATGACCCGTAGGCCCGGGGCCAGTAAAATCATATGCAGGGAAAGTTGATTGGCCAGTCACTGGCCCGCCCAGGCCAGTGACTGGCCAATCACAGTTCAGTATCTTTTCATCATGGTTCATTGAAATGCGCGTTGAGTCGGAATGAAAGCAGTGTTTATTTAAGACTCAATATAATAAACCTTATATAAAATATATTTTTTAATGAAAGGCCAGTGGACAACCGATGCGTGGGCGTTTTGACAGGCGGAGCTACAAGCGGGCGCACTCTCGCTCCGTTGGCAGAGCTGCCTACCGTCCGCCTGCGAGTCGACAAATCAATCGACTTGCTTTGCCCCCTTTCTTTCTTCCCACAGCAGAGGTTGAGGTGCAGAAAATGATAACTGCGCTTTTCCTTTATCTGCCGCCGTAATGTTACAGTATTTGCATCCAAGCCCCAATGGTAATACAAATGAGAGGCGTTATTTAAACGCTGTGAATGCGTCTCCGGTGATTGTGTCGGTTGTAGACAGAAACGAACGGAGGGACTCTGCTCACTGGACAGTTCCTATAGTCGCGCAGTTTGGCTCTGTGTTTTCAGGCTCGAGACATTCAATCAGATCGCGGAAGTCTTTCCCATTGAAATCGCTAACGAGGGGAATATCCCCGGTTATTATTTTAGCCACAAACCACAGTTCATCTGCGCGGCGGCTCACTCGCTGGCGAGATCACATGGTGAAACGCTGCTATGCTCGGACGAAGGCATTGTGTGTTTCTAAGGTGATTTAACGTCATAGTATAAGACGAGCGTTTAACTTTTGCTGCCTATTTTGCACTGCATTGTTTTTTATCAATAGTTTGGAAAAATGGTCCCACACCGGACTCTTATGTGAAGCTGACACTTAGTGACACTCCTGCAGCGCGCTCACGACCAGACGTGAACTCACATACACGGTGAAATCTCCCATTAAAAAAAACGGCATAACGCCCTGATTTTAGGATTTTTATTCTATTTTTAAAGTCAACTTGAGCGCAAGTGGAAAACCGGTCATTCGGTCGACACATTCACATCCCTAATGCATATAGAGAAAGTAATAAAAACAGCCTACCACACCACCAAGAATGATCAGACCTTCAACTCTTATTTTTCCCTATGTTTGAACATGACTTCTGCAGGTGAACTATACATTAAACTGCCCAAATTCAAGAATAAAAACAATCATCAAACTACTGGACTTTAAAGTACTGGCCGACTCTTTCAACATACTTTCAGTTGTAGGCTTCAAATTCAATATGTTTGCCTGGTTTTATATTATGTGTATGAGCAATATCAACATTTCATATAATTAACTAAAAGAAAAATAACCAGATCTAAAGGGAATATCTATACTGTAACAGTATAGACATTCCCTTTAGATCTGGTTATTTCTCTTTATGTTTCTAATACAGGTATTATAATTATTGACACTAAATTATGAAGAAAAAAAAAAAAAAAAAAAAAAAGTGTGTGCAGGTGCTGCAGGGCCAGTGAAACTATACTAGGGGCCAGTCAAACTCGGATCCACTGGCACGACGGGCCAGTAGGAAAAAAAAAAGTTATGTTCAACCCTGATATGGTAACAATGGTAATTGCAACTTGAAGGCAGCAGCATTTATTTTTTTGCAACCAAACTGTAGGGCCTTTTAGCATCTTACATAGTATTTCACAGACATAGTACATTGTGAAAGACATAGATGTACATTGAGACACAGACACACAAACACAGTGATTTTGAAATAAAGAAACACAGTTAACTTAGTCTAAATAGTTCTTGCCTATCGGTGGTCATTTCATTAACTTCTCTGTCTGAGCCTATCGGTGGTCATTTCATTACAATCCCCTTGTTGCATTGTTTGTCTTGACCCTGTTTGCAAACAATAAAGATCTGTTCTATTTGTGTATTTAAACATTGTGTCATCTGGAATTAATTGCCTCATTCTCATCTTTTAAAGGTTGATATTTCAATTCCACGACAGAGTGTGTCTCTGTTTAATTGTCAAACCAGACTGCAGGAGTTACCGTTACAATCTGACAGTATGGTACCCTGCAGACTGCCATCCATACTGTGTAGTGCACTCAAACTTACAATCAGTTGCCTATATAGTGAATGGCTGCACTGTGTATGAAAGGACTCTATGCTGCACACCATGACCACACCCCATTACCATTACTGTTAAGTATTTTCAAAACATGTGCCTATGTACAAACATTAATGTGCTATGCCTGGTTGGTTGAACTGCTCTGTTGATGTGTCTAATGACGTCACTAACACCCCTGATTATGTTGAAATAATATTGTGATTATGTTGATTATAATGAAAAAGCCTTCTTACAGATGAGATTACTGAGACGCCCCCCCCCCCCTCCCCTCCCTGTTAGGAGAGTTAACTTTATCTATTATATTTAAATGAGATTACTGAGACGCCCCCCCCCCCCCTCCCTGTTAGGAGAGTTAACTTTATCTATTATATTTAAATGAGATTACTGAGACGCCCCCCCCCCTCCCCTCCCTGTTAGGAGAGTTAACTTTATCTATTATATTTAAATGTGTCTCGGGCTGAATTAATATAATCTTGTTTTTTGAATAGTCTACAATTATTTCTACACTTCCGAATAAACGCAAAAACTTATACTTGATGTTTCCTTTTCATAGATCGGAGCCTACATGTCCCAGAAGGCATTGCAGTTGTTCAGGAAGTAAATGTTTTGGCCTCGAGCTGATTAGATCCAACTAAACTGAATGCACCTATATCATAACTCACTTCTCACGTTCACAACGAAACAATGTTCTTTAAAATCGGTTGTGAATCGAAGTTACGGTGAATTGTGTAGAAAAGTCTCTCATATTTTACTAGTCTAGACAACTACAAAATGTCGGACGCGCAGGCGCGGAGCACACACACACGTAAACACACTTGATGTTACAGTACAGAAGCTGAGTTTCTCTGATTAATAATGATCTTGTAATGTTAGCGGAACGAACCTGCTCTGTGTAACCGGACTTCAGGCTTCAAAACAGCGTCCAGTAGTTTCTGTTGTCGCTCGTTCTTCTCTTTTGAACGACAGAGTTCCTCCTCGTACTCTGCTATGGTTCTTTCAAACAGCCCAGATATCTCTTCAGCAGCCGCAGTTAGTCGCTGATTCACAAACGCTCTCACCATATCCATTTTAGACATTTTAACCAGAAAGGTTTATCCAGACATACAGAGGCTGTGGTAGATTATTGTCAGTGTTTTAGAGGAAACTAACTGAGCTCAACCTGGGGCCTCGATGCTAACAGGCGCCATTTTGTAAGTCAGAGAGAAAAAAACAATAATTTCTGGACTTCAGAATAAAAGCCCCGATGGTTCGCTGAGGCAACAAAAACAATATTTTGAGACACAGACCAAAGGAAAATAAATGAAACACAAAAAAATGCAGTGATACAAATTGAAAAGATTTAATGTATATTATATAATTTCATATAATTGTGTATTATATAGCCTACATCTTCTTACTTCCATATTATTCAGCCCTGGCCATACATTTCTTTTCCACACAGAAGAATTGCGCTTTTGATGTTTTTGTCAGAGCTGTTGTGATACCACACTAATCAAATCAGATCAAATACATTTTATTTGTATAGAGCATAATATCACAAATAGACATTTTCCTGAGTGGGCTTTACATTCCATACAGCATGACACCCTCTGCCCTTAGACCCTTAGCTACTGTTCAGAATGCACTAGGACATATTTAGTTACTTTACTGCTGAACATTTCCGTCATGATTTTTTCATACATGTCTCTATGAGCATTGAAAGAGTCTGATCATTTAATTTCAAATAATAATCAAAACAATTAAGTAGCCTAGTTTATTAAAAGTTAGTATTATTAACAGTAACAACTTGTGTCTGCACAATGTAAAATTAGACAACTTTGATAATTTAAAAAAACAATTATCAGTCTGTAGGCTATTTAAACTTTTGGTTATTACATGCCAATAATATACTTACTACGCTGCAGTTTTATTGTGAAGGTCGGAGTGTAGTGGACGTTGTCTGTCTGTTACCGGGTCCTGTGTCCAGCTCGTAAACTGAAACTGCTGGATGTAGCTACTAGCTTAGCATGAATACCACATGGTTATTGTTGCACATACTGATTAATCAGCTAGAAAAATACAACGTCTTGGTGTTTAGTTTCCTTTGACTCGTCGACCTGTGGAAAATGTCCAGATTTCAGGAGCTGAACGAGGATTCTAGACGGCGGGCGCAGCTGACTACTTCTCGCAAGGATCTGATCTCAGGTTAGTTTGCGTTTCATGTTATGCTTCTGTGTGTTTGTGTGTTAATATGTACTTTATTTGAGTCCTAATACTTCTCCCCCTCCACTTATCTGAGGTTAATGTGAGGGATATAGTAGGCTAGGCTATGTCGCCCAGTTGGGTAAAATCCCTTGGTAAAAAGATAAGGGAGCATAATCTATATATAAAGCAAGGCACGTGTGTGTGTGTGTGTGTGTGTGTGTGTGTGTGTGTGTGTGTGTGTGTGTGTGTGTGTGTGTGTGTGTGTGTGTGTGTGTGTGTGCGATAGAACCGCGGTCCAGGTCTCAGTAATCACATCTGTAAGAAGGCTTTTTCATTATAATCAACATAATCACAATATTATTTCAACATAATCAGGGGTGTTAGTGACGTCATTAGACACATCAACAGAGCAGTTCAACCAACCAGGCATAGCACATTAATGTTTGTATATAGAGCTGTTAAGCGGAAGTGGCGGAATTACGGGGCATGGGACCTCTCGGGTGAAAAAAAATGAATGGGAGTCTATGGAAAGTAATCTACTATTTTCTGGTCCCAGTCATTAAATGCCTTGGATTACATATATGTTTTGTATGGGTCTAAATGATCATTTTTAATGTGAAGAGTTTGACGGTATGTTGTATGATTATTCGTCTAACGGCTTTTGAAAAAATGTTACGAGAACAACTACAAGTTTTGTCGCCTCTGTGACGTCACCTCAACACATTCCCTCCACTTCTCGACGGACAGTGCTAATGCTAATGGCTGGCGTGGACAACGCCAACAATCTCCCCACTCGAGAAATTGAAACTCTCCACATGTCCACTTGTGTTGTGGTTTTCGCCACGCTGAAGACTTTTGTCTTGTCATTGAAAGAAGGCGGTAAAGTGCATTAAAGACACAGCCATGTTTCTGAACTAAGCGGGTGTGAGTGGTGGTGACGTATATCACAAGTGTCAAGAGCAGCGAAGAGCTGTAGTCCACAAAAGCGCTCTGCACAAAACCTGACCGTATCCAGCTTCTACTCGCTAAATTGTTCCATTCTTTGCACGAAAAAATACCATCTAAATCCATACAAAACATATGTGTAATCGAAGGCATTTCATGACTGGGACCAGAAAATAATAAATTTCTTTCCATTGACTACCGTTGTAATTTTTCGAGCCGAGAGGTCCCATATCCCGGAAGTAAAGCACTTCCGCTTAACAGCTCTATAGGCACATGTTTTGAAAATACTTAACAGTAATGGTAATGGGGTGTGGTCATGGCGTGCAGCATAGAGTCCTTTCATACACAGTGCAGCCGTTCACTATATAGGCAACTGATTGTAAGTTTGAGTGCATTATGGATGGCAGTATGCAGGGTACCATACGGTCAGATTGTATAGGTAACTCCTGCAGTCTGGTTTGACAATTAAACAGAGACACACTCACCACACACACACACACACACACACACACACACACACACACACACACACACACACACACACACACACACACACACACACACACACACACACACACACACACACACACACACACATACATACCCAGTACTCACCACCAATAATGTTTGTATCCCTGCTCTATTCTTCTTCAGGCTTCAACCCCGAATTCAATAACTCATTTTGTGTTTGATTTGCCTTTCCAAAAAACATGGAATAAGTTTGTGGTTATCTTTACAAAATACACTAAGGAATGTTGCCAACTTCTACCAAGTCAGATTGTGACTGATGAAAACCTTCTACAGTGTGAAGTTAGCCATCAATGATAGCTGCCAAATGTATTAACACTTAGCCAAATCTTTCTTTGTTCAACATTATCTTAATTTCAAATGCTAACACCAAACTGAATCATATTCTTTATTATTTTTTCAGTGCGAATGATATTGGTCTACTACCTGCGGTTATAAAATGCCGAAAAATTATCGTGCAAAGAGAGAGCAGAAACGTGAGGTAATGCGCCGTATACGTGATGCTGAGTGCCCTGAAGTGCGAGATGCCCGCCTGGCCAGGGACAACGCACGCAAGGCAAGGCTCCGCGCTGCTGAGACAGCTGAACAGCGAAGTAGTCGCCTGGCTATCAATGCAGCGCGTCAAGCAAGGCTCCGTGACAGTAAGAAACCTAAAGAGCAAGCAGCGCGCAACATGCATGACTGTGATCAACACAACCGTCAGAGAATGGAGGACACGCCTCCGCAGCAAGAGGAACGTCAGGCGAGGCCTGCCCTGTGCCATCAGGGAACGCACTATGCACGACTTGAACAGGCGCGCAGAAAGAGTTGCAAAATTGACTTTTCCCGAGAGGAGCTTTATGGTGAGTTCACACACACACACACACACACACACACACACACACACACACACACACACACACACACACGCTAAGTGACACCACACTGTTTGAGTGTCCTACAGGCTCACAATGCGCTGCCTATCTCCGCATCCTTTTGTACCGTGTCCCAGGACCAACTCTCTTCAGAAAAGTTGGAGATGTGGTCATGGACACATATCTGGCTGCCTGCGTTCCACATGGCATCGTTGACATTAACCAGGAAGTAGATTCTGTTATGGAGGAGGCGGCATGTGTGAACGTTGGCCCAGCACTGTGTGAAGTGTTTGCCAACATGCTCATGTTTTTACCTCGAGGCGCAAGCGTGTTCTTAGTGAAGATTTCATGCACAGGGCCAGATGAAAACATATTCTATCAGGTGCTACTCGACCTCAAGGACCACATTGTCTGTGTCTCAATGTACATCCATGTCTTTCACAATGTACTATGTCTGTGAAATACTATGTAAGATGCTTAAAGGTCCTACAGTTTGGTTGCAAATATCAATGCTGCTGCCTTCAAGCTGCAATTAACAATCAAAAAAAAATGTTGACCTGATATGCCTATAAAGAATAGAGGATTATAGATGGTGTAAACACTATTACAGAAAGACCAAAAATGACATTGACGAGCGATGTGACACTGCCTGCCTATGTGTTGGTTACATCTGTTAATGTGTCCCACTTTCATAGACAGGTTACAGTTAATCAGGTATAAGCTAATACCTGCTTCCTAAGGGCACTGCACTAGTTGATAAAAAAACAAGCCTTGTGGATCTTTAACTCAATTCCTTCACTCACTAGTAGAGCAAACAAAAACAAACAAAATCAAATCCAATAAATATAGGAGAAATATACAGTCACGAACAGACAAGGTTAAGTAAAACAAACACCTAAAAATACTAGTAAGCAAAGAGACATGTTGTGGAAGCAAAATAGACAAAATACTCAAAACCGACCATTGTCTCTACCTGTCATGTCTTGTGTTACGGATTTAAACATGCTGCTACATGCCAACATGTATCTTTTATAAAAATCAATATAGTAGCAATATTTGTCAAGGAGCTTATCGATATGAACATACCAGTAAAGAACCAATACACATTTTGTGATGGTTCTTCATACCCATCCCTTAAGGTGGCCGAAAGAAATCAGTCTACAGCTCTGTTCATCACCATTCATGTTCAAATGATCAAAACAGGAGAAAACTCCACTAATCAGCTGTTTCTGTTTAAAATTTAGCTTCAGACATCCGTAGAGTGATTGTTGGTGGGGAAGGGCAGCAGGAGTGGAGCTCCAGTCGTCCACCAGAACCAGCCAGGAACTCACAGCAAGATCCACATTTACAAGCTGAGATTGAAGTCAAGCTTGAAGACAGTGACGATGATTGGACTGAAACCAGCAAAGGTCAGTGTCAGTTTGAACTATCTGAAAATTAATGAAGTCTGTGTTAGTAATATGAAATGTAATTCTTATTTTTTTTAAACCTACAAACAAACCATCACTTCATCGCGGGGGAGGGGTATGTGTCCCTATGAACCTGAGGGCTGTGTCTTCTGGCAATTGGTCTCAGGCGAGTGTTAAGAAGGAGTCTTTCTGAGATATGTTATCCCAGAGGTCTCCAGAGACTTTCTGACGACACCAAAGTGTTTCTGGGAAACCAACTGGCACCTTAGGAGGGGGAAACGGTGACCCATCCAGGCTGTGAACAGTAAGGATGAGACGCTGTTGACCTCAACTGAGAAGGTAATGAGGCGGTGGAAGGAACACTTTGAGGAACTCCTGAATCCGACTTAGAGCTGGAGGCTGACGGGGATCATCGTCAATTTCCCTGGTGGAAGTCACTGAGGTAGTCAAACAACTCCACAGTGGCAAAGCCCCGGGGGGTTGGTGAGAGCCGTATGGAAATGCTGAAGCTCTGGGTTTGAGAGGGGGCTGGTTGGGATGACACATCTCTTCAACATTGCGTGAAGTCTGGGTCAGTGCTTAATGAGTGGCAGACTGGGGTGGTGGTTCTTCTGTTCAAAAAGGGGGACCAGAGAGTTTGTCCCAATTATAGGGTACAGCAAGTTGAAAGCCATACACACACACGTTACGGTGTGGCAGGCAGGCAGGCAGGAAAACAGGACCCAAATGCAAGACGTTAAACTAGAAGATTATTTATTGTCCAAAAACGTAACAAAAAGGCCAACAGGCAAAAAGTCCAGGAGAACAGGAACACAGACATACACAGGACAGACTCACCAACAGGTACAACGCTCGGACAGGGAACAAAGAAACACTGGGAGTTTTATACACACACACACACACACACAAGACAGGGCAGACAACGAGGGACAGGTGAAACACATTAGGGGAGGGAGCAGTAATCAAACAGGAGGGAAACTTGACAGGACATGGGGAGGAACAAGACAGACATACCAAAATAAAACAGGAAACACCAAAACAAGACAGGACAAAGACAGACCATGACAACACACACACACACACACACACACGCACACACACACACACACACACACACACACACACACACACACACATACACACGCTCACACTCACACTTACACTCACACTCATACCCACACACACAGTGTCCCGGCATAGAGATATAATCACAACTAAGCTATTATACAATCCTTTTCAATCTTCTTAATCTGAATGGAAAGAATGAACTGGCTTAATCAGCAATTTATTATATTGGCAAAATCTAATGATAAATATATCAACATCATAAAACATGAATTTGGATAACAGGTACTTTGACACATAGCTGTGAGGAGATACACTGCACCAGACCTAGAACGAGATAACAGACTCAGACAGTCGGTAGCCCCTTTTACACAGCCAGTGAAAGCCGGGAATATGCCGGAATTTCGGCCCTCCGCCCTGCTATATAAATGCGACCATTGCAGAACGGGGGAAGAAAGGTGCGAGAGATTGTTCCGGGAATTTTAAATTTTAAAAATCACAAAATAAAAGGAACGGCGTATAATCTAACTGGTCATAAGGTCCGCTGCTCAATACAAACCCCCACGCTTAATTTTGCAGAGTGTATGAGTCTATTTCTGCCTAGGGGAAGTTGTACAGTGAATGGGAAAGCTAGCCTAGGCTAAGCTAGGCTGCGACCGGATCGCTGTCGCTATTATTATCCTAAGTCTGAGCGTATATCCACACTATATTTCTGTCTACAGTAACGTGACTTCACACACTGTGTGTATGTGTATGTCTGAATGGCAGAGCACTGCTCCCAAAGAGACTCGCTCACAGCCAACCTGTCACACAGACACCCACCCACCCACACACACACACACACACACACAGATGACGCAGTGAGCGGAGTGATGTTGTCAGTTTGGTTAACAGTCCCAGTGATGTTGGATTCAGCGCGTAGCGAGATCAACCGGCAGATCACGGGGACAGTAAAATACGGCCCTCTTACTGCAAGCCTCAGCACTTCTACTCACAATTCACCGGCCAGTGTTGTTGCTGTAAAGCAGCTGACCGGCGCGGCGCTAAATGTTTACGTCACTCCTGATGCTGCTTACAAGCACCTCTTTCATTCCGGAACGCTGTGTAAAAGGGGCTACTGATGCGCCAACATGCCGGCGTTGCTTGGTTCTGTGTAAATAACACCTTACCAAGCAAAGCCGGCAAATTGCCGCTCTTTCATTCTAATATCGGACAACACAAAGTATGATGTATGAATATTTGCAAGAGAAAATTGTGTATTGTGTGGAATTGTCCGAAAGAATAATAAATAAAAAAAATAAAAATAAAAAATATCTATTTCGATCTCATACGCTCTTATAACAGCAGACTTCACCACAGAATATTTTTGGCTGTCTGCATTAGGGAATGCAGAATTGACCTGTTGTGCTCAACCAGTTAACACACACTGCATCATTCCCTTTCCATTTCTTTGTGTCCACCAACTGCTCACAAAAGAGAGAAGAAAGTCTCTGAATCCTTCTCGATAAACCAAAATATCAATAGATTCTTCTGCTGGCACCAAGAAGAACGTTGAACCCCCCAGCTCCACTGACCCATCAGCTGTAATTTTCTCACTCTTAATCTAGTCTAGTCTACTCTGATGTAGACTACACCTCTGCCAGAGCTTTGCCTGTTTAGTCTTACAGTGCAACATTTATACAGCGATATGCTTCTCTATCTCTGGGTGATATTTGACTGTTTTTGTCTGTCAAATGTCAAATCCACAACAACCATTTTAACATACATTTAACACTGTTCTTTAACCTCTTGTTAGCAATCCGAAATTGTCTGTACATTTTGTCATAGCTGCTCCTTTGTATACCTATCTAAAAACTATTTGGACCTCCTTGGAATCCTCACAAACAGAGCTTCTTCTGATCTTTCAGACAGGCAGGGGAAAGACACATACAGCAGGCCTTGCTTAAGCTGGAGGGCTGTCACAAGGGGCATCACACCAAGCATACCTGGTAAATTCTACTACAAGGTGCTGGGAAGGAGGATTCAGCCGATAGTTCAACCTCAGATTGAAAAGGAACAATGCGGATTCCATCCTGGCTGTGGAAAAAAGGACCAGTTCTTGAATATCGCAAGGATCCTGGAGAGGATGTGGGAGTATGCCCATCTGCTCTACATTTGTTTTATGGATCTGGACAAGGCGTATGACTCGGTCCCCCTGGACATACTGTGGGAGGTGCTATGGGAGTATGGGGTGACGGGGTCTCTTCTCAAGGTCTGAGCTGTGCCCAGATTATCGGCAGTAAGTCAAACTTGTTTCCTGGTGGGGGTTGGCCTCCGCCAGAGCTGCACATTCTCTCCCACCCTGTTTGTGAAATTCATTGACATAATTTCATGGCAAAGTCATGGACAGGAGGGTTTAAAAGCTTCTTCTTTCTTGCATGTTGGTGGGCTGAAGAGCTTGTCACTGCTTTTTGCAGGTGATGTGATCTTGATGGTCTGTGACCATTAGCACTCACTGGATCTGTTCACAGCCGAGTGGTTCTGGGCAGGAAACTGATGGACTTCCTACTCAGGGTCTAGAATGAGTCCTGACCCCAAGTGGAGGAGTTCTAATACCTCTTGTTTGCGAGTGAGGGAACAATGGAGCAGGAGGTTGGCCGGAGAATCAGAGTAGCAGGAGCGGTATTGCATTCACTTAACTGCACCGTTGTGGTGAGCTGAGCTGGTATGCAAAGCTCTTGTTCTATCGGTCTACTAGGAGTAGAGTCCCTGCTGCTTTGCTTTGAAGGGAGCAAGTCGAACAGTGTTCGCTTGTTGTTTTGTCACGTGTGTATGTCCTTCTGATGTCCTTGTACCTGCTGGTGTGTTGGGTTTTTATGATTTGCGTCTCTAGGGATTCAGCAGTCTGTTTGGTAACTCTTTACAGGGAGTTTGAAAGGGACCAGTGGCTAAAGCAATAGAACAGCTGACTATTTATACACACAGAAACAATACCATCCGATTACGGCAGCTACTTCAACACATTATAAAGAGATCTGACACAGCTGAGAGGACAGTGTGAATCTGTTCCTGTGTTTGCTTGTTTTCATGGTCAGTGATCCATAGAATTGAAATAAGGATAACATTTCTCTGTAATGTTTCCTGCAGACATCCAGCAGTTGGTGGTTAAAGAAGAGGTTCCCCCTGAGCAGCAGGAGTGGAGCCCCAGTCTGGACCAGGAGGACCCACCAGAGCCCCCACACATTAAAGAGGAACAGGAGGAACTCTGGACCAGTCAGAAGGGAGAGCACCTTCAAGGGCTGGAGGAGGCTGATATCACCAAGTTCCTATTCACTCCTGTCCCTGTGAAGAGTGAAGATGATGAAGAGAAACCTCAGTCCTCACAGCTTCATCAAAGACAAACTGAACAGATGGAAACAAGAGCTGATAGAGAGGACTGTGGAGGACCAGAACCAGCCAAGAACTCACATCCAGATCCACATTTACAACCTGAGACTGAAGACAGTGGAGAGCCCAGAGAACTTCAGTCAAGTTTTAACTGTCTGAGAAATGATGAAGTCTCAGAAACCATATGTAACTCTGAAGAGAAATCATTCAGCTGCTCAGTTTGTGGTAAAATATTTTCACGTAAGGGAAAGTTGACACAACACATGACTGTCCACACAGGGGAGAGACCATTCAGCTGCTCAGTTTGTGGTAAAATATTTACACAGAAGGGAAGTTTGACAAGACACATGGTCATCCACAATGTGGAGAAACCATTCAGTTGCCCATTTTGTGGGAAAGAATTTACACTGAAGCAAACTTTTAAAGGACACATGGCCATCCACACAGGGGAGCAACCATTCAGCTGCTCATTTTGTGGTAAACGATTTACACGGAAGGGAAAGTTGACACAACACATTTCTATACACACTGGGGAGCACCGATTCAGCTGTGAAGTTTGTGGTAAAACATTTCCAGAGAAGGGACATTTGACACGACACACATTCATCCACACAGGGGAGAGACCATACAGCTGCAATGTTTGTGGTAAAAGATTTACACTGAAGGGAAGTTTGATGCGTCACATGGCCGCCCACACAGGTGAAACACCGTTCAGCTGCAGCGTTTGTGACCAAAGATTCTCCTTGGAGAAACATCTCCAAAGACACAAATGTGACGGCCTTCAGTCCTCAAAACCTCTTCAACACCAAACTGAGCAGAACAGAGAGGCAGAGCCTGGAGCCAGCAGCTCAACTGAACAGAGGGAAACAGGAGCTGATGGAGAGGACTGTGGAGGACCAGAACCAGCCAGGAACTCAGATACAAATACACATTCTGAGACTAGAGACAGTGCTTTTTGTAAAGAGTCCAAAGAACATCTGTTACATCTTGAAACTGAAGAAAAGAATGGAGACTCGACTGAAACTGAATACAGTGATGATTATTCTAAGGAGACCAGAAAACCTCAGTCAGATTTGATCTTTCTCAAAAATAATGAAGTCTCTAAAAATGTTAATGCTGATGAAAATCCATTAATCTGCTCAGTTTGTGGTAAAGAATTTACAAGGAAGGCCAATTTGACACGACATATGGCCATCCACACAGGGGAAAAAAGATTCAGCTGCTCAGTCTGTGGTAAAACATTTAGACAGAAGGAACATATGACAGTACACATGGCTATGCACACAGGGAAACCTTTTAGCTGCTCAGTTTGTGGCAAACAATTTATACGGAAGGCAGATATCGAAGGGCACATGGTCATCCACACAGGTGAGAAAAAATTCAGCTGCAGCGTTTGTGACCAAAGTTTCACTTTGGAGAAACAACTCCACAGACACAAATGTGCCTTATTCCCCAAAGCTTCATCAAAACCAACTGAGTAGAAGAGAGATACAGAGGAGAGGACTGTGGAGGACCAGCACCAGCCAGGAACTCACATCCAGATACACATTCACAACCTGAGACTAAAGATAGTCAAGAGATCACAGAACTCCAGTCAGGTTTAACAACTCACTGACTCACTCATTTTCAACAACTTACGTTGGAACCCAAACTTTCCTTTCTAGAGCCACATTAACCAGCTCAGACCCAATTTGTTCCCAGGCCAATGTGTAATCTCTCCACCTAGTCCTGGGTCTTGCACCTCTATAGGGAGGCGTCCAGGGAACATCATTACCAGCTGCCTGAACCATCTCAACTAGCTCCTCCCCAAGCAAATGAGCATCAGCTCTACTCTGTAGAGTCTCTCAAGATGACTGAGCTTCTCACCCTTTCTCTTAGGGAGACATTCTTTAGGTCATGCCTTCATGCCTTTAGAAGAGGGTAGGTACTTGCAGAGGCCAACCCCCACTAAAGCAAGTCCGACATACTGCCGAAAACTCGGACATAGCTGTCCATTTGAGCTTACAGAGATTGGATGGCCCTTAGAAGGGACCCCTCACCCCATACTCTCGCAGCGCCCCGCACAGTGTTTCCATGGGACCTGGTCCAGATCCACAAAACACATGTAAACCTGACGAGCATACTTCCAATCCCCCTCCAGAATCTCTGCAAGAGTGATGAGCAGGTCCGTTTTTCAACAGCCAGGATGGAATCTGCATTGTTCCTCTTCAAACTGAGGTTCGCTTATTTTTTGAAAAATGGTATGAGATGTATTCCTGATTAAAAACTAGCTGGTGCTCAGTTTGTGATAAAACATTAGATGGAAGGGAACCTTGACACATGGCTGTCCACTCAAAGGTGGAGGCAGCAATTCTGAAGTACCTTGTTGTCAAAACAAGCTTTGTCAAAATTTGTGAATAGCTCCTCACCATCTGCTACGGATATGTACTGTGTGTGGGCTGGAAAACTAATCTGGTTGTGGACAGTGAGGAGATATTCACTGACATTAATGCATCAGAAAGATTCATACACAAACACACATGTTATGGACTAAATGAGTAATCCAAGTTTTTCCTTTTACAAATTAATGAAGCATATTTGTTTGTCTGTGCAGCTGTATGCTAAATGTTGAAGATTTGTTTAAAACTATTAAGCTGTTTATCTTTGGGGAACTTGTAACTTTTAAACACATGTGTCATTCTTCTCCACAGATGTCCAGCAGCTTGTGGTGGTTAAAGAAGAGGTTCCCCCTGAGCAGCAGGAGTGGAGCCCCAGTCTGGACCAGGAGGACCCACCAGAGCCCCCACACATTAAAGAGGAACAGGAGGAACTCTGGACCAGTCAGGAGGGAGAGCAGCTTCAAGGGCTGGAGGAGGCTGATAATTCGGATTCAAAGAGTTGGTTGCTCTCTGAATCTGAGACTGATGACAGCATTGACTGGGAGGAGACCAGTGAACCTCAGTCATGTTCAAACCCTCTGCCAAACAATGAAGAATCTCTAAATGACATGAAATATAATACTGGGAAAATATCAGAGTGGTCCTCTGAATGTGTTACAAGTTCTGGCCACGAGGGACAAATGCAGAAACATGATGAAATCCAAACAGGAAAGACACCATTTAGTTGCTCTGTTTGTGGAAAAGGCTACAAAATCAAAGACTCCTTAACGAAGCATATGAAGGTGCATACAGATGGAAAATGTTTCAGTTGCTCAGTTTGTCTAAAAAAGTTTGTACGGAAAGGAGAGCTTGAGAGGCACATGAGAAGTCACACAGGGGAGAAACCATTAATGTGTTCAGTATGCGGTGTGAGATTTGCAACACATGGAAATCTAATTCGACATTTGGCCGTTCACACAGGGAAGAAACCATACATTTGTTCAGTTTGTGGTAAAACGTTTTCAGTACACGAATCTCTTAAACGTCACTTGACTGTCCACACAGGAGAGAGACCATTCAGTTGTTTAACTTGCGGTAAAAGTTTTTCCGACCATGGATATCTGAAAAAACACTTGGTAGTCCACACTTTGGAGAAGGAACTCATTTGTTCACTTTGTGGTAGAAAGTTTGCACAAAACATACAGCTGAAACGTCACCTGGCTATCCACAGTGGGGATAAACCCTTCAGTTGCTCAGTTTGTGGTAAGAGTTTTGCACTAGATGGATATCTGAAAAAACACTTGGTTGTCCACAATGGGGAGAAGCCATTCAGTTGCTCCGTTTGTGGCAAAACTTTTGCGGTAGAAAGATATCTGAAGAACCACTTGCTTGTCCACAGTGATGAGAAACCATTCAGCTGCCTAGTTTGTGGCAGGAGATTCACTCAGCGCAATCACGTCAAAGTACACAAGTGTGTTGGTGAGACAAGCAAAAATTAATAAATCTTGAGTGATATTATTTTCTAGTGGTTTTAAAGTAATATAGCAATTTACATATTAATTATATATTCTGTTCTAAATTAATTTGTATCTTTGGAATGTGTAAAGAAGAATGCAGCAAAGCAAGTGTGCTATACGAGGAGTACTAATTGGCTGAATGTCGGGGGCAATAGGACAGCTGCCGTCTAGGAGTAATAAAAGCCAGAAAGAATGAGGTTTGAGAGTTGCAGGGGTTATTGACTAAACTGAAAACCCTTTCTCTCTGGCTGCTCAAACATCTTGTAAACCCACATAGATATTGTGACTTGTGGGTCAGCCTTCTGGGTCAAACTCCAAAGCCATTGGTGGCGAGAAGACCACAGCTGAGAACAATCTCTATTGTATTCTCAATCCATTCATTAATCCATTCGTTAAATATAACAAAGGACACTTTGATAGTTTAGTTGTTTATTTCCCAAAGGAATTTAAAACTGCCTAAATACTGAGGGAAAGACTCAACCTTGAAGAAATCTCCAAAATAGGAGCTGCTTGATCTTTTCAGCAAAGATGAAGCCACATGATTGTTTTGTGTTTTTATTTGCCTATCTTATATAACTCTTTTCTTTGAACTGTGCCTTTTTAGGAATTACATGTATTCATTGATTGGAACCTTTAATTGATCAAAATGTTGCATGCCATCTATACGGCACTGTATATATAGCCTGGTTCTACCAGACCATCGTACTTCATTTCATTTGTACAGAAGGTCTGGAATCGCTCAATTGACAAACGTTAACTCACTTGAGGGCGGATGTCTGTCGAAGTTTAAAACTATTGGATCTGCCCAGTGTCACTCTAGATCTGCCAACCAACCATGTCATGCGCCGGCTTCTGAGCCACTCCTTCTGTTCGCTGATTGTCCAGAGAAAATCTAAGAATATACCGCACACCTAGACTGACTACTGAAGGGAAATGAAAATTGAGCGGAAGTAGTTGGCGGGCGGTGCCAGGCTACTGTGTATACATCTTGCTTTTCTAAAACGTGCTTTATAAATGAAATGACTGAATTGTCAAACCTGTTTTTCTACAATAAACATAATCCATATGTTATCTGAGAGAGTTGGTGGCTGTTATAATCATTCTGCAACAACAACAAATTTCCAAGTGTCTACAAAAACAAATTCTTCCGCCAAGGCTCAGCAAGGAGTCTTTTTCTAAATCTTATCTAATCTTTATTTAATTTTAATGTATATCATCACTTTATTTGTCACTTGTGTGTATGTGTATTTCCTATTTCTACGACAAAACTTTATTTGAAACTGCTATGCACACAGAAAAAAGAAAATAACAAGAAACACATTTTTTCACAGACTTTGAATCGTTTTGTAATAGTTTACTCTTGCATTTAAATATGATGTTTGGTTGTTATGGTGTCAGGTTTTGAGGTGATCAGAGTTTCACAAAAACAGTCAAAAGTTTCAGAGATAGGTCCTAAGCAATCAGAAGAAACCAACCATTCATTCCTAATCACATACTTTTTCTTTGTACTACACTACATACTAACTAAAGCATGCTGGTTTGTGTACTACAAAGGGTAATTGGAAGTGTTGGGGCATCTGAGTAGTGTTGGCATACTGCATTTGATAAGCATGTATTGTGACATCCTTAATCTTTTTCTGGGATACTAAAAAGTATGGTAGTATGGGGATTGGATCACAGGGCAATATGTCAGGAACCAATCAGCAAATTTACACAGCAGTAGTTACTGAGGTTTACCACAAGAGGGCAGCACCTGTACATCAAACCAGCAGTTCAGACCAATTGGTTCATTATCAGGAACTCCTTCATACACAGATAAGTGAGAGTGCCTTTGAAATGCTGTTGTGTGAAATGAGCCTGGACCTGCCCGCGCTTAGTTTAAAACAGCGTTTTAAAGGATCAGTCTTAAACAAATCTGATGTTCAGAGCCTGATCAACAATGTGTATGATTCAAATGTTCCTACACTGAAATAAATGTAATAAATTTCAACAATTTTTTTCATTTCATGTTTGAATTATTCCTGACCATTTCTAGAACATATTTAATTACATTTTTGTTTTGTTTTACGAAAAGACCAACTTATTTTGTTTTTGAAGTCTTCAAATTTAGTAACATTTAATTCATTTTGTTTCCCAATCATTTATTAAGTTTAGACACATGTTTAATTAAGTTAAAAAAAATACAGATGTCTATAAAAATTACTAATCTTATCTGGGAGATGATATAATTATTATATGCTCTATATATACAAACATTTATTACAAAGAATAATTGAATTGAAAGAAAAATGTAAATCAATATCTATTTATTTCTGTCTTTTGGAGAATGGAAGAAATGCTTCCTCAGAGTAATCCCAGTCCCTGTTGGAGTCAGTCAGAGCATTTCCATAGAGAGCCACTTTGCATCAGCAGCACCATGCTCCAGTGCTCTGGGAGAGTTTATAGTCCTGAGAGTTGAACACTGGATGACTGACAGCTGTCCTTCATGACAACAGAAGCCACAGAAATCCTCCTCACCACCAACATGACTCTGATCTGCGTCCTCATCTGGACTCTCCTCTGCTTCACTCAGGGTGAGGGAGATCTTTCTTCTGTGATGTGAGAACCATTTGGAGTGAAGCTGAGTTCCACCTCACCATCTCATGTCCAGTGTTTCTTCTCTCTCCTCAGGGTCTGTGGGACAAAGTGTTGTTGTGACTCAGCCAGCAGCCAAGTCAGTGCAGCTCGGTCAAACTGTTTCTATTGACTGTAAAGCCAGTCCAAAAGTTACTGAGTACTCTAGTCCTCGATATTACCTGGCCTGGTACCAACAGAAAACTGGAGAAGCTCCTAAACTTCTGATCTACATCACATCAGAGAGATTTACTGGAGTCTCCTCCAGATTCAGTGGCAGTGGAGCAGGGAATGGGCTTGACTTCACTCTGAGCATCAGTGGAGTCCAGGCTGAAGATGCAGCAGTTTATTACTGTCAGAGTCATCATACCATCAACAGCCAAGCTGTGTTCACACAGTGAAAAACCGTCGTACAAAAACCTCCCTCAGTCAGACTGAACTGACTGCTGCAGCTGGAAGCTACTGCAGAGACTGATACAGTTCACTAAGCACATACGCACACACACACACACACACACACACACACACACACACACACACACACAGGCAATGATAATATTTGTAAAAGTTTAACAACCATTACCAGAAGCATTGAAATATTTAAAACCCTTTGTTAACATCTTTCTAAAACCATAATTCCAGAAGGTGACATCTGCAGACTATAAGCCCTGATCTATGGGCAGGAGGCATAAAGAGAACTCTTAAATCTCAACAAAAGCTGTTCAACATTTATAAGACTATCTGTGGGGAAATATTTGAACACGACGAGCCATTTATGACACCTCACCATAATCAATCAGTGGGATTTAGTGCAACATTAGTACAAAATATCATCTAAATGCTTTTAGTTCAAATCTGACAGCATTAGCTGAAAACCATAATTATAATTGCCTTTAGTTTTAAACAACAATAATTACATTTAAAGGACTCTTACAGATTCAACAATATTAGTTGAATAAGCAGCTGTAACTTATCATCTGCATAATGACAAAGTTTTTACTCTACAGTATAGAAGCAAACACTGTCATTTACTTTACTGATGGCAGCTCTTAGATCCTTACTTGATATCTGATGTTCTTTTGATCCACGTTTACCCTTACACACCTGACAAATCAAACCAAATGCACAATTGAATTTTTTTCTGAAATTGAAATACAACACAATACATTAAAGATTTAGTAATGTTCAAATATGATACTTTTTATAAAGCTGCGGTTTCATATTTGATACATTTTCAGTGCAATTATACTGTTAATTATGGCACCGGATATTCAATATTATGTTATTATAAGTTGCTTCAATACAGTTAATCTTGATATCGAAAATTTTTAAGAGTATAAATGTTATTCTAACACTAACTCTTTTATTATCAAGTTTTTGAAAACAGTAACACTGTTTGTTACAGTCATGTGGTCAGTTAAAAAGCTTAACACACTTTAAAATAATTTAAAATGCTTTAAAAACTACTTCAGCTTCAATGGCCTGTATGAGAACTTTAACTATAGAGGCTGTTTGATTTTTAGTGAAGGATGTTACTGTTCTCGTCCTATCTATTTCATCTGTATTATATTTATTGATTTTTTTTCATGATGACTTCTTTGACAAACATCTATTTTCAAACAATATAAGAGATATTAAAATAACCAGCAATTATTCCACATCATCCTGAGTTTCTGTTAATCTCCATGCATGATCTGTTGAGGACAGCTCCAGTTGACTGACTCTGTGTGTTTGCATATGTGTCCTGCCTCTCTGCTCCCAGCCGTTAAGAGGCCAGTGTTGATCAGTGGCTGTCCAGGCCTTTCAGAGAACCACTGACACGCCGGCAGCACAATGATGATGTCTGTGATTCTCCTGCTGGCCACCCTGGGGCTCTTTGTTCAGGGTGAGACTCTCTTCTGAAAACTTTGCTTCAGGACTCAACCAGGTTCACCAGCACAATGATGGAGCAACACTGAAACAAGCAGCGTTTACCTGCTTCCATCTGCTCTCCATGTTAAAGAGATGATGCTCTTCTGTTTGGAGGCTGACCATCTTCCTCCAAGCTGGATGTGTCTCAGTAACCCTTCTCCTCTTTCTCATGTTTTACAGGTTCATCCGGAGAAATCATCCTGACTCAGTCTCCTGAATCTCAGTCTGTTGTTCCAGGACAGACCGTCTCTATCAGATGTAAAACCAGTTCATCTGTTAGTAGCAGCCTCCACTGGTACCTTCAGAAACCTGGAGAAGCTCCTAAACTCCTGATTAATTACGCTACATCCCGTCAGTCAGGAGTTCCAGATCGTTTTAGTGGAAGTGGATCTAACACTGACTTCACTCTGAGCATCAGTGGAGTTCAGGCTGAAGATTCAGGAGTTTACTACTGTCAGCAGAGTGCTAGCTTCCCGTTCACACAGTGATATAACGTCGTACAAAAACCTCCTCAGCTGGAGAGGAACTGATCTGACTCAACAGCTGCACTGAAACTAGAACAACAGAGGTTTGACTTAATTAAATCAAGTTTATAATAATTCACTACAACAATTTAACACTAAACATATTACATTCAACCCACAATGTAATAATCTTATACTTAAATTTCTTATTTTTTTAAACTAACATCTTTCAGTATGAACCACAGTTGGAACGTTTGTGTAACCGTTTGTGTAAAAACATTTGAACACTCAAACTGAATATTATTTTTATATTTTACATAATCTTTCATTAAACATAAACATTTGGAAATAAATATAGGAAATGTATATAATGCTTATAATTATAATTGTAATACTTTCATTAATACAGCTCACTTTTTTCAGTATGAAGCACATTTTCAATTATTTGACTAACCTATGTTAATAATTTGCAACACAGGAATACTAACACTGCAGATAATATTTCTTTATGTATACATGTTCTAAACAACTCATTGAAAAATAAATAACTACATTTCAACTAAATAAAACAAATTTTGATTATTTCTCAAAAATGTAATTCATAGGTTTTTTTTATGTTATGTCTTCCAGTAACAAGAAACGTATTTCATGATTAAAAACCAAACGGAATTCATTAAAATGGAAATACAAAACATTTGAATCGTCTTTTTTTCATCTCATTATTTTTCTTGACGGTTTGCCAACAAGAAACATTTTGGAGAAATAAAAACAGATTTAATAAACTTCACATGAAACTCAGTAAAATAAAAGAGAACCAGCTGGATTATTATTATTACAGAAGAATATGTAATTCTGTCTGTCTTGAAAATGGCTAATTTCCAGAACATAATTCAGGAAAGTTGTGTGTTTTGTTTGATTAAACTAAAAATAAATATCTTATGATTTGAACAAAAAAAAAGTATTCATGAAAAATGTAAATGAATAAGATTGTATGTCTATTTGTCGTCTCTTTAATGCCCTTTGTGGTTCTTTAGCAAAAAAAGGTTTGCAAATATTAATCCAGATTTAGAAACTGCACATCAAACAAATGTCATGTATCTTCATGATGATAATATCATTATTTTAATTTCAACTTCACACATTTTTTTTCTTGATATTTTATTAGTTTTACGATTTATGCATTTTGTTTGTTGAAGTGAGCAAAATGTATGAAGACATTCTGATGATAATTAAACATGAAAACAAGTGATTTGATGAACTCGTCTTTATTATGTGGAAACACTGAATAATATTGAAACACAGCAACAAGCCAGTAAATATCTTTAGATGTGAACTAACAGAGAGAGACAGTCCCAGAGTCAAAGCAGCAGCAGAGTCCCAGTGAGTCAGCTCAGGACTGGGGACACTGGTCTCTCCTCAGTGTCTCTGAGAGCGGAGCCTGGGAGCCCTGGGTGGCCTCACAGGTCACAGAGCCCACCTTCCTCCACTGGTCTGCAGGGAGCCTCAGGGTGCTGCTCCAGCTGTAGAGGCCGTCCTTCTCCAGCAGCCCGGGGCTCCTGCTCTCCTCCCACCTGCTGCTGCTGCCGTCCACCTTCCAGGCCAGACTCCAGCCTGAGGGGAAGCCCTTGTTGGCCAGGCACATGAGCGTGGCCTTCCCCTGCTGCAGCTCCTCTGTGGAGGGGGGCAGCACCGTCAGGGTGGGGCGGACATCACCTATAGGAGACACCAATCAGCTTAGAGGACAGGGACCAAACAGCTGTCAATCAAACACCAGCATCTTGGACACCTTGTAGCACCTGATAATGTTAAATTCCCTAATATAATGTAGTTTCTCCTGGGAATTTACAAAATGTGGCACCTCACTTGACCGAAAATGCAATAAAACGCCAATTTAGTCACATCTGTCCACCAAACACCAGCATCCTAGGGACACCTTTACTGTGTGAGAGTGGATTTACTCATTGAAGGAGTTTCAGTCAGATGGTTTCTCTGCTCCACCAGTCACTCACTCACACATTGTTTCACTTCCCTTAAAGAAACCTCTCATGCACATCAGCACAGACAGAGTCCTCATCTGACCTGAATACTTTAAACTACACTACAAATGAAACAATCACACTTTATATTGTTTACTGTTTGAAGGAAACAATAAGTTGTGGTCTGAATATATTTTCACTCGTTTGGTCAAAGTCCTGGAACATTTAAACATATTTACTGTTAAAACTCTCCAAGGTTAAAAGTTAATGAGATCCAAAGTTCAAAGACTTTATCGGCCATAAGAAACTGACAAGATTTAAACACAATGTACTTCAGAGAACTGTCCACATTATTTCAAACTGAGCTTTAGAGTCTATTTGAGACTGAGACTATGTCAACAAATTTTCACATTTTACAAAAAGTATTTTTTTCCTCAATCAAACTATTAAAAATAAGTTTTACTCAGCGACAAAATGGAAGGTGAAGTTTGGAAACATTTTAAAAGTATGAGGGTTGTAAAAATGAGCCTCTAAATTAATCTAAATCATCCCATTAAAATGGATATGCACTACAAATGTTCACACAAACTAATTTGAGCCTTAACCAGTGATACTATATTTAGTATTTGAAGCAGAAACTTACTTCCAACCTCCAGTCTGGTTCCTCCACCAAAAGTCAACCACAGTGATACAAACTGGTTGAGTCGCCGTACAAAAACCTCTCACTGTAGAGACACGGCTCTCTGACTCTGTCACGACAAACTCTACATGAACTCTTCCTGTTTTTATTTGCCTTCTAACTTTTTAAATGTCTATTAAACAACTACAATTCTTATTTAATGATCTTCCAATTTTCCCGTTTATCGTATTCTGTTAATTGCTTTTCGTTTAGCATAAAATGAAAGATGACACAAGACGTCCTAATGAACATTCATCCACAGGCATCATGGCGAACAAACATAAGAACTTACTCACGGCCTGATAAAGATTTTAAATACTTTATCAATCCCAAAGGGGCAAGACAATTTTACAGTCAATCCCATCCATTCAGATAAAAAAAATATAAACATAAACTATCAATAGAATGAAAAATCGACATAAAAGTGACAACAAGTGCACAGATCAATGTGTGGCTTCAAGTCGATCCCACATAAAATAGATCACTGTCACTTTTTTCATTAATAGTTTTCGGTTTAAGATAAAGATAATCAAGACAAATTAAATAAGTTTGATGTGAAGTTTCTATATGTGGATTTATATGTACAAACTGTTGCTGCTAAAGAACCACAAAGACAAAACAACTGAAATTAAATTTCATTGGTTTAAAAATTGTGTTTATCCCATTTGGTCTAAATCATGAAATACGAACAAAGCAGACTAAACTACTACAGTATATTTTAGACATGATTAGTATTATTTCAGTCATTAACTAAATTTGTTTTTTTGAGTTGAAGATTTTAAACTTATTTCACAATGAGTATGTTCAGGTTTTAAAGCAAAATTGTTGAAAATAATAAAATAATATTTACAATTTTAGTTTTCATGTGTTGGTAACAACACAGTCATTGACATACATGTATCAAATAACTTAAAGTGTGCTGCATAATCAAATAGGTTAATTTTTATTATTTTTAAATAAATAAAATGAACATTGTGGGTTAAATGTAATACTGTATATTTAGTGTTAAGAAGTAGAAGTTGTAAATTATTATTAACTTTTTGTTCAATCAAACCTCTGTTGTTCTAGTTTCAGTGCAGCTGTTGAGTCAGATCAGTTCCTCTCCAGCTGAGGAGGTTTTTGTACGACGTTATATCACTGTGTGAACGGGAAGCTTTCATCCTGCTGACAGTAGTAAACTCCTGAATCTTCAGCCTGAACTCCACTGATGCTCAGAGTGAAGTCAGTGTTAGATGATTTACTTCCACTAAAACGATCTGGAACTCCAGACTGACGGGTTATATCGTTATAAATCAGGAGTTTAGGGGCTTTTCCAGGTGTCTGAAGGTACCACTGGAGATCAGCATCAACAGCTGAACTGGTTTTACATCTGATAGAGACAGTCTGTCCTGGAACAACAGACTGAGATTCAGGAGACTGAGTCAGGATGATTTCTCCTGATGAACCTGTAAAACACGAGAAAGAGGAGAAGGGTTACTGAGACACATCCAGCTTGGAGGAAGATGATCAGCCTCCAAACAGAAGACCATCATCTCTATAACATGGAGAGCAGATGGAAGAAGGTAAACGCTGCTTGTTTCAGTGTTGCTCCATCATTGTGCTGGTGAACCTGGTTGAGTCCTGAAGCAAAGTTTTCAGAAGAGTCTCACCCTGAACAAGGAGCCCCAGGGTGGCCAGCAGTAGAATCACAGACATCATCATTGTGCTGCCGGCGTGTCAGTGGTTCTCTGAAAGGCCTGGACAGCCACTGATCAACACTGGCCTCTTAACGGCTGGGAGCAGAGAGGCAGGACACATATGCAAACACACAGAGTCAGTCAACTGGAGCTGTCCTCAACAGATCATGCATGGAGATTAACAGACACTCAGGATGATGTGGAATTATTGCAGGTTATTTTAATATCGCTTACAATTTTTTTACGAGAGATGTCTGTCCATGAAGTCATCATGAAAACCGGTCATTAAATATAATACAGACAATTTAGATAGGATAATAACGGTCACATCCTTCACAAAAATCACGCAACATCTTTAGCTACAGTTCAAATAATGCCATTGAAACTGAAGTAGGTTTTAAAGCACCTTACTTTATTTTGAAAAATGTTTACTTTTTTTAGTCTTTAACTGACTACATGACTGTAACAAACAGTGTTAATGTTTTAAAAGACTTGATAATAAAAACGTTAGTGTAAGAATAACATTTATATTCTTAAAAATTGTTCAATTATCAAGATTTACTGTATTGAAGAACTTATAATAACATAATATTGAATATCTGGTGCCATATTTAACAGTATAATTGCACTGACAATTTATCAAATATGAAACTGCAGCTTTATAAAAAGTTTCATATCTGAACATCCCTAAATCTTTAATGTATTGTGTTGTATTAAAATTTCAGAAAAATAGAACTTCTGCATTTGGTTTGATTTTTCAGGTAAGGGTAAACGTGGATCAAAAGAACATCAGATATCAAGTAAGGATCTAAGAGCTGCTATCAGTAAAGTAAATGACAGTGTTTGCTTCTATACTGTAGAGAAAGGCCTGTGTATGTTGCCCTCTGTGTCACTGTGTGTTAGGCAGAAATTATCTTGTCTTAATTGGTCAATCTAAAAAGTTTGTCACTATGCAGATGATGCAGTGGTCTAAGTTACAGCAGCTTATTCAACTTATATTGTTGAATCTGTAAGAGTCCTTTAAATGTAATTAATGTTGTTTAAAACTAAAGACAAGTATACAGTAATTATTTTTTTCAGTTCATGCTGTTAGATTTGAACTGAAAGCATTTAGATTATATTTTGTACTAATGTTGAACTAAATCCCACTGATTGATTATGGTGAGGTGTCATAAATGGTTCTTCATGTTTGTTCAAATATTTCCTCACAGATTGTTTTATTAATCCAAACAGCTTTTGTTGATTTCTCTCTATGCCTCCTGCCCATAGATCAGGGCTTATAGTCTGCAGACAACACCTTCTAGAGGAGGAATCTGTTTGTGTCCTGACCTGATAACATGGTTGGTTTCATAAAGATGTTAACAAAGGGTTTAGAGTATTTCAATGTTTCTGGTAATGTTTGTTAAACTTTTAAAAATATTATCGGTGTGTGTGTGTGTGTGTTTGTTTGTGTGTGTGTGTGTGTGTGTGTGTGTTTGTTTGTGTGTGTGTGTGTGTGTGTGTGTGTGTATGTTTGCTTAGTGAACTGTAACAGTCTCTACAGTAGCTTCCAGCTGCAGCAGTCAGTTCAGTCCGACTGAGGCACGTTTTTGTACGATGGTTTTTCACTGTGTGAACACACGTTGACTGCTGTGATAACTCTGACAGTAATAAACTGCTGCATCTTCAGCCTGGACTCCACTGATGCTCAGAGTGAAGTCAAGCCCATTCCCTGCTCCACTGCCACTGAATCTGGAGGAGACTCCAGTAAATCTGTCTGATGTTAAGGAGATCAGAAGTTTAGGAGCTTCTCCAGTTTTCTGTTGGTACCAGGCCAGGGAATATTGAGAATCATGGTAGTGACGAACTGTTGTACTGGCTTCACAGTCAATAGAAAGAGTTTGACCGAGCTGCACTGACTTGGCTGCTGGCTGAGTCACAACAACACTTTGTCCCACAGACCCTGAGGAGAGAGAAGAAACACTGGACATGAGATGGTGAGGTGGAACTCAGCTTCACTCCAAATGGTTCTCACATCACAGAAGAAAGATCTCCCTCACCCTGAGTGAAGCAGAGGAGAGTCCAGATGAGGACGCAGATCAGAGTCATGTTGGTGGTGAGGAGGATTTCTGTGGCTTCTGTTGTCATGAAGGACAGCTGTCAGTCATCCAGTGTTCAACTCTCAGGACTATAAACTCTCCCAGAGCACTGGAGCATGGTGCTGCTGATGCAAAGTGGCTCTCTATGGAAATGCTCTGACTGACTCCAACAGGGACTGGGATTACTCTGAGGAAGATGGTTCTCCACGGATCAATCACTTTATCACAGGATTGATCAGGAATGTGTCAGTGATCATATTATTTGAGTATAGCTTGATGGCTTTGGATGAGAGTTCATTAAGAAAGTTGTTTGTCGTATTTAATTTTATGCTGGAAGAAAAGTGTTTTTTAACAAAATACAATAAATTAAAAAATGTAAGTACGTTAATGTGAGGAATGATGGTGTTGTTTCATA
The DNA here is from genome assembly GCA_949357725.1 of Hyperoplus immaculatus. Taxonomy (NCBI): domain Eukaryota; kingdom Metazoa; phylum Chordata; class Actinopteri; order Uranoscopiformes; family Ammodytidae; genus Hyperoplus; species Hyperoplus immaculatus. Next base: position 903,450 of record OX442367.1, on the reverse strand, counting down.
AATAATTAAAAATGAAGTTGTTAATAAAAAACAGGAAGAGTTTGTTGTGACAGAGTCAGAGAGCCGTGTCTCTACAGTGAGAGGTTTTTGTACGGCGACTCAACCAGTTTGTATCACTGTGGTACACGTTCGGTGGAGGAACCAGACTGGATGTTAACTGTAAGTACCATTGACTTCTAAAACTATTTACTTAAATATTTTTTTCTGTTTTTATTTAATATAAACAAGCTGTTCTTTAATATTTTTGCTGATAGTTGAAATATAATATAATTATAGTGACAATTACGGCACTGTAATACAGGTCAAACTCTGTCTGATGAAGGAACTCTTTAGTTGATCTTCAAAATGTTAATTTTAAAAGTTGTTATCTTATACTTTATTAAGTTTTGCGTTGAAGAACATATTTTGATTCATAATTTTGTTCAGAGAAAAAGTTCAGTTTTAAAAATGCATCCGAACAAAAATTAAATCAATTGATTTAAATTCAATACAACTTTAAATTCCAGCTGAAGAAATCTAACAACTATTAATTAATTCAGTCAATTAATTGGAAATATTTCATTTTGTTTTTCTCAATCTTCTTTTAAGACGTATCAATGTCATCACTGGAGCATCTAAATATCATAATGTCACTGTATTTCTTAACATCCTGAATAAGTAGAATTAAGTCTAGAATTTAATTTAGTCGAGTAAGTGTTTTTTAGAACTCAAAATGTTTGTCAGTAGTGAAGTGTGTCTGTTGTCCTTTTTCAGTATTGATTATTAGATTAATGATTGAGAGCAAAAAACATCAACATTTTGGAACAAGTTGAAAAACGTAAAACATCTATAAAAGTCTCAATCTCTTCCTACGATAAATAACACAGAATGTTTTCACACTGATGTTTAACTTTGTTAATTCAACTAAAGAGAGTTTTCTACTTTCAACATTTTATCTTTAGTTCTGAAACTTGTCTGTTGCCATGGTTCAGCAGTGATGCCTGTCTGTTTCCATAGTTACTGAGTTCAGAGAGGGAAGTGAAACACTGAAGAGCAGTTTCATCCTATCATTTATCTCTCTCTCTCTCTCTGTCCTCCTGCAGTGGGCCGAGTGGCCCCCACTCTGACAGTGCTGCCCCCCTCCACAGAGGAGCTGCAGCAGGGGAAGGCCACGCTCATGTGCCTGGCCAACAAGGGCTTCCCCTCCGGCTGGAGTCTGGCCTGGAAGGTGGACGGCAGCAGCAGCAGCAGCTGGGAGGAGAGCAGGAGCCCCGGGCTGCTGGGGAAGGACGGCCTCTACAGCTGGAGCAGCACCCTGAGGCTCCCTGCAGACCAGTGGAGGAAGGTGGGCTCTGTGACCTGTGAGGCCACTCAGGGCTCCCAGGCTCCGCTCTCAGAGACACTGAGGAGAGACCAGTGTCCCCAGTCCTGAGCTGACCCTCTGGGACTCTGCTGCTGCTTTGACTGTGGGACTGTCTCTCTCTGTTATTTTACATCTAAAGATATTTACTGGCTTGTTGCAGAGTTTCAATATTATTCAGTGTTTCCACATAATAAAGACTTGTTCATCAAATCACTTGTTTTTATGTTTTATTATCATCAGAATGTCTTCATACATTTTCTCTTAATTTTGTCAGTGACTGTATATTGCTTTGTGATGGTTTAACAAAGGATGTGTAGGCTAGTCACACTTCAAAAACGAGCCGTAAGAATAATCAATAAAGCTGGATATTATGATCACACCAACCTCCTCTTTTTACATTCCCGTATCATAAAGTTCAATGACCTGGTTGAATATCAAGTTACACAAATCATGTTCAAAGCTAGAAACAAACTGCTACCAGGTAACATTCAAAAACTTTTTTTTGACAGAGAGGGTGGTTATAATTTGAGGGGACAGTTAAACTTTAAGACACTGGCTGCACGCATGACTTTAAAATGTCATTGCATCTCAATTGGTGGTGTGAAACTGTGGAATGGTATGAGCACGGAGCTAAAGCAATTGTCACTACTTCAGCCACAATTTAGTTTTTCACTTGTCTGTTCCCATTCTAACTCTCTTGTCATTTCAGACCCGGCCACTCCCCCCTGCTCTGCACTCCCTGTTGATTACTTTCACCTGGCCTAACCATACTCACCTGCTTCCCATCAGCTATTAGCCCCACAGTATATATACCGGTTCACTCCCTCAGTTCCCTGCCAGATTGTCTATCGTGTTTCGTAGCTCTCCAGCCTATTCTGCATTCTTGCCTGCCTGCCTGCCTGCCTGCCTGCCTGCCTGCCTGCCTGCCTGCCTGCCTGCCTGCCTGCCTGCCTGCCCGCCCGCCCGCCCGCCCGCTTGCGTTTTGACCTACCCTTCTGACCTTGGACTACCCTGTTGCCTGCCCCTACTGGATTTGTTTGCCTTGATACCTACTACCTGGTTTGAACAGCTCTTCATTAAAACTTTGTTGCTGTACTTGAACTGTTGTCTTGTCGTGCTCTTGGGTTCTTGCCTGCCATTTTGTGTCAACCTGACAGCAATGTCCAAACATGATTCAGTTCAAAAGAAAATTCAAAGCAATGATTTTTAAAAGGTACAGGGATGAGGGAGAGATTTAAGAAGGAAAGTATATAAAAAAAATAAAAAATAGTAATAATAAAAAATATATATTTTTTTTTTTTTTTTTTTTAGATTGTATATATTGTATATATATATTTAAAGTGTAATTATGGTGCATCATATTGAATGAATATTTGTATATAGATATATTGATTGTATAGATATGTGGATACATGTATATATATATAGATATGTGAATTGTACAAATATAAAGATATAGATATATGGATTGTATAAATGCATATAATAGATATATTTTTCTGTGAGGTGTATAATAGATATAGATATATGGATTATATAAATATAAAAAAAAAAATTATAGTATCAAATTGTATATTTGTATGTATTGTATCAAATATAGTATAACCAATTGTATAGATTTGTAAAAAGGATTATAAAGAACACAGGAAGCTAATATAATAAATATAAGTTATTGAGCTGTGGAAAAGGGGTAGGATCAAATAAGTTTATACTTCTTCCTACTCCTTTTCAGGCATATCAATTCAATGTTGTTTGTTTATTTTGTTTATTTTTATTTCTTTTGTGAAATCATTTGAACGTATTTTTTTGTTGTGTTTTCATGCTTTTCATTTTTCTTTTTTTGATATGTCTGAAATAAATTGAATCAAATCAAATCAAATCATATAATATAGAGACATATACACTGTAGAATGAAGGGCTTTATGAACTCCTCACTACAGTTTGATCAGGACAAACCAGCGATGGTCGTAGTGTGAGTCCATCATTTGTTGTCACAGTCGATATGAACACCTTCATAACTGAAACTTTCTCTGCTATAGTCGTTAGTGATGTAAATGTGATAATAAAACTTTAATACAAAACTCATGGTAGGAACATAATGATAAATCACATGTTATTACTGAAGTCTGATAAGGGTTAGGACTGTAATATTGTAAATGTTTTAGGGGTTTTCAAAGAACATGCATTATTAATTGAATAAAATTAATAAATATGTGGAAAATATTCTGTAAATAAAAAGCACAGTGTCATCATTATAGAGAGAAATACAATTAGTTTCATGAGCAGTTTTTTTAATATGGATTATCATTTAGAATCTTTCTGATGAAGAAACAAACAGGTAACTAAAGTGAACTGGAGATATGACAAACATACATAAATTAAATGTTAATAATTTAAAACTTTTAATGAATCCCTTTTGGTATTATTAATACATTATATTTATTGGTGAACAAAACACAAAAATGACCAAATTGAGTTTTAGACATGATTTGTAATTTTCGCGAAAGAGAAAAAAATGTGTCTGTCATAATAAACCTTTGGAACAAAACCCATGGTAGGAACATTTGAATGATTAATCATCTGTTATTTGTGAAGTGAAGAGAAAGAGAAATAAAGAGGAGAAAAATAAATAGAATGGGTTTTAAATCTGGATTAATATTAATATATTTCTCCCGCCAAAGATCATTAAAGGCAAATAAAAAGATGACAAGAACACAAATAAAATGTTAGTGTTTTGCATTTTCTTATAAATCCTTTTTTGTTTAATAATAAAATCCATTTGTTGGTTACTAAACAAAATATAATAATGATTTATAATTTTCCAGACTTCAAAAACTAACTGTTTTTACTTTCCTATATAAATATAAAATATACATCCATCTGTATGTACTTCCAAATGTTTATGTTAACTGAAAAACTGTGTAAAATATAAAAATAATATTTTTACACAAATTTACCAATGAATGGAAACTGTGCTTCATACTGAAATATGTTAGTTTAAAAAAAGTACACAATTATTACATTGTGGGTTAAATTAACATTTTGTGTTAAATGTTTTATATTTAGTGTTAAAATGTTCTAGTGTATTATGACTGACTACATATTATTAAGTCAAACCTCTGTTGTTCTAGTTTCAGTGCAGCTGTTGAGTCAGATCAGTTCCTCTCCAGCTGAGGAGGTTTTTGTACGACGTTATATCACTGTGTGAACGGGTAGCTGCTACTCTGCTGACAGTAGTAAACTCCTGAATCTTCAGCCTGAACTCCACTGATGCTCAGAGTGAAGTCAGTGTTAGATGATTTACTTCCACTAAAACGATCTGGAACTCCAGACTGACGGGTTGTAGCTGAATAAATCATGAGTTTAGGAGCTTCTCCAGGTTTCTGAAGGTACCACTGGAGGCTGCTACCAACAGATGAACTGGTTTGACATCTGATAGAGACGGTCTGTCCTGGAACAACAGACTGAGATTCAGGAGACTGAGTCAGGATGATTTCTCCTGATGAACCTGTAAAACATGAGAAAGAGGAGAAGGGTTACTGAGACACATCCAGCTTGGAGGAAGATGATCAGCCTCCAAACAGAAGAGCATCATCTCTTTAACATGGAGAGCAGATGGAAGAAGGTAAACGCTGCTTGTTTCAGTGTTGCTCCATCATTGTGCTGGTGAACCTGGTTGTGTCCTGAAGCAAAGTTTTCAGAAGAGAGTCTCACCCTGAACAAGGAACCCCAGGTTGGCCAGCAGTAGAATCACAGACATCATCATTGTGCTGCCGGTGTGTCAGTGGTTCTCTGAAAGGCCTGGACAGCCACTGATCAACAATGGCCTCTTAACGGCTGGGAGCAGAGAGGCAGGACACATATGCAAACACACAGAGTCAGTCAACTGGAGCTGTCCTCAACAGATCATGCATGGAGATTAACAGAAACTCAGGATGATGTGGAATAATTGCAGGTTATTTTAATATGTCTTAATTTTTTTTAATGAAGTCATCATGAAAACCGGTCAATAAATATAATACAGACAATGTAGATAGGATAATAACGGTCGCATCCTTCACTAAAAATCACGCAACATCTTTAGTTACAGTTCAAATAATGCCATTGAAACTGAAGTAGGTTTTAAAGCACCTTACTTTATTTTGAAGAATGTTTACTTTTTTTAGTCTTTAACTGACCACATGACTGTAACAAACAGTGTTAATGTTTTAAAAGACTTGACAATAAAAACGTTAGTGTTAGAATAACATTTATATTCTTAAAAATTGTTCAATTATCAAGATTTACTGTATTGAAGCAACTTATAATAACATAATATTGAATATCTGGTGCCATATTTAACAGTATAATTGCACTGACAATTTATCAAATATGAAACTGCAGCTTTATAAAAAGTTTCATATCTGAACATCCCTAAATCTTTAATGTATTGTGTTGTATTAAAATTTCAGAAAAATAGAAATTCTGCATTTGGTTTAATTTGTCAGGTGTGTAAGGGTAAACGTGGATCAAAAGAAAATCAGATATCAAGTAAGGATCTAAGAGCTGCCATAAGTAAAGTAAATGACAGTGTTTGCTTCTATAATGTAGAGAAAGGCCTGTGTATGTTGCCCTCTGTGTCACTGTGTGTTAGGCAGAAATGATCTTGTCTTAATTGGTCAATCTAAACAGTTTGTCACTATGCAGATGATGCAGTGGTCTAAGTTACAGCTGCTTATTCAACTTATATTGTTGAATCTGTAAGAATCCTTTAAATGTAATTAATGTTGTTTAAAACTAAAGACAAGTATACAGTAATTATTTTTTTCAGTTCATGCTGTTAGATTTGAACTGAAAGCATTTTGATTATATTTTGTACTAATGTTGAACTAAATCCCACTGATTGATTATGGTGAAGTGTCATAAATGGTTCTTCGTGTTTGTTCAAATATTTCCTCACAGATTGTCTTATTAATCTGAACAGCTTTTGTTGAGAGTTTTCTTTATGCCTCCTGCCCATAGATCAGGGCTTATAGTCTGCAGACATCACCTTCTAGAGGAGGAATCTGTTTGTCTCCTGACCTGGTAATATGGTTGGTTTCATAAAAATGTTAACAACGGGTTTAGAATATTTCGATGTTTCTGGTAATGTTTGTTAAGCTTTTAAAATATTACCGGTGAGTGAGTGTGTGTGTGTGTGTGTGTGTGTGTGTGTGTGTGGGTGTGTGTGTGTGTGTGTGTGTGTGTGTGTGTGGTGTGTGTGTGTGTGTGTGTGTGTGTGTGTGTGTGTGTGTGTGTGTGTGTGCTCAGTGAACTGTATCAGTCTGACTGAGGGAGGTTTTTGTACGATGGTTTTTCACTGTGTGAACACAGCTTGGCTGTTGATGCTATGATAACTCTGACAGTAATAAACTGCTGCATCTTCAGCCTGGACTCCACTGATGCTCAGAGTGAAGTCAAGCCCATTCCCTGCTCCACTGCCACTGAATCTGGAGGAGACTCCAGTAAATCTGTCTGATGTTCTGTAGATCAGAAGTTTAGGAGCTTCTCCAGTTTTCTGTTGGTACCAGGCCAGGTAATATTGAGAACCAGTACGGTGGACAACTTTTGGACTGGCTTTACAGTCAATAGAAACAGTTTGACCGAGCTGCACTGACTTGGCTGCTGGCTGAGTCACAACAACACTTTGTCCCACAGACCCTGAGGAGAGAGAAGAAACACTGGACATGAGATGGTGAGGTGGAACTCAGCTTCACTCCAAATGGTTCTCACATCACAGAAGAAAGATCTCCCTCACCCTGAGTGAAGCAGAGGAGAGTCCAGATGAGGACGCAGATCAGAGTCATGTTGGTGGTGAGGAGGATTTCTGTGGCTTCTGTTGTCATGAAGGACAGCTGTCAGTCATCCAGTGTTCAACTCTCAGGACTATAAACTCTCCCAGAGCACTGGAGCATGGTGCTGCTGATGCAAAGTGGCTCTCTATGGAAATGCTCTGACTGACTCCAACAGGGACTGGGATTACTCTGAGGAAGATGTTCCTCCACGGATCAATCACTTAATCACAGGATTGATCAGGAATGTGTCAGTGATATTTGAGTATAGCTTGATGACTTTGGATGAGTGTTCATTAAGAAAGTTGTTTGCTGTCTTTAAATTTATGCCGGAAGAAAAGTGTTTTTTAACAAAATAAAATAAATTAAAAAATGTAAGTACGTTAATGTGAGGAATAACGGTGTTGTTTCATAAATAATTAAAAATGAAGTTGTTAATAAAAAACAGGAAGCGTTCATTTAGAGTTTGTTGTGACAGAGTCAGAGAGCCGTGTCTCTACAGTGAGAGGTTTTTGTACGGCGACTCAACCAGTTTGTATCACTGTGGTTGACTTTTGGTGGAGGAACCAGACTGGAGGTTGGAAGTAAGTTTCTTTTTAAAATATTAAATATATTATCACCGGTTAAGGCTCAAATTAGTGTGTGTGAACATTTGTAGTGGATATAAATTTCAACTAGGCTTATTTAAATTAATTTACAGGCTCAGTTTTAGGGCTCAATTCTTTAACCTTGAATTTGAGCTGCACTGAGCTTTTTTAAACGTGTGCATTTAATCTGTAAATGAGAACAGCATGAACTGAAGCAAACATTAAAAAACAACCCTCATACTTTTAAAATGTTTCCAAACTTCACATTCCATTTTGTCGCTGAGTAAAACTTATTTTTAATAGTTTGACTGAAGACAAAACATTTTTTTTTAAATGTGAACAATCGTTGACATTGTCTCAAATGGTCTCAAATAGTCTCTCAAACTCAGATTGAAATAATGTGGACAGTTTTCTGAAGTACAAAGTGTTTAAATCTTGTCAGTTTTTTTATGGCCGACAATGTATTTGAACTTTGGATCTCATTAACTTTTAACTTTGGAGAGTTTTAACAGTAAATATGTTTAAATGTTCCAGGACTTTGACCAAACGAGTGAAAATATATTCAGACCACAACTTATTGTTTTCTTCAAACAGTAAACAATATAAAGTGTGATTGTTTCATTTGTAGTGTAGTTTAAAGTATTCAGGTCAGATGAGGACTCTGTCTGTGCTGATGTGCATGAGAGGTTTCTTTAAGGGAAGTGAAACAATGTGTGAGTGAGTGACTGGTGGAGCAGAGAAACCATCTGACTGAAACTCCTTCAATGAGTAAATCCACTCTCACACAGTAAAGGTGTCCCAAGATGCTGGTGTTTGGTGGACAGATGTGACTAAATTGGTCTTTTATTGTATTTTCGATCAAGTTAGGTGCCACATTCTGTACATTGTAAGGACAAACTACATTATATTAGGGAATTTAACATTATCAGGTGCTACAAGGTGTCCAAGATGCTGGTGTTTGATTGACAGCTGTGTGGTCCCTGTCCTCTAAGCTGATTGGTGTCTCCTCTAGGTGATGTCCGACCCACCCTGACGGTGCTGCCCCCCTCCACAGAGGAGCTGCAGCAGGGGAAGGCCACGCTCATGTGCCTGGCCAACAAGGGCTTCCCCTCAGGCTGGAGTCTGGCCTGGAAGGTGGACGGCAGCAGCAGCAGCAGCTGGGAGGAGAGCAGGAGCACCGGGCTGCTGGAGAAGGACGGCCTCTACAGCTGGAGCAGCACCCTGAGGCTCCCTGCAGACCAGTGGAGGAAGGTGGGCTCTGTGACCTGTGAGGCCACCCAGGGCTCCCAGGCTCCGCTCTCAGAGACACTGAGGAGAGACCAGTGTCCCCAGTCCTGAGCTGACTCTCTGAGACTCTGCTGCTGATTTGACTCTGGGACTGTCTCTCTCTGTTATTTCACATCTTAAGATATTTACTGGCTTGTTGCAGTGTTTCAATATTATTCTCTGTTTCCACATAATAAAGACTTGTTCATCAAATCACTTGTTTTCATGTTTTATTATCATCAGAATGTCTTTATACATTTTCTCTTCAGGTTGTCAGTGACTTTATTAAATTCAGAGAAAAATATTGTAATTTCTCCGTGATTGTTTAACAAAGAATGTGTAGGATCATGTAATGTAGAGACATATACACTGTAGATTGAAGGGCTTTTTTAATTTGTTGTCACAGTCGATATGAACACTTTCATAACTGAAACTTTCTCTGCTATAGTCGTTAGTGATGTAAATGTGATAATAAAGCTTTAATACAAAACTCATGGTAGGAACATTTAAATGATAAATCACATGTTATTACTGAAGTCTGATAAGGGTTAGGACTGTAATATTGTAAATGTTTTAGGGGTTTTCAAAGAACATGCATTATTACTCGAATAAAATTAATAAATATGTGGAAAATATTCTGTAAATAAAAAGCACAGTGTCATCATTATAGAGAGAAATACAATTAGTTTCATGAGCAGTTTCTTAATCTGGATTATCATTTAGAATCTTTCTGTTGAAGAAACAAACAGGTAACTAAAGTGAACTGGAGATATGACAAACATACATAAATTAAATGTTAATAATTTAAAACTTTTAATGAATCCTTTTTGGTATTATTAATACATTATATTTAATGGTAAACAAAACACAAAAATGACCAAATTGAGTTTTAGACATGATTTGTAATTTTCGAAAAAAGAGAAAAAAATGTGTCTGTCATAATAAACCTTTGGAACAAAACCCATGGTAGGAACATTTGAATGATTAATCATCTGTTATTTGTGAAGTGAAGAGAAATAGAAATAAAGAGGAGAAAAATAAATAGAATGGGTTTTAAATCTGGATTAATATTAATATATTTCTCCCGCCAAAGATCATTAAAGGCAAATAAAAAGATGACAAGAACACAAATAAAATGTTAGTGTTTTGCATTTTCTTAAAAATTGTTTTTTGTTTAATAATAAAATACATTTGTTGGTTACTAAACAAAATATAATAATGATTTATCATTTTCCAGACTTCAAAAACAAACTGTTTTTACTTTCCTATATAAATATAAAATATACATCCTTCTGTATGTATTTCCAAATGTTTATGTTAACTGAAAAATTGTGTAAAATATAAAAATTATATTCAGTCTGAGTGTTCACATGTTTTTACACAAATTTACCAATGAATGGAAACTGTGCTTCATACTGAAAGATGTTAGTTTAAAAAAAGTACACAATTATTAAATTGTGGGTTAAATTAACATTTTGTGTTAAATGTTTTATATTTAGTGTTAAATTGTTCTAGTGTATTATGACTGACTACATATTATTAAGTCAAACCTCTGTTGTTCTAGTTTCAGTGCAGCTGTTGAGTCAGATCAGTTCCTCTCCAGCTGAGGAGGTTTTTGTACGACGTTATATCACTGTGTGAACGGTCTGCTTTCACTCTGCTGACAGTAGTAAACTCCTGAATCTTCAGCCTGAACTCCACTGATGGTCAGAGTGTAGTCAGTGTTAGATCCACTTCCACTAAAACGATCTGGAACTCCAGACTGACGGGATGTAGCTCGATAAATCATGAGTTTAGGAGCTTCTCCAGGTTTCTGAAGGTACCAGTGAAGCCAGCCACTAACAGATGAACTGGTTTTACATCTGATAGAGACGGTCTGTCCTGGAACAACAGACTGAGATTCAGGAGACTGAGTCAGGATGATTTCTCCTGATGAACCTGTAAAACATGAGAAAGAGGAGAAGGGTTACTGAGACACATCCAGCTTGGAGGAAGATGATCAGCCTCCAGACAGAAGACCATCATCTCTTTAACATGGAGAGCAGATGGAAGAAGGTAAACGCTGCTTGTTTCAGTGTTGCTCCATCATTGTGCTGGTGAACCTGGTTGAGTCCTGAAGCAAAGTTTTCAGAAGAGAGTCTCACCCTGAACAAGGAGCCCCAGGGTGGCCAGCAGGAGAATCACAGACATCATCATTGTGCTGCCGGCGTGTCAGTGGTTCTCTGAAAGGCCTGGACAGCCACTGATCAACACTGGCCTCTTAACGGCTGGGAGCAGAGAGGCAGGACACATATGCAAACACACAGAGTCAGTCAACTGGAGCTGTCCTCAACAGATCATGCATGGAGGTTAACAGGAACTCAGGATAATGTGGGATAATTGCAGGTTATTTCAATATCTCAACAACGATAGGAAGAGAACAATCACATCCCTCACAGTTATATACACATTCGTATTGTATTTCAATTTCAGTAAAATAGAAATTTTGCAATTGGTTTGATTTGTCAGGTGTTTAAGGGTTAAACTCGGAATCATAAGAAACTATCAGTGATATTATGTAAGAATCAAAGAGCTGCCATCAGTAAAGTAAATGACAGTGTACGTTTCTATACTGTAGAGAAAGGCATGTGTATGTTGCCCTCTGTGCCACTGTGTGTTAGGCCAAAATTATCTTGTCTTAATTGGTCAATCTAAAAAGTTTGTCACTATGCAGATGATGCAGTGGTCTAAGTTACAGCTGCTTATTCAACTAATATTGTTGAATCTGTAAGAATCCTTTAAATGTAATCTATATTGTTTAAAACTAAAGACAAGTATACAGTAATTATTGTTTTTCAGTTCATGCTGTTAGATTTGAACTGAAAGCATTTTGATTATATTTTGTACTAATGTTGAACTAAATCCCACTGATTGATTATGGTGAGGCGTCATAAATGGTTCTTCGTGTTTGTTCAAATATTTCCCCACAGTTTGTCTTATTAATCTGAACAGTTTTTGTTGATTTCTCTCTATGCCTCCTGCCCATAGATCACGGCTTATAGTCTGCAGACATCACCTTCTAGAGGAGGAATCTGTTTGTCTCCTGACCTGGTAATATGGTTGGTTTCATAAAAATGTTAACAACGGGTTTAGAATATTTCAATGTTTCTGGTAATGTTTGTTAAGCTTTTAAAATATTACCGGTGAGTGAGTGTGTGTGTGTGTGTGTGTGCTCAGTGAACTGTATCAGTCTGACTGAGGGAGGTTTTTGTACGACGGTTTTTCACTGTGTGAACACAAGTTGGCTGTTGATGCTATGATAACTCTGACAGTAATAAACTGCTGCATCTTCAGCCTGGACTCCACTGATGCTCAGAGTGAAGTCAAGCCCATTCCCTGCTCCACTGCCACTGAATCTGGAGGAGACTCCAGTAAATCTGTCTGATGTGATGTAGATCAGAAGTTTAGGAGCTTCTCCAGTTTTCTGTTGGTACCAGGCCAGGTAATATTGAGGACTAGAGTGCTCAGTAACTTTTGGACTGGCTTTACAGTCAATAGAAACAGTTTGACCGAGCTGCACTGACTTGGCTGCTGGCTGAGTCACAACAACACTTTGTCCCACAGACCCTGAGGAGAGAGAAGAAACACTGGACATGAGATGGTGAGGTGGAACTCAGCTTCACTCCAAATGGTTCTCACATCACAGAAGAAAGATCTCCCTCACCCTGAGTGAAGCAGAGGAGAGTCCAGATGAGGACGCAGATCAGAGTCATGTTGGTGGTGAGGAGGATTTCTGTGGCTTCTGTTGTCATGAAGGACAGCTGTCAGTCATCCAGTGTTCAACTCTCAGGACTATAAACTCTCCCAGAGCACTGGAGCATGGTGCTGCTGATGCAAAGTGGCTCTCTATGGAAATGCTCTGACTGACTCCAACAGGGACTGGGATTACTCTGAGGAAGATGGTTCTCCACGGATCAATCACTTAATCACAGGATTGATCAGGAATGTGTCAGTGATCATATTATTTGAGTATAGCTTGATGACTTTGGATGAGTGTTCATTAAGAAAGTTGTTTGTTCGTCTTTAAATTTATGCCGGAAGAAAAGTGTTTTTTAACAAAATAAAATAAATTAAAAAATGTAAGCACGTTAATGTGAGGAATAACGGTGTTGTTTCATAAATAATTAAAAATGAAGTTGTTAATAAAAAACAGGAAGCGTTCATTTAGAGTTTGTTGTGACAGAGTCAGAGAGCCGTGTCTCTACAGTGAGAGGTTTTTGTACGGCGACTCAACCAGTTTGTATCACTGTGGTACACGTTCGGTGGAGGAACCAGACTGGATCTTGGAAGTAAGTTCAATCTTTGATGTTTTTTATTAATTCACGACCAACTACTTCTTTCCTGAAAGTACATTTTCCTCTCAAAACTCAACATGATGATTTTACATCTGGACGAATAGTTTTTACAACAGTTTAGTCTAAAAAACCAAGGTGTAGGTTTTTATTAGAAATTAAATCATGGAGGTAATTTTTACTATAATGTATTGCTGTAGATGAGAAGTGGTGTATTTAGATTTCTCGTTGAAAGTTGAAAGTTGAGGACTTGTTTGTTAGACAGAGAGTCAGAGAGCCGTGTCTCTACAGTGAGAGGTTTTTGTACGGCGACTCAACCAGTTTGTATCACTGTGGTGGACTTTTGGTGGAGGAACCAGACTGGATTTTGGAAGTAAGTTTCTGCTTCAAATACTAAATATAGTATGACCAGTTAAAGCTCAAATTAGTTTGTGTGAACATTTGTAGTGCATATCCATTTTAATGGGATGATTTAGATTAATTTACAGGCTCAGTTTTAGTGCTCAATTCTTTAACCTTGAATTTGAGCTGCACTGAGCTCTTTTTAAACGTGTGCATTTAATCTGTTAAATGTGAACAGCATGAACTGAAGCAAACATTAAAGAAAAAACCCTCATACTTTTAAAATGTTTCCAAACTTCACATACCATTGTGTCGCTGAGTAAAACTTATTTTTAATAGTTTGACTGAAGACAAAAAATGTTTTAAATGTGAACAATCGTTGACATTGTCTCAAACAGTCTCAAATAGTCTCTAAAGCTCAGATTGAAATAATGTGGACAGTTCTCTGAAGTACAAAGTGTTTAAATCTTGTCAGTTTTTTTATGGCCGACAATGTATTTGAACTGTGGATCTCATTAACTTTTAACCTTGGAGAGTTTTGACAGTAAATATGTTTAAATGTTCCAGGACTTTGACCAAACGAGTGAAAATATATTCAGACCACAATTTATTGTTTTCTTCAAACAGTAAACAATATAAAGTGTGATTGTTTCATTTGTAGTGTAGTTTAAAGTATTCAGGTCAGATGAGGACTCTGTCTGTGCTGATGTGCATGAGAGGTTTCTTTAAGGGAAGTGAAACAATGTGTGAGTGAGTGACTGGTGGAGCAGAGAAACCATCTGACTGAAACTCCTTCAATGAGTAAATCCACTCTCACACAGTAAAGGTGTGTGGCATCCGATAATATAATAATTTCCCATTAATATAGTAACTCTTTTTGTAATTTTGCAATTAACTTGATCGACTTGTTAGAAATATAATAAAACCGAATAATGTCATAAAATGTCCTGACTGATATTGTTATAACATTTTCCGGAATATGATATAACTTATTTAATAACACTGGTAAAGTATGGAAGACTTTTGTTGACTAAATTGGTGTTTTATGGCATTTCGCAAATTTGTTACATTTCCAGGAGATACTACATTTTTGGGGAATTTAACATTATCAGGTGCTACAAGGTGTCCAAGATGCTGGTGTTTGATTGACAGCTGTGTGGTCCCTGTCCTCTAAGATGATTGGTGTCTCCTATAGGTGATGTCCGCCCCACCCTGACGGTGCTGCCCCCCTCCACAGAGGAGCTGCAGCAGGGGAAGGCCACGCTCATGTGCCTGGCCAACAAGGGCTTCCCCTCCGGCTGGAGTCTGGCCTGGAAGGTGGACGGCAGCAGCAGCATCAGCTGGGAGGAGAGCAGGAGCCCCATGCTGCTGGAGAAGGACGGCCTCTACAGCTGGAGCAGCACCCTGAGGCTCCCTGCAGACCAGTGGAGGAAGGTGGGCTCTGTGACCTGTGAGGCCACCCAGGGCTCCCAGGCTCCGCTCTCAGAGACACTGAGGAGAGACCAGTGTCCCCAGTCCTGAGCTGACTCACTGGGACTCTGCTGCTGCTTTGACTCTGGGACTGTCTCTCTCTGTTATTTCACATCTTAAGATATTTACTGGCTTGTTGCAGTGTTTCAATATTATTCTCTGTTTCCACATAATAAAGACTTGTTCATCAAATCACTTGTTTTCATGTTTTATTATCATCAGAATGTCTTCATACATTTTCTCCTCAGGTTGTCAGTGACTTTATTAAATTCAGAGAAAAATATTGTAATTTCTCCGTGATGGTTTAACAAAGAATGTGTAGGATCATGTAATGTAGAGACATATACACTGTAGATTGAAGGGCTTTTTTTCATTTGTTGTCACAGTCGATATGAACACCTTCATAACTGAAACTTTCTCTGCTATAGTCGTTAGTGATGTACATGTGATAATAAAGTTTTAATACAAAACTCATGGTAGGAACATTTAAATGATAAAACACATGTTATTCCTGAAGTCTGATAATGGTTAGGAATGTAATATTGTAAATGTTTTAGTGGTTTTAAAAGAACATGCATTATTACTCGAATAAAATTAATAAATATGTGGAAAATATTCTGTAAATAAAAAGCACAGTGTCATCATTATAGAGAGAAATACAATTAGTTTAATGAGCAGTTTCTTAATCTGGATTATCATTTAGAATCTTTCTGTTGAAGAAACAAACAGGTAACTAAAGTGAACTGGAGATATGACAAACATACATAAATTAAATGTTAATAATTTAAAACTTTTAATTTATCCTTTTTGGTATTATTAATACATTATATTTATTGGTGAACAAAACACAAAAAAGACTAAATTGAGTTTTAGACATGATTTGTAATTTTCGAAAAAAGAGAAAAAAATGTGTCTGTCGTAATAAACCTTTGGAACAAAACCCATGGTAGGAACATTTGAATGATTAATCATCTGTTATTTGTGAAGTGAAGAGAAATAGAAATAAAGAGGAGAACAATAAATAGAATGGGTTTTAAATCTGGATTAATATTAATATATTTCTCCCGCCAAAGATCATTAAAGGCAAATAAAAAGATGACAAGAACACAAATAAAATGTTAGTGTTTTGCATTTTCTCATAAATCCTTTTTTGTTTAATAATAAAATACATTTGTTGGTTACTAAACAAAATATAATAATCATTTATAATTTTCCAGACTTCAAAAACTAACTGTTTTTACTTTCCTATATAAATATGAAATATACATCCTTCTGTATGTATTTCCAAATGTTTATGTTAACTGAAAAATTGTGTAAAATATAAAAATAATATTCAGTTTGAGTGTTCAAATGTTTTTACACAAATTTACCAATGAATGGAAACTGTGCTTCATACTGAAAGATGTTAGTTTAAAAAAAGTACACAATTATTACATTGTGGGTTAAATTAACATTTTGTGTTAAATGTTTTATATTTAGTGTTAAAATGTTCTAGTGTATTATAACTGACTACATATTATTAAGTCAAACCTCTGTTGTTCTAGTTTCAGTGCAGCTGTTGAGTCAGATCAGTTCCTCTCCAGCTGAGGAGGTTTTTGTACGACGTTATATCACTGTGTGAATGGGAAGCTGTTACCCTGCTGACAGTAGTAAACTCCTGAATCTTCAGCCTGAACTCCACTGATGCTCAGAGTGAAGTCAGTGTTAGATGATTTACTTCCACTAAAACGACCTGGAACTCCAGACTGACGGGTTGTAGCTGAATACATCATGAGTTTAGGAGCTTCTCCAGGTTTCTGAAGGTACCAGTGGAGGTTGCTGCTAACAGATGAACTGGTTTGACATCTGATAGAGACAGTCTGTCCTGGAACAACAGACTGAGATTCAGGAGACTGAGTCAGGATGATTTGTCCTGATGAACCTGTAAAACATGAGAAAGAGGAGAAGGGTTACTGAGACACATCCAGCTTGGAGGAAGATGATCAGCCTCCAAACAGAAGAGCATCATCTCTTTAACATGGAGAGCAGATGGAAGAAGGCAAACGCTGCTTGTTTCAGTGTTGCTCCATCATTGTGCTGGTGAACCTGGTTGAGTCCTGAAGCAAAGTTTTCAGAAGATAGTCTCACCCTGAACAAGGAGCCCCAGGGTGGCCAGCAGGAGAATCACAGACATACTCATTGTGCTGCCGGCGTGTCAGTGGTTCTCTGAAAGGCCTGGACAGCCACTGATCAACACTGGCCTCTTAACGGCTGGGAGCAGAGAGGCAGGACACATATGCAAACACACAGAGTCAGTCAACTGGAGCTGTCCTCAACAGATCATGCATGGAGATTAACAGGAACTCAGGATGCTGTGGGATAATTGCAGGTTATTTCAATATCTCAACAACGATAGGAAGAGAACAATCACATCCTTCACAGTTATATACACATTCGTATTGTATTTCAATTTCAATAAAATATAAATTTTGCAATTGGTTTGATTTGTCAGGTGTTTAAGGGTTAAACTCTGAATCATAAGAAACTGTCAGTGATATCATGTAAGGATCTAAGAGCTGCCATCAGTAAAGTAAATGACAGTGTACGTTTCTATACTGTAGAGAAAGGCCTGTGTATGTTGCCCTCTGTGCCACTGTGTGTTAGGCCGAAATGATCTTGTCTTAATTGGTCAATCTAAAAAGTGTGTCACTATGCAGATGATGCAGTGGTCTAAGTTACAGCTGCTTATTCAACTAATATTGTTGAATCTGTAAGAATCCTTTCAATGTAATCAATGTTGTTTAAAACTAAAGACAAGTATACAGTAATTATTTTTTTCAGTTCATGCTGTTAGATTTTAACTGAAAGACATTTAGATGATATTTTGTAGTAATGTTGAACTAAATCCCACTGATTGATTACGGTGAGGTGTCATAAATGGTTCTTTGTGTTTGTTCAAATATTTCCCCACAGTTTGTCTTATTATCTGAACAGTTTTTGTTGATTTCTCTCTATGCCTCCTGCCCATAGATCAGGGCTTATAGTCTGCAGACATCACCTTCTAGAGGAGGAATCTGTTTGTCTCCTGACCTGGTAATATGGTTGGTTTCATAAAAATGTTAACAACGGGTTTAGAATATTTCAATGTTTCTGGTAATGTTTGTTAAGCTTTGAAAATATTACCGGTGAGTGAGTGTGTGTGTGTGTGTGTGTGTGTGTGTGTGTGTGTGTGTGTGTGTGTGTGTGTGTGTGTGTGTGTGTGTGCTCAGTGAACTGTATCAGTCTGACTGAGGGAGGTTTTTGTACGATGGTTTTTCACTGTGTGAACACACGTTGACTGTTGATGCTGTGATAACTCTGACAGTAATAAACTGCTGCATCTTCAGCCTGGACTCCACTGATGCTCAGAGTGAAGTCAAGCCCATTCCCTGCTCCACTGCCACTGAATCTGGAGGAGACTCCAGTAAATCTGTCTGATGTTCCGTAGATCAGGGGTTTAGGAGCTTCTCCAGTTTTCTGTTGGTACCAGGCCAGGAAATATTGAGAACCAGTCCAATGACTAACTGTTGGACTGGCTTTACAGTCAATAGAAAGAGTTTGACCGAGCTGCACTGACTTGGCTGCTGGCTGAGTCACAACAACACTTTGTCCCACAGACCCTGAGGAGAGAGAAGAAACACTGAACATGAGATGGTGAGGTGGAACTCAGCTTCACTCCAAATGGTTCTCACATCACAGAAGAAAGATCTCCCTCACCCTGAGTGAAGCAGAGGAGAGTCCAGATGAGGACGCAGATCAGAGTCATGTTGGTGGTGAGGAGGATTTCTGTGGCTTCTGTTGTCATGAAGGACAGCTGTCAGTCATCCAGTGTTCAACTCTCAGAACTATAAACTCTCCCAGAGCACTGGAGCATGGTGCTGCTGATGCAAAGTGGCTCTCTATGGAAATGCTCTGAATGACTCCAACAGGGAATGGGATTACTCTGAGGAAGATATCTCTCCACGGATCAATCACTTTATCACAGGATTGATCAGGAATGTGTCAGTGATCATATTATTTCAGTATAGCTTGATGAGAGTTCATTAAGAAAGTTGTTTGTTGTATTTAATTTTATGCCGGAAGAAAAGTGTTTTTTAACAAAATACAATAAATGAAAAGATGTAACTACATAAATGTGAGGAATGATGGTGTTGTTTCATAAAAATTGAAAAATGAAGTTGTTAATAAAAAACAGGAAGAGTTTGTTGTGACAGAATCAGAGAGCCGTGTCTCTACAGTGAGAGGTTTTTGTACGGCGACTCAACCAGTTTGTATCACTGTGGTACACGTTCGGTGGAGGAACCAGACTGGAGGTTGGAAGTAAGTTCAATCTTTGATGTTTTTTTATTAATTCACGACCAACTACTTCTTTCCTGAAAGTACATTAACCTCTCAAAACTCAAACATGATGATTTTACATCTGCACGAATAGTTTTTACAACAGTTTAGTCTAAAAAACCAAGGTGTAGGTTTTTATTAGAAATTAAATCATGGAGGTAATTTTTACTATAATGTATTGCTGTAGATGAGAAGTGGTGTATTTAGATTTCTAGTTGAAAGTTGAGGACTGGTTTGTTAGACAGAGAGTCAGAGAGCCGTGTCTCTACAGTGAGAGGTTTTTGTACGGCGACTCAACCAGTTTGTATCACTGTGGTGGACTTTTGGTGGAGGAACCAGACTGGAGGTTGGAAGTAAGTTTCTGCTTAAAATATTAAATATAGTATCACCGGTTAAGGCTAAAATTAGTTTGTGTGAACATTTGTAGTATATATACATTTTTAATGGGCTGATTTAAATCAATTTACAGACTCCATTTTAGTGCTCAGTTATTTAACCTTGAATTTGAGCTGCACTGAGCTTTTTTTAAACGTGTGCATTTAATCTGTTAAATGTGAACAGCATGAACTGAAGCGAACATTAAAGAGAAAACCCTCATACTTTTAAAATGTTTCCAAACTTCACATACCATTGTGTCGCTGAGTAAAACTTATTTTTAATAGTTTGACTGAAGACAAAAAAAAGTGTTTTAAATGTGAACAATCGTTGACATTGTCTCAAACAGTCTCAAATAGTCTCTAAAGCTCAGTTTGAAATAATGTGGACAGTTTTCTGAAGTACAAAGTGTTTAAATCTTGTCAGTTTTTTATGGCCGATAATGTATTTGAACTGTCGATCTCATTAACTTTTAACCTTGGAGAGTTTTAACAGTAAATATGTTTAAATGTTCCAGGACTTTGACCAAACGAGTGAAAATATATTCAGACCACAACTTATTGTTTTCTTCAAACAGTAAACAATGTAAAGTGCGATTGTTTCATTTGTAGTGTAGTTTAAAGTATTCAGGTCAGATGAGGACTCTGTCTGTGCTGATGTGCATGAGAGGTTTCTTTAAGGGAAGTGAAACAATGTGTGAGTGAGTGACTGGTGGAGCAGAGAAACCATCTGACTGAAACTCCTTCAATGAGTAAGTCCACTCTCACACAGTAAAGGTGTCCCAAGATGCTGGTGTTTTGGGGACAGATGTGACTAAATTGGTCTTTTATTGTATTTTCGATCAAGTTAGGTGCCACATTCTGTAAATTCCCAGGAGAAACTACATTATATTAGGGAATTTAACATTATCAGGTGCTACAAGGTGTCCAAGATGCTGGTGTTTGACTGACAGCTGTGTGGTCCTTGTCCTCTAAGCTGATTGGTGTCTCCTCTAGGTGATGTCCGACCCACCCTGACGGTGCTGCCCCCCTCCACAGAGGAGCTGCAGCAGGGGAAGGCCACGCTCATGTGCCTGGCCAACAAGGGCTTCCCCTCAGGCTGGAGTCTGGCCTGGAAGGTGGACGGCAGCAGCAGCATCAGCTGGGAGGAGAGCAGGAGCCCAATGCTGCTGGAGAAGGACGGCCTCTACAGCTGGAGCAGCACCCTGAGGCTCCCTGCAGACCAGTGGAGGAAGGTGGGCTCTGTGACCTGTGAGGCCACCCAGGGCTCCCAGGCTCCGCTCTCAGAGACACTGAGGAGAGACCGGTGTCCCCAGTCCTGAGCTGACTCACTGGGACTCTGCTGCTGCTTTGACTCTGGGACTGTCTCTCTCTGTTATTTCACATCTAAAGATATTTACTGGCTTGTTGCTGTGTTTCAATATTATTCTCTGTTTCCACATAATAAAGACGAGTTCATCAAATCACTTGTTTTCATGTTTAATTATTATCAGAATGTCTTTATACCTTTTCTCTTCAGGTTGTCAGTGACTTTATTAAATTCAGAGAAAAATATTGTAATTTCTCCGTGATGGTTTTACATAGAATGTGTAGGGTTATGTAATGTAGAGACATATACACTGTAGATTGAAGGGCTTTTTTTTAATTTGTTGTCACAGTCGATATGAACACTTTCATAACTGAAACTTTCTCTGCTATAGTCGTTAGTCATGTAAATGTGATAATAAAGCTTTAATACAAAACTCATGGTAGGAACATTTAAATGATAAATCACATGTTATTACTGAAGGCTGATAAGGGTTAGGACTGTAATATTGTAAATGCTTTAGGGGTTTTCAAAGAACATGAATTAATATTCAAAGAAAAAGAATAATGTCTTTCATAAATCTGAAATTAAGAGAATGATACCATCAGCATAGAGATAAAAATATTGACGTGCAGTTCCTTTATTTGGATTCATATTAATAAACTGCTGAAGATCAACAAAGACAAATAAAGAGATGACAAAATGACATAAAATGTAATTGATTAATTAATGTATTAATCCTATTTGGTCTG
This sequence comes from Hyperoplus immaculatus, assembly GCA_949357725.1. Taxonomy (NCBI): domain Eukaryota; kingdom Metazoa; phylum Chordata; class Actinopteri; order Uranoscopiformes; family Ammodytidae; genus Hyperoplus; species Hyperoplus immaculatus. The sequence goes on along the minus strand of OX442367.1, from coordinate 881,514 downwards.
AATAGTTAAATATGTTTGTCTCTGGAAAACAAAACTGACTAAATTACTTGATGATGTTTTAAATATGGTGAGTAATATTTCAGTCATCAACAAAATAATTTTTTTTTGTTTTAATTTTCAAACTTTTTTAACAAATATTTTTCAGTTTTTGAAGCGAAATATTTAAAATAAATAAACCATATTTTGTTAGGTTAAACGTACTGGACCCAAGAGCAGGCAGAGACAGTCTTGGATTTGATGAAAAAAGGTTTATTTAATGAGCAGGTAGGTAGGCTGGAGGTAGTGGTCTGGGTAACTACAGGCAGAGGAAAACAGCGTTAGGAATATGATCACAAAAAACTACAAAAAGGCGAGAAACAGAGCGAGGTAATAGAATCAACTGGAGCCAGTCACGCATAGTTACCACTGTAGTGCATGGTACAATCTGGCGACGACAGCAGGGAAGCCAGAGGTGAAGTAGGTTGGTGATTGCTGATGCAGACCAGGTGAGCGGAGACAGACAGGGGGAGTGGCAGGCACAGCAGGGGGAACACACAGCAACCAGCTGATCACGACATATTAGCCTCGTTTGACTTAGCCGTCTTGCTCAGACCTGCCCAACTATGACGCGTGTCTTGCTGAGCGCACAACAAAAATGGTCTTAGCAAGACGGCGACATCTCAAACGAGGCTATTTACTGTTTTTTTTTGTTACACTCATTGACAAACTTATCAAAATATTGAGACTGTGCCTCGTACTAAAAGGTACGTTTAAAATAAGAAAAAACGCATAGAAATTATAACATTACACCAATTAAATATATTTAGTGTTAAAATCAGGTAAAGTCAGGAGACTAATAAATAACAGTTTATAAATCTGGATTTACAGTTAGAATTTGAAGAAACAAATAGATAACTAAAGATAAGAAAAACATATTTTAAACCTTTTCATGAATCCTTTTTGTAATAATAAAATATATTTATTAGTGAACAATACACAAAATGACCAAATTGTGTTTTCGACATGATAAGTCATTTTCATGACATAAATATATATTTTTTAAAGATGTGTCTGTCATAATAAACCTTTGGAATAAAACCCATGGTAGGAACATTTGAGAAAAAATAATCAAATGTGTTTTAAATCTGGATTAATATTAATATATTTCTCCCGCCAAAGTTCCTTAAAGGCAAATAAAAAGATGACAAGAAAACAAATAAAATTTTAATTTGTTGCCCTCTTTCGTTAGTCCTTTTTGATTTAATAACAAAATGCATTTGTTGGTTTGAAAACATAATAATTTTCAGTTACATTTTCAAAAAGTAACTGTTCTTACGTTCCCATATAAATATATTATATACATTTCCTATATTTATTTCCAAATGTTTGTGTTTAACAAAAAATTCTGTTGAAAATAAAAATAATATTCAGTTTGAGTGTTCAAATATTGTTACGCAAACGGTTACGCAAATATACCAATAGATTAAAACTGTGCTTCATACTGATAGATGTTATATATATATACATATACAGTCCCCTCCATAAGTATCGGAACAGTGAGGCCGATTCCTTTATTTTTGCTGTAGACTGGAAACATTTGGGTTTGACACCAAAATATGAATATGAGACAATAGCTCAACATTTCAGCTTTCATTTCCAGGTATTCACATCTGGATCTGATACACAACTGAGAAGATATAATTTTTTGAAAAAGAACACAACATTTTTAGGCAAGCAAAAGTATTGGAACAGATAGACTTTAAATAAATGAAAGTGAATAAACTGTAATATTTTGTCGCAAATACTTTGCTTGCAATAACTGCATCAAGCCTGTGACCCATTGACATCACAAAACGTTTCCATTCTTCTTTTGTGATGCTTTTCCAGGCTTTCAACGCAGCCTCATTCAGTTGCTGTTTGTTTTGGGGGGTTACTCCCTTCGGTCTCCTCTTTAGCAGGTAAAAAGCATGCTCTATAGGGTTTAAGTCTGGAGATTGACTTGGCCAGTCTAAAACCTTCCATTGCTTGCCCCTGATGAACTCCTTTGTTGTTTTTGCAGTTTTTTTGGATCCTTATCTTGCTGCATGATGGAGTATCTTCCAGTCAGTTTGGTTGCATCTTTCTTTAAATTGTCAGACCGAATGTTTCTGTAGACCTCTAAGTTCATTTTGCTGTTGCCATCATGTGTTACTGTGTTGTTGTCAAGATGAACCTTTACCAAAGTGATGGAAAGGCTAAAGTTTGGAGAAAGAAAGGATCTACTCATAATCCCAAACATACAGGCTCATCTGTGAAACACGGTGGAGGCAATGTCATGGCTTGGGCTTGTATGGCTTCTTCTGGGACGGGCTCATTATTCTTCATTGATGATGTAACACATGATGGCAACAGCAAAATGAACTCAGAAGTTTACAGAAACATTCTGTCTGACAATTTAAGGAAAGATGCAACCAAACTGATTGGAAGATCCTTCATCATGCAGCAAGATAATGACCCAAAACACAACAAAGGAGTTTATCAGTGGCAAGAATTGGAAGGTTTTAGACTGGCCAAGTCAATCTCCAGACTTAAACGCTATAGAGCATGCATTTTACTTGCTAAAGAGGTGACTTAAGAGAGTAACCCCCTAACACAAACAGCAACTGAATGAGGCTGCGGTGAAAGCCTGTAAAAGCATCACAAAAGAAGAATGCAAAAGTTTTGTGATGTCAATGGGTCACAGGCTTGATGCGGTTATTGGAAGCAAAGGTTTTCCGACAAAATAGTACGTTTTATTCACTTTAATTTATTTAAAGTCTATCTGTTCCAATACTTCTGCTCGCCTAAAAATGTGGTGTTCCTTTACAAATAATGATATCTTCTCAGTTGTGTATCGGATCCAGATGTGAATACCTGGAAATGAAAGCTGAAATGTTGAGCTATTGTCTCATATTCATCTTTTGGTGTCAAACCCAAATGTTTCCAGTCTACAGCAAAAATAAGGGAATTGGCCTCACTGTTCCGATACTTATGGAGGGGACTGTATATAATGATTAATATTTTTTTAGAAAAGGAACTGTTATTGGAATGTAATTGAAACTATTAATATTTAATTTATTTCCAAATGTGTTAATTAAAAATTGTGTAAAATAAAAAAAATAATATTCAGTTTGAGTGTTCAAATGTTGTTACTCAAACGGTTACACAAACGTTCCAACTGTGCTTCATACTGAAAGCTGTTAGTTTAAAAAAATAAGAAATTTAAGTATAAAATTATTACATTGTTGGTTGAATGTAATATGTTTAGTGTTAAATGTTCTAGTGTATTATGACTGACTACATATTATTAAGTCAAACCTCTGTTGTTCTAGCTTCAGTGCAGCTGTTGAGTCAGATCAGTTCCTCTCCAGCTGAGGAGGTTTTTGTACGACGTTATATCACTGTGTGAACGGGAAGCTAGCACTCTGCTGACAGTAGTAAACTCCTGAATCTTCAGCCTGAACTCCACTGATGCTCAGAGTGTAGTCAGTGTAAGATGATGATCCACTTCCACTAAAACGACCTGGAACTCCAGACTGACGGGCTGTAGCTGAATGAATCAGGAGTTTAGGAGCTTCTCCAGGTTTCTGAAGATACCACTGGAGGGCGTTACCAACAGATGAACTGGTTTGACATCTGATAGAGACAGTCTGTCCTGGAACAACAGACTGAGATTCAGGAGACTGAGTCAGGATGATTTCTCCTGATGAACCTGTAAAACATGAAAAAGAGGAGAAGGGTTACTGAGACACATCCAGCTTGGAGGAAGATGATCAGCCTCCAAACAGAAGAGCATCATCTCTTTAACATGGAGAGCAGATGGAAGAAGGTAAACGCTGCTTGTTTCAGTGTTGCTCCATCATTGTGCTGGTGAACCTGGTTGAGTCCTGAAGCAAAGTTTTCAGAAGAGAGTCTCACCCTGAACAAGGAGCCCCATGGTGGCCAGCAGTAGAATCACAGACATCATCATTGTGCTGCCGGCGTGTCAGTGGTTCTCTGAAAGGCCTGGACAGCCACTGATCAACACTGGCCTCTTAACGGCTGGGAGCAGAGAGGCAGGACACATATGCAAACACACAGAGTCAGTCAACTGGAGCTGTCCTCAACTGATCATGCATGGAGATTAACAGAAACTCAGGATGATGTGGAATAATTGCAGGTTATTTTAATTTGTCTTAATTTTTTTTTAATGAAGTCATCATGAAAACCGGTCAATAAATATAATACAGACAATGTAGATAGGATAATAACGGTCACATCCTTCACTAAAAATCACGCAAAATCTTTAGTTACAGTTCAAATAATGCCATTGAAACTGAAGTAGGTTTTAAAGCACCTTACTTTATTTTGAAGAATGTTTACTTTTTTTAGTCTTTAACTGACCACATGACTGTAACAAACAGTGTTAATGTTTTAAAAGACTTGATAATAAAAACTCTAGTGTTAGAATAACATTTATATCCTTAAAAATGGTTCAATTATCAAGATTTACTGTATTGAAGCAACTTATAATAACATACTATTGAATATCTGGTGCCATATTTAACAGTATAATTGCACTGACAATTTATCAAATATGAAACTGCAGCTTTATAAAAAAGTTTCATATCTGAACATTCCTAAATCTTTAATGTATTGTGTTGTATTAAAATTTCAGAAAAATAGAAATTCTGCATTTGGTTTGATTTTTCAGGTAAGGGTAAACGTGGATCAAAAGAACATCAGATATCACGTAAGGATCTAAGAGCTGCCATCAGTAAAGTAAATGACAGTGTTTGCTTCTATACAGTAGAGAAAGGCCTGTGTATGTTGCCCTCTGTGCCACTGTGTGTTAGGCAGAAATGATCTTGTCTTAATTGGTCAATCTAAAAAGTTTGTCACTATGCAGATGATGCAGTGGTCTAAGTTACAGCTGCTTATTCAACTAATATTGTTGAATCTGTAAGAGTTCTTTAAATGTAATTAATGTTGTTTAAAACTGAAGACAAGTATACAGTAATTATTTTTTTCAGTTCATGCTGTTAGATTTGAACTGAAAGCATTTAGATGATATTTTGTTCTAATGTTGAACTAAATCCCACTGATTGATTATGGTGAGGTGTCATAAATGGTTCTTCGTGTTTGTTCAAATATTTCCCCACAGTTTGTCTTATTAATCTGAACAGTTTTTGTTGATTTCTCTCTATGCCTCCTGCCCATAGATCAGGGCTTATAGTCTGCAGACATCACCTTCTAGAGGAGGAATCTGTTTGTCTCCTGACCTGGTAATATGGTTGGTTTCATAAAAATGTTAACGACGGGTTTAGAATATTTCAATGTTTCTGGTAATGTTTGTTAAGCTTTTAAAATATTACCGGTGAGTGAGTGTGTGTTTGTGTGTTTGTAAGTGTGTGTGTGTGTGTGTGTGTGTGTGTGTGTGTGTGTGTGTGTGTGTGTGTGTGTGCTCAGTGAACTGTATCAGTCTGACTGAGGGAGGTTTTTGTACGACGGTTTTTCACTGTGTGAACACATACTGGCTGTTGATAACGTGAAGACTCTGACAGTAATAAACTGCTGCATCTTCAGCCTGGACTCCACTGATGCTCAGAGTGAAGTCAAGCCCATTCCCTGCTCCACTGCCACTGAATCTGGAGGAGACTCCAGTAAATCTGTCTGATGTTCTGTAGATCAGAAGTTTAGGAGCTTCTCCAGTTTTCTGTTGGTACCAGGCCAGGTAATATTGAGAACCAGACCAAGCAACTTTTGGACTGGCTTTACAGTCAATAGAAAGAGTTTGACCGAGCTGCACTGACTTGGCTGTTGGCTGAGTCACAACAACACTTTGTCCCACAGACCCTGAGGAGAGAGAAGAAACACTGGACATGAGATGGTGAGGTGGAACTCAGCTTCACTCCAAATGGTTCTCACATCACAGAAGAAAGATCTCCCTCACCCTGAGTGAAGCAGAGGAGAGTCCAGATGAGGACGCAGATCAGAGTCATGTTGGTGGTGAGGAGGATTTCTGTGGCTTCTGTTGTCATGAAGGACAGCTGTCAGTCATCCAGTGTTCAACTCTCAGGACTATAAACTCTCCCAGAGCACTGGAGCATGGTGCTGCTGATGCAAAGTGGCTCTCTATGGAAATGCTCTGACTGACTCCAACAGGGACTGGGATTACTCTGAGGAAGATGTCTCTCAACGGATCAATCACTTTATCACAGGATTGATCAGGAATGTGTCAGTGATCATATTATTTGAGGCTTGATGAGTGTTCATTAAGAAAGTTGTTTGTCGTCTTTAAATTTATGCCGGAAGAAAAGTATTTTTTAACAAAATATAATAAATTAAAAAGATGTAACTACATAAATGTGAGGAATAATGGTGTTGTTTCATAAATTATTAAAAATGAAGTTGTTAATAAAAAACAGGAAGAGTTCATATTGAGCTTGTTGTGACAGAGTCAGAGAGCCGTGTCTCTACAGTGAGAGGTTTTTGTACGGCGACTCAACCAGTTTGTATCACTGTGGTACACGTTCGGTGGAGGAACCAGACTGGATCTTGGAAGTAAGTTCAATCTTTGATGTTTTTTTATTAATTCACGACCAACTACTTCTTTCCTGAAAGTACATTTTCCTCTAAAGACTCAAACATGATGATTTTACATCTGGACGAATAGTTTTTACAACAGTTTAGTCTAAAGACCAAGGTGTAGGTTTTTATTAGAAATTAAATCATGGAGGTAATTTTTACTATAATGTATTGCTGTAGATGAGAAGTGGTGTATTTAGATTTCTAGTTGAAAGTTGAAAGTTGAGGACTTGTAGTTGAAGTTTGTCAGACAGAGTCAGAGAGCCGTGTCTCTACAGTGAGAGGTTTTTGTACGGCGACTCAACCAGTTTGTATCACTGTGGTTGACTTTTGGTGGAGGAACCAGACTGGAGGTTGGAAGTAAGTTTCTTTTTAAAATATTAAATAAAGTATCACCGGTTAAGGCTCAAATTAGTGTGTGTGAACATTGTAAATGGATATACATTTCCAGACGGCTGATTTAAATCAATTTACAGGCTTAGTTTTAGGGATCGATTCTTTAACCTTGATTATGAGCTGCACTGAGCTTTTTTAAATGTGTGCATTTAATCTGTTAAATGTGAACAGCATGAACTGAAGCAAACATTAAAAAACAACCCTCATACTTTTAAAATGTTTCCAAACTTCACCTTCCATTTTGTCGCTGAGTAAAACTTATTTTTAATAGTTTGACTGAAGAAAAAAGTACTTTTTGTAAAATGTGAAAAATCGTTGACATTGTCTCAAACAGTCTCAAATAGTCTCTAAAGCTCAGTCTGAAATAATGTGGACAGTTCTCTGAAGTACAAAGTGTTTAAATCTTGTCAGTTTTTTTATGGCCGACAATGTATTTGAACTGTGGATCTCATTAACTTTTAACCTTGGAGAGTTTTGACAGTAAATATGTTTAAATGTTCCAGGACTTTGACCAAACGAGTGAAAATATATTCAGACCACAATTTATTGTTTTCTTCAAACAGTAAACAATATAAAGTGTGATTGTTTCATTTGTAGTGTAGTTTAAAGTATTCAGGTCAGATGAGGACTCTGTCAGTGCTGATGTGCATGAGAGGTTTCTTTAAGGGAAGTGAAACAATGTGTGAGTGAGTGACTGGTGGAGCAGAGAAACCATCTGACTGAAACTCCTTCAATGAGTAAATCCACTCTCACACAGTAAAGGTGTTTGGCATCCGATAATATAATAATTTCCCATTAATATAGTAACTCTTTTTGTAATTTTGCACTTAACTTGATCGACTTGTTAGAAATATAATAAAACCGAATAATGTCATAGAATGTCCTGACTGATATTGTTATAACATTTTCCGGAATATGATATAACTTATTTAATAACGCTGGTAAAGTATGGAAGACTTTTGTTGACTAAATTGCATTTCGCAAATTTGTTACATTTTCAGGAGATACTACATTTTGGGGGAATTTAACATTATCAGGTGCTACAAGGTGTCCAAGCTGCTGGTGTTTGATTGACAGCTGTGTGGTCCCTGTCCTCTAAGCTGATTGGTGTCTCCTCTAGGTGATGTCCGCCCCACCCTGACGGTGCTGCCCCCCTCCACAGAGGAGCTGAAGCAGGGGAAGGCCACGCTCATGTGCCTGGCCAACAAGGGCTTCCCCTCAGGCTGGAGTCTGGCCTGGAAGGTGGACGGCAGCAGCAGCAGCGGGGAGGAGAGCAGGAGCCCCGGGCTGCTGGAGAAGGACGGCCTCTACAGCTGGAGCAGCACCCTGAGGCTCCCTGCAGACCAGTGGAGGAAGGTGGGCTCTGTGACCTGTGAGGCCACCCAGGGCTCCCAGGCTCCGCTCTCAGAGACACTGAGGAGAGACCAGTGTCCCCAGTCCTGAGCTGACTCACTGGGACTCTGCTGCTGCTTTGGCTCTGGGACTGTCTCTCTCTGTTATTTCACATCTTAAGATATTTACTGGCTTGTTGCAGTGTTTCAATATTATTCAGTGTTTCCACATAATAAAGACTTGTTCATCAAATCACTTGTTTTCATGTTTAATTATCATCAGAATGTCTTTATACATTTTCTCTTCAGGTTGTCAGTGACTTTATTAAATTCAGAGAAAAATATTGTAATTTCTCTGTGATGGTTTAACAAAGAATGTGTAGGCTTATGTAATGTAGAGACATATACACTGTAGATTGAAGGGCTTTTTTTCATTTGTTGTCACAGTCGATATGAACACTTTCATAACTGAAACTTTCTCTGCTATAGTCGTTAGTGATGTACATGTGATAATAAAGTTTTAATACAAAACTCATGGTAGGAACATTTAAATGATAAAACACATGTTATTACTGAAGTCTGATAATGGTTAGGAATGTAATATTGTAAATGTTTTAGTGGTTTTAAAAGAACATGCATTATTACTCGAATAAAATTAATAAATATGTGGAAAATATTCTGTAAATAAAAAGCACAGTGTCATCATTATAGAGAGAAATACAATTAGTTTCATGAGCAGTTTCTTAATCTGGATTTTCATTTAGAATCTTTCTGTTGAAGAAACAAACAGGTAACTAAAGTGAACTGGAGATATGACAAACATACATAAATTAAATGTTAATAATTTAAAACTTTTAATTTATCCTTTTTGGTATTATTAATACATTATATTTATTGGTGAACAAAACACAAAAATGACCAAATTGAGTTTTAGACATGATTTGTAATTTTCGCGAAAGAGAAAAAAATGTGTCTGTCATAATAAACCTTTGGAACAAAACCCATGGTAGGAACATTTGAATGATTAATCATCTGTTATTTGTGAAGTGAAGAGAAATAGAAATAAAGAGGAGAAACATAAATAGAATGGGTTTTAACCCTCTCTTGACTGTAATACAAACGTTCGCCGGCGCATACATTTGTATTTTTGCTCACTGTGAAGTCATTTATTTGAGTATCTTCAAATGCTTCATATCATTAGAATCTGTACAAACCAAGCTAAAAGGCTATCTAAGTCAATAATTCAAAAGTTTTAATAAAAGTGTTGAAATTGTGTCATAAATGAGGAAAAAAACAAATAGCGGATTTTTTTTCATCGTATTTTACGAGCTAAAAAAAAAAAACATTGATACGAAAGATTTCTGAATGTAGAAACATGAACAAAATATTTCTGAAGACTTCATTAGTGATTTGAACAATGTACATGTTTTAGTTTTTGAGATATGATATTTTTTATGAGAGGAGTGCAAAGGCGTTTTGTTAGTTCCAGAGAAATATTTTCTTCTGCTCTACTCTCTCCGCTACTCTCTTTGGAGTTGCTGTGTGACAGTAATGAAACTCCAGGGACGTTTGCTCACTGTTGCTAGCTTCCTTAGCATGTTTAGCTTAGACAGAAGCTCAAACATGTCAGAAAGTGCTCTCCAAAACTCAATAAACCTCTCCACACGATGTCCGCGATGTCGTTTATTCACTCAACTGAAAGCTGTTGGTCCGATTTAGCCGATTTTCGCTAGCTCGGACTCGACGTATGTTTACCGTAACATTTAGTGTTTTCACAGTAAAGACTAGTGTATCATAGCATATACCATCGGAAAGCTCTCGTTATTTACTTTCAGAAACCGGTCGAATATTTTGAATTGCCCCAGCCATTCAGGAGTTACGGTACTTAGAAGCTCATGTTACAAATACGTCACATGCTGGTGAATCTCGTCTGTGATTGGACGGTCGTACTGCGGAAGTTCAGTGGGCTACCGTAATGATTAGTATATGGGTGCAAAGCTCTATTTCTCCGCTTTCTGATAGTTTTTGAATGATCTAGATATCAGAAACGGTTTAAGAGTTAGGGGAATGAGAAGAGCGCATGCGCAATCCTGTCGGCCGCGACAGAATAGTCAAAGAAGGGTTAAATCTGGATTGATATTAATATATTTCTCCCGCCAAAGATCCTTAAAGGCAAATAAAAAGATGACAAGAACACAAATAAAATGTTAGTGTTTTGCATTTTTTCATAAATCCTTTTTTGTTTAATAAAAAAATCCATTTGTTGGTTACTAAACAAAATATAATAATGATTTATAATTTTCCAGACTTCAAAAACTAACTGTTTTTACTTTCCTATATAAATATGAAATATACATCCTTCTGAATGTATTTCCAAATGTTTATGTTAACTGAAAAATTGTGTAAAATATAAAAATTATATTCAGTCTGAGTGTTCACATGTTTTTACACAAATTTACCAATGAATGGAAACTGTGCTTCATACTGAAATATGTTAGTTTAAAAAAAGTACACAATTATTACATTGTGGGTTAAATTAACATTTTGTGTTAAATGTTTTATATTTAGTGTTAAAATGTTCTAGTGTATTATGACTGACTACATATTATTAAGTCAAACCTCTGTTGTTCTAGTGTCAGTGCAGCTGTTGAGTCAGATCAGTTCCTCTCCAGCTGAGGAGGTTTTTGTACGACGTTATATCACTGTGTCAACGGGAAGCTGTTACCCTGCTGACAGTAGTAAACTCCTGAATCTTCAGCCTGAACTCCACTGATGCTCAGAGTGTAGTCAGTGTTAGATCCACTTCCACTAAAACGATCTGGAACTCCAGAATAACGGGATGTAGCTGAATAAATCATGAGTTTAGGAGCTTCTCCAGGTTTCTGAAGGTACCAGTGGAGGTTGCTGCTACTAACACTTGAGCTGGTTTTACATCTGATAGAGACGGTCTGTCCTGGAACAACAGACTGAGATTCAGGAGACTGAGTCAGGATGATTTGTCCTGATGAACCTGTAAAACATGAGAAAGAGGAGAAGGGTTACTGAGACACATCCAGCTTGGAGGAAGATGATCAGCCTCCAAACAGAAGAGCATCATCTCTTTAACATGGAGAGCAGATGGAAGAAGGTAAACGCTGCTTGTTTCAGTGTTGCTCCATCATTGTGCTGGTGAACCTGGTTGAGTCCTGAAGCAAAGTTTTCAGAAGAGAGTCTCACCCTGAACAAGGAGCCCCAGAGTGGCCAGCAGGAGAATCACAGACATCATCATTATGCTGCCGGCGTGTCAGTGGTTCTCTGAAAGGCCTGGACAGCCACTGATCAACACTGGCCTCTTAACGGCTGGGAGCAGAGAGGCAGGACACATATGCAAACACACAGAGTCAGTCAACTGGAGCTGTCCTCAACAGATCATGCATGGAGAGTAACAGAAACTCAGGATGATGTGGAATAATCGCAGGTTATTTTAATATGTCTTAATTCTTTTTAATGAAGTCATCATGAAAACCGGTCAATAAATATAATACAGACAATGTAGATAGGATAATAACGGTCACATCCTTCACTAAAAATCAAGCAAAATCTTTAGTCACAGTTCAAATAATGCCATTGAAACTGAAGTAGGTTTTAAAGCACCTTACTTTATTTTGAAGAATGTTTACTTTTTTTAGTCTTTAACTGACCACATGACTGTAACAAACAGTGTTAATGTTTTAAAAGACTTGATAATAAAAACGTTAGTGTAAGAATAACATTTATATTCTTAAAAATTGTTCAATTATCAAGATTTACTGTATTGAAGCAACTTATAATAACATAATATTGAATATCTGGTGCCATATTTAACAGTATAATTGCACTGACAATTTATCAAATATGAAACTGCAGCTTTATAAAAAGTTTCATATCTGAACATTCCTAAATCCTTAATGTATTGTGTTGTATTAAAATTTCAGAAAAATAGAAATTCTGCATTTGGTTTGATTTTTCAGGTGTGTAAGGGTAAACGTGGATCAAAAGAACATCAGATATCAAGTAAGGATCTAAGAGCTGCCATCAGTAAAGTAAATGACAGTGTTTGCTTCTATACTGTAGAGAAAGGCCTGTGTATGTTGCCCTCTGTGCCACTGTGTGTTAGGCCGAAATGATCTTGTCTTAATTGGTCAATCTAAAAAGTTTGTCACTATGCAGATGATGCAGTGGTCTAAGTTACAGCTGCTTATTCAACTTATATTGTTGAATCTGTAAGAGTCCTTTAAATGTAATTAATGTTGTTTAAATTTAAAGACAAGTATACAGTAATTATTTTTTTCAGTTCATGCTGTTAGATTTGAACTGAAAGCATTTAGATGATATTTTGTTCTAATGTTGAACTAAATCCCACTGATTGATTATGGTGAGGTGTCATAAATGGTTCTTCGTGTTTGTTCAAATATTTCCCCACAGTTTGTCTTATTAATCTGAACAGTTTTTGTTGATTTCTCTCTATGCCTCCTGCCCATAGATCACGGCTTATAGTCTGCAGACAACACCTTCTAGAGGAGGAATCTGTTTGTCTCCTGACCTGGTAATATGGTTGGTTTCATAAAAATGTTAACAACGGGTTTAGAATATTTCAATGTTTCTGGTAATGTTTGTTAAGCTTTTAAAATATTACCGGTGAGTGAGTGTGTGTGTGTGTGTGTGTGTGTGTGTGTGTGTGTGTGTGTGTGTGTGTGTGTGTGTGTGTGTGTGTGTGTGTGTGTGTGTGTGGTGTGTGTGTGTGTGTGTGTGTGTGTGTGTGTGTGTGTGTGTGTGCTCAGTGAACTGTATCAGTCTGACTGAGGGAGGTTTTTGTACGACGGTTTTTCATTGTGTGAACACAGCTTGGCTGTTGATGCTATGATAACTCTGACAGTAATAAACTGCTGCATCTTCAGCCTGGACTCCACTGATGCTCAGAGTGAAGTCAAGCCCATTCCCTGCTCCACTGCCACTGAATCTGGAGGAGACTCCAGTAAATCTGTTTGACGTATAATAGATCAGAAGTTTAGGAGCTTCTCCAGTTTTCTGTTGGTACCAGGCCAGGAAATATTGAGGACTAGAGTACTCAGTAACTGTTGGACTGGCTTTACAGTCAATAGAAACAGTTTGACCGAGCTGCACTGACTTGGCTGCTGGCTGAGTCACAACAACACATAGTCCATCAGACCCTGAGGAGAGAGAAGAAACACTGGACATGAGATGGTGAGGTGGAACTCAGCTTCACTCCAAATGGTTCTCACATCACAGAAGAAAGATCTCCCTCACCCTGAGTGAAGCAGAGGAGAGTCCAGATGAGGACGCAGATCAGAGTCATGTTGGTGGTGAGGAGGATTTCTGTGGCTTCTGTTGTCATGAAGGACAGCTGTCAGTCATCCAGTGTTCAACTCTCAGGACTATAAACTCTCCCAGAGCACTGGAGCATGGTGCTGCTGATGCAAAGTGGCTCTCTATGGAAATGCTCTGACTGACTCCAACAGGGACTGGGATTACTCTGAGGAAGATGGTTCTCCACGGATCAATCACTTTATCACAGGATTGATCAGGAATGTGTCAGTGATATTTGAGTATAGCTTGATGACTTTGGATGAGTGTTCATTAAGAAAGTTGTTTGTCGTCTTTAAATTTATGCCGGAAGAAAAGTGTTTTTTTACTAAATACAATAAATGAAAAAATGTAACTACATAAATGTGAGGAATGATGGTGTTGTTTCATAAATAATTAAAAATGAAGTTGTTAATAAAAAACAGGAAGAGTTTGTTGTGACAGAGTCAGAGAGCCGTGTCTCTACAGTGAGAGGTTTTTGTACGGCGACTCAACCAGTTTGTATCACTGTGGTACACGTTCGGTGGAGGAACCAGACTGGATCTTGGAAGTAAGTTCAATCTTTGATGTTTTTTATTAATTCACGACCAACTACTTCTTTCCTGAAATTACATTTTCCTCTAAAGACTCAAACATGATGATTTTACATCTGGACGAATAGTTTTTACAACAGTTTAGTCTAAAAACCAAGGTGTAGGTTTTTATTAGAAATTAAATCATGGAGGTAATTATTACTATAATGTATTGTTGAAGATGAGAAGTGGTGTATTTAGATTTCTAGTTGAAAGTTGAAAGTTGAGGACTTGTAGTTGAAGTTTGTTAGACAGAGAGTCAGAGAGCCGTGTCTCTACAGTGAGAGGTTTTTGTACGGCGACTCAACCAGTTTGTATCACTGTGGTTGACTTTTGGTGGAGGAACCAGACTGGATGTTGGAAGTAAGTTTCTGCTTAAAATATTAAATATAGTATCACCGGTTAAGGCTAAAATTAGTTTGTGTGAACATTTGTAGTACATATACATTTTTAATGGGCTGATTTAAATAAATTTACAGACTCCATTTTAGTGCTCAATTCTTTAACCTTGAATTTGAGCTGCACTGAGCTCTTTTTAAATGTGTGCATTTAATCTGTTAAATGTGAACAGCATGAACTGAAGCGAACATTAAAGAAACAACCCTCATACTTTTAAAATGTTTCCAAACTTCACATACCATTGTGTCGCTGAGTAAAACTTATTTTTAATAGTTTGACTGAAGAAAAATCTTTAAACAGTCTCAAATGGTCTCAAATAGTCTCTAAAGCTCAGATTGAAATAATATGGACAGTTCTCTGAAGTACAAAGTGTTTAAATCTTGTCAGTTTTTTTATGGCCGATAAAGTCTTTGAACTGTGGATCTCATTAACTTTTAACCTTGGAGAGTTTTAACAGTAAATATGTTTAAATGTTCCAGGACTTTGACTAAACGAGTGAAAATATATTCAGACCACAACTTATTGTTTCCTTCAAACAGTAAACAATATAAAGTGTGATTGTTTCATTTGTAGTGTAGTTTAAAGTATTCAGGTCAGACGAGGACTCTGTCTGTGCTGATGTGCATGAGAGGTTTCTTTAAGGGAAGTGAAACAATGTGTGAGTGAGTGACTGGTGGAGCAGAGAAACCATCTGACTGAAACTCCTTCAATGAGTAAATCCACTCTCACACAGTAAAGGTGTGTGGCATCCGATAATATAATAATTTCCCATTAATATAGTAACTCTTTTTGTAATTTTGCACTTAACTTGATCGACTTGTTAGAAATATAATAAAACCGAATAATGTCATAGAATGTCCTGACTGATATTGTTATAACATTTTCCGGGATATGATATAACTTATTTAATAACGCTGGTAAAGTATGGAAGACTTTTGTTGACTAAATTGCATTTTGCAAATTTGTTACATTTCCAGGAGATACTACATTTTGGGGGAATTTAACATTATCAGGTGCTACAAGGTGTCCAAGCTGCTGGTGTTTGATTGACAGCTGTGTGGTCCCTGTCCTCTAAGCTGATTGGTGTCTCCTCTAGGTGATGTCCGCCCCACCCTGACGGTGCTGCCCCCCTCCACAGAGGAGCTGAAGCAGGGGAAGGCCACGCTCATGTGCCTGGCCAACAAGGGCTTCCCCTCAGGCTGGAGTCTGGCCTGGAAGGTGGACGGCAGCAGCAGCAGCGGGGAGGAGAGCAGGAGCCCCGGGCTGCTGGAGAAGGACGGCCTCTACAGCTGGAGCAGCACCCTGAGGCTCCCTGCAGACCAGTGGAGGAAGGTGGGCTCTGTGACCTGTGAGGCCACCCAGGGCTCCCAGGCTCCGCTCTCAGAGACACTGAGGAGAGACCAGTGTCCCCAGTCCTGAGCTGACTCACTGGGACTCTGCTGCTGCTTTGGCTCTGGGACTGTCTCTCTCTGTTATTTCACATCTTAAGATATTTACTGGCTTGTTGCTGTGTTTCAATATTATTCTCTGTTTCCACATAATAAAGACGAGTTCATCAAATCACTTGTTTTCATGTTTAATTATCATCAGAATGTCTTTATACATTTTCTCTTCAGGTTGTCAGTGACTTTATTAAATTCAGAGAAAAATATTGTAATTTCTCTGTGATGGTTTAACAAAGAATGTGTAGGCTTATGTAATGTAGAGACATATACACTGTAGATTGAAGGGCTTTTTTTCATTTGTTGTCACAGTTGATATGAACACTTTCATAACTGAAACTTTCTCTGCTATAGTCATTAGTGATGTACATGTGATAATAAAGTTTTAATACAAAACTCATGGTAGGAACATTTAAATGATAAAACACATGTTATTACTGAAGTCTGATAATGGTTAGGAATGTAATATTGTAAATGTTTTAGTGGTTTTAAAAGAACATGCATTATTACTCGAATAAAATTAATAAATATGTGGAAAATATTCTGTAAATAAAAAGCACAGTGTCATCATTATGGAGAGAAATACAATTAGTTTAATGAGCAGTTTCTTAATCTGGATTATCATTTAGAATCTTTCTGTTGAAGAAACAAACAGGTAACTAAAGTGAACTGGAGATATGACAAACATACATAAATTAAATGTTAATAATTTAAAACTTTTAATTTATCCTTTTTGGTACTATAAATACATTATATTTATTGGTGAACAAAACACAAAAATGACCAAATTGAGTTTTAGACATGATTTGTAATTTTCACGAAAGAGAAAAAAATGTGTCTGTCATAATAAACCTTTGGAACAAAACCCATGGTAGGAACATTTGAATGATTAATCATCTGTTATTTGTGAAGTGAAGAGAAATAGAAATAAAGAGGAGAAAAATAAATAGAATGGGTTTTAAATCTGGATTAATATTAATATATTTCTCCCACCAAAGATCATTAAAGGCAAATAAAAAGATGACAAGAACACAAATAAAATGTTAGTGTTTTGCATTTTCTCATAAATCCTTTTTTGTTTAATAATAAAATCCATTTGTTGGTTACTAAACAAAATATAATAATGATTTATAATTTTCCAGACTTCAAAAACTAACTGTTTTTACTTTCCTATATAAATATGAAATATACATCCTTCTGTATGTATTTCCAAAAAAAATTGTTTACTGAAAAATTGTGTAAAATATAAAAATAATATTCAGTTTGAGTGTTCACATGTTTTTACACAAATTTACCAATGAATGGAAACTGTGCTTCATACTGAAATATGTTAGTTTTAAAAAAGTACACAATTATTACATTGTGGGTTAAATTAACATTTTGTGTTAA
Organism: Hyperoplus immaculatus; assembly: GCA_949357725.1. Taxonomy (NCBI): domain Eukaryota; kingdom Metazoa; phylum Chordata; class Actinopteri; order Uranoscopiformes; family Ammodytidae; genus Hyperoplus; species Hyperoplus immaculatus. Next base: position 864,078 of record OX442367.1, on the reverse strand, counting down.
ATGTTTTATATTTAGTGTTAAAATGTTCTAGTGTATTATAACTGACTACATATTATTAAGTCAAACCTCTGTTGTTCTAGTGTCAGTGCAGCTGTTGAGTCAGATCAGTTCCTCTCCAGCTGAGGAGGTTTTTGTACGACGTTATATCACTGTGTGAACGGGTAGCTGCTACTCTGCTGACAGTAGTAAACTCCTGAATCTTCAGCCTGAACTCCACTGATGCTCAGAGTGAAGTCAGTGTTAGATGATTTACTTCCACTAAAACGATCTGGAACTCCTGACTGACGGGATGTAGCGTAATAAATCAGGAGTTTAGGAGCTTCTCCAGGTTTCTGAAGGTACCAGTGGAGGTAGCTGCTACTAACACTTGAGCTGGTTTTACATCTGATAGAGACGGTCTGTCCTGGAACAACAGACTGAGATTCAGGAGACTGAGTCAGGATGATTTCTCCTGATGAACCTGTAAAACATGAGAAAGAGGAGAAGGGTTACTGAGACACATCCAGCTTGGAGGAAGATGATCAGCCTCCAAACAGAAGAGCATCATCTCTTTAAAATGGAGAGCAGATGGAAGAAGGTAAACGCTGCTTGTTTCAGTGTTGCTCCATCATTGTGCTGGTGAACCTGGTTGAGTCCTGAAGCAAAGTTTTCAGAAGAGAGTCTCACCCTGAACAAGGAGCCCCAGGTTGGCAAGCAGGAGAATCAGAGACATCATCATTGTGCTGCCGGCGTGTCAGTGGTTCTCTGAAAGGCCTGGACAGCCACTGATCAACACTGGCCTCTTAACGGCTGGGAGCAGAGAGGCAGGACACATATGCAAACACACAGAGTCAGTCAACTGGAGCTGTCCTCAACTGATCATGCATGGAGAGTAACAGAAACTCAGGATGATGTGGAATAATTGCAGGTTATTTTAATATGTCTTGATTTTTTTAAATGAAGTCATCATGAAAACCGGTCAATAAATATAATACAGACAATGTAGATAGGATAATAACGGTCACATCCTTCACTAAAAATCACGCAACACAGTTATAGTTCAAGTAAAGGCCATTGAAACTGAATTAATGACAGACATTACCCAGAAGCAATATAGTAAATGTAGTTTGCATCGAGTTTTATAAATCTTTAAAACTTTTTTTTTAAATTTGTGCTCACCCTCCCCACAAACTGTATCCTTACTCAAATTCACAAACTCCAGATTCCTACTATTTCTGACATTAATATTTTGCATATATTAGTTTTTATTTTTAAAATACACTCAAGTGAAGGGAATATTCCTTAGCATTTCAAAACTAATTTTAAAGCAAATTTTCAGGTTTACTCCTAACTTGTCAATCTTGCAATGTTTTTTGTCCTACATTTCTTACCTGCTGAAATAATATTCAATATGATTCTTTGTCCTCAAAATTTTGGTTGGTTTTAATATGTATCCACGTTATTTTATTAGTTTTCTTTCAATTTTATGAGATATTAATGGTTTATTTTGTTTTGTGTTCTCTATAATTTTATGATGTTTTAAAATTAGGCTTTAAATAATGTATTTCTTTTGCCTTTCCCTGCACTGTATGCATTAATGCAACTGTAAAAAAAAAAAAGCATTTTCAACAGATTTTCCCAACCAAATCTAAATCTGCAGCCACACATTGTATATCAACCGTGGTGTCGTACCTTAAATAGTAGGGGAGAATGGTGTATGGTCAATGAGTTATGGCCAATTAGCTTCTAAGCTCCGCCCCTGCGTAAACATTTTGGTCAATGGTTTTCAAGATTTCCTACTAATCTTTTATGGACATCTGTATCTCATCCCCTCGAGGCTTTATGATCAATTCGTGTTCATTGCTTAAAATTTGAGAAAGTTGTGGTGAAAAACCTGTTTTTCAGTTTATGCAAATTAGCTAAACATATTTCAAGGCGGACTTACATGGACCAAGAGGCTTTTTTGTAGAGCACCCTCATGTGTACCTGTGTGAGAAATGTCAAGTCAATCGGACTAACGGTGTGAGGGGCGTGGCCTCTCAAACTTTTTTAATCCGGGGCAAGGCAACCGATGAATTGAGGACCTGCACTTAAAAAGTATGGGGAAGAACAATAATTGTACACTTAATAATACATACATACATAAAACATAAATAAAAAGTTTTGACACAGGTACAAAACAGACTCAATGTAAAGTGCAATATATATATTTTATTTATGTTTAATCATCACAAAAATAAAAATATTTATCAGCTTGAAGTGTTGTTGATTTCACACTGTTAATGATTGATTGATTAATAACATGGATATTTCTTCAAACTGAATAAATTAATTCCGTTTGCAGATTCCAAATTAACTGTTTACATGGACGTTTAATACAATGAATGGATCAGATGTTAAAATGCCCAAAGCCTTCGATCAATTTGAAACGTGCAAAGTGGTTCTGCCTTTATTTGCTTCTGTGAGAGCGGACTTTTGCAATCTTTATTTGTTAACATTTTTTCGTATACTTGTTTAAAAAGTGAATTGTTCCTGACTTGCATAACAATCCCTCCAATGAGACTAAAATATCAAATAGTTTGAATTAAAAATGTTGTTGTATCCGACAAGGTCCAGTTAGTTAGTGAGCAGGCTCAGAACAACATAGCCAGAAGGTAATCGGCTTTAACAATTTACATGGAACAATTTTTCTATTGATTGGTTTATGCAAAGGTTTAAATCGCCGCTCTGCAACACAATGAAATGTAACATTCACCTTTTTCCTTTTAATTCAGAATAGAGACTTTATATGGAACAGTTTGATTCGGTTTGGCCTTGATCCAACATTCTTAATTGGAATATGAATGTCCACATAAACCCAGCTAGTGACTATATCTGGTTACATTGATTAGCGTTGATTTTCTGTTAATGATTAAAATTTAAAAAAGTAAAAAGCTGCGGCGACGTCGTCGTCTGCTCCTCAAAACCCTGAAGACACAAACAGAGAAACATTTATTCATCAGAGCCTGAAGACCATGGCTGTGTAACAATCCCTATTCTTTACTTTCTGCTATTTAGTATGATAGAAAAAAAGATTTAGGATATCCCAATTCTTGTTGTCAGATTCTGACCCACAATCCAATGCGCACCAGAAGTGACGTCACATCGACGAGACAAGAGGCAAGGTCAAGGCGCAATGATATGATGACATAAATGAGTAAAGGTATGTCCTAATTGTAGCATGCTGCATGCTAGCTAGATCATTTTTATGGTCAGATGTAGTATGTAGAATAGGAAAAAACATAGCAGTATAATATGTGATTTGGAAGGTAGGGCATGTTTCAAAGAAGAACAGATGTGTTTTTATTAACTGAAAATACTCACAGCTGATTGGTCCGACAGCAACAGCCAGCTGGTCGGAGGAGACTGCGGACCGAGCCTGACGCCTGGAACAGTTCTAAAAACCCAGAAGAAGTTTTTATAGTTATTTTTTTTGTTTATTCACAAAGACCATATTTGTCGAATCCTGGAATTTTCTGTATATTTTGCAGCTGATTTCTAACGGGATCGTGTCAATGTTCTCAGGTATGTATTGCACCAAATAGGATGTTCCTGAAATTGGTGATTAGGTTCAGGCATCACAGCTGGGTGGTTAGGGTAAGGGGACAGGGAGAGGTTAGACTAGGAGTGACACACGCAAACACACGCACACGCACACGCACACACACACACACACACACACACACACACACACACACACACACACACACACACACACACTAACCCAATAAACCTGAGATTGATACACTCCCGATAAGAGTATTGAAAACTTGACCTTTGACCCTATTTGTTTTTTGAAAACTTTGCAGCACATTTCTGATGACCACTGACTGCTCTGTGTTTATGAGGACAGGGCAGGTGCACTCAAATCAAATCAAAACTGTTTTATTTCTACAGCTCAATTTCAAAAATAGACATTTGGCTCAGTGGGCTTCACATTCCGAAGAGTATGGCACCCTCTGCCCTTCCAGCACTTAGCTCGACTAAGGAAAAAAGAACGGACATCACCAAGGAAGGGATTCCTCTCCCAGGACAGACGTCAGGCAATAGATGTCAAGTAAACAGAACATAATATAAAATAACAAAAGGAATACAATCAATGACAAATTGTCAAAATGTTCACTTCACTCACGGGGCTGCAGGGGGCGCTGCTGCGGTCACACATGCTGATGCTGCAGTGCAGGTAAACGTCCTCATAGGTCCCGTGGTACAGGAACAGCAGAGCAGAGAAACGAGCTCGCAGAGAAGCACCGCTCTCTATCACCTGCACATGGCGACGGTCAACGGCACACCTGGAGGAAGGGGGTGGGGAGGTGGGGGGCAATCACACAGCAGCTCAAATTCTGTTGTTATTTAGCTCTAAGGGTCGTATTTATAATATACACGGAGAGGGACACTCCCACCCAGTATTCAAAAATGCTCAAAGTGTAGCAACATATTGTTGTAAAAAATATGAGTAAAGAAGAAAATTGCTTTTCCATGAGATGCACACATCCTCAATCTAAATAATTATTGTTTGTTTTTATAATTTAGAATGACAGGAGATAAGTTAATACAATTTCAAAACATTTTTGGGCAGATTTGGTCCAACCCCTGTGTTGTTCCCATGGCTACAGCCTCGTTTAGCTCAACTTTCGCTGTGAAAATCTGCCCTCTAACTGGCAATAAGGATTCTTCTTCACAGGTAACATCTAGTGGATGTTAGAGGAACTGCAGTCATGCTCATTACTTAAAAACACAAAACTCAATTAAATAATTTGGTAGAAATTCTCAAAAGGACTTCAGGATTTTTAAACATGTTTTCCGACCAACAATCCAAAACACAACCAGACTCAGTTAATTTTGGTTTGATATATGACTTTTAGAACAGTTGCCAAAGTCCATTTTGTGATGATCGATGGGTTTTTGCATCTCAACATCTATTATGACTTAAGTAGTTCAACTGGCATGTAAACAAAGGGCCCACCGCAGCTAATAACATGCATTTTACAGAGATAGCAGTTTGTGGCCATTATAATGTACACTTTCAATTGCTTCAGTTTACTGCATATTGCAAATATTATAAATAATGTTCCTCATATTGCACATTTCTATTTGGTATTTTTTATACCGTTTTGTTGTGCCTTACCTTTTGCACTATTTAGAATGTATTCATTGTAAATATGACTTACTTATATTATCTAATTGTATCCTTTAGTACTAGTGCACCGTGGGTCGGAGAGACATAATTTCGATTCCTATGTCTGGGACATAATGAGGAAATCGACGATAAAGCTGGATTTGACTTTGACTTGACGTTTGACTGTGATGGTCACCTGTTCTGGATCAGGAAGTGTTTGCGGGGGTCTCTGGCGTTGGGAGAGTTTGTGAAGTAGCAGGTTTCCAGCAGCAGCCCGAAGCCGTTGTATTCGGTGTTGTTCACGGATACGCCGACATGCAGGGCGGAGCCAAGCGGCAGGCGGACGGGGCCGGCCGGGAACGCCTCGCTGAAGTCTGGCCTCGTGTACAGAGTCATGGAGGCTCTGGTGGGATCGCCTGAACTCACCACACCTTTCCCACCCGATCTACTGGCCCTGCAAAGAGGCGACAAACACAACTGTAATGAACATATTTGAATCAGGCTGAACATTGATACGCTCCCGATCACGCTTGAACATCATAGCCATGCGGTGAAGGTGGTGAACTCACGGTGGCTGGAATCCGATGGCGGCGTCCAGGCTGGTGATGTCATCCAGCGGGAAGTCGCAGGAGAACGGGAAACTCGTCGGGACAGAGATCGATCCGTTGGACCGACCGGAGGGGAACACGAACACGATGTTGGAGTACGTGACGTGGGTCCCGTTGTTCTGAAAACGACAATGAGTGGACACAATGGTTTGACATGTGTTGAGGCTGATGTATGTTTGTATCAGGGCTATCTCGAATACCATTTCACAGAAAGTGGGGAAGCTTTCTAGTTTCTTGAGGACAATTCAATGGACAACAAAGAGTGTGTGTGTCTGTTATGTGCCAGATCTGTTCTCTGTTGCAGAGCTCCTTCAGCCCCTCCCTCACCTCGTTAACAGTCACCTGCTGCAGCCTATTTAAGCCTGGAGGCTTAATTGGTTTCCTCTCTCCAGCCAGGGCCAGCAACATGGACACCAGTCAATCTCTGTGTTCACCTTTGTTAAAATAAACCAGTCTTCTTGCATCTTTACCATTAGTCTGAGTACTTTATGTTGCTTCCTAGAGCCAGGTCGTAACATATTGAGGTCTCGCCGGGATCAATCCGGAGTTTTTTTGCGGAGTTGATTTTTTCCTCTTTTTTCCCCTAGACAACTTTGTATGCTTTGGTGGTGTTTGGCAGTGTGGCTGTGAGTAGCTCTTCTCATGGTGAGGTTGGTGAGTATAGTATCTGAGTGCTTTTGATTTTGAGTTGTGAGTGGTCTCCCTGGTTAGTTAGGGAGTGTGCCAGCTGGGCAGAGCAATCTGTCCTTCCATCAGTGCACTATTTGTTATTTTGCCTTTTTTATTTTCGAGGTATCCTGGGCGGAGACTTGTCTCTGGTGGGGGCGAGCATATCAGGGCCTTGGCCTGAGGTTAACTGAGCTTTGCTTTAAAGAAGCCTCGAGCCCGGTAACCCTCAGAAGACAGGTAGGTTTAGTTTAAAGTTAGGCAGGTACCAGGGGGGCTTGCTTTTGTGATATTTTGCACTCGGAGGCTTGCTCACTGTGCCCATCAGTGATTGATTTGTAAAGTAGTTAAGTGAGTGTTTTATGGGGACAATGGTGGTAACGTGTCCAGGATCCTAACCTAGTGCCTGCAGCTTGTGAATTAGTCAAGTGGTGGTGTGTAACTTCACTTTGTAGGATAGTTCTCCTGAGGTTGTTGTTGCCTTAGTCTTAATTACCAGCAGGTTCCATCTTGGTAATGGGTTTTGTATGGGTAATATTGTATGCTACCTTAGTAGCTAGATGGGAGTTGCTAGGCCTATTTCTGTGATCTTGTTGTCTAGAACCATTTAGTAGAGAGAATTTGGGAATGGAGACAGTGTTGTGTACACTGTACATACTGGCTAAGTTTAAACCCTGCGTAAAAGCAATCGGTGTATTTTTGTGTTTGTTGGTTCGTAAGTTATCTAGTATGGCAGCAGCCACAGCTCTAGGTGACTTTATTAGCACACCCTCTGAGGAGTTGCTGTGTCAGCTTTCTAAAGAACAGCTCCTTAGCCTTGCCAGTCATTATGACATTGAGATTACCAGTGGTGATAAAAACCTTAAAGATAGTTTAAGAGAAGCACTTGAGGGTATTCTAGCAGACAAAGGCATTCCTTCCTTCTCCAGGTCTCCAGTGGGGAACATCCCGGCCCTTCGGTCTCCAGTGGGGGACATCCCGGCCCTTCGGTCTCCAGTGGGGGACATCCCAGCCCTTCGGTCTCCAGTGGGGGACATTCCGGCCTTTCGGTCTCCAGTGGGAGACATCCCTGCCTCTTTTAACTAGATTATCTTCCAAGGGTGGTAACGTATTGTGGCACCATTTCATTCATTGCTATTAAGGTTAATGTTAGGTTGCTTTATTAGAACAACCATTTTAAGGGGGGAGGTGTTATGTGCCAGATCTGTTCTCTGTTGCAGAGCTCCTTCAGCCCCTCCCTCACCTCGTTAACAGTCACCTGCTGCAGCCTATTTAAGCCTGGAGGCTTAATTGGTTTCCTCTCTCCAGCCAGGGCCAGCAACATGGACACCAGTCAATCTCTGTGTTCACCTTTGTTAAAATAAACCAGTCTTCTTGCATCTTTACCATTAGTCTGAGTACTTTATGTTGCTTCCTAGAGCCAGGTCGTAACAGTGTCCATCCATCATGTGGCCCCCTACCCAGAGTTAGTCTCTCTCCAAATACATATATGTGTTGATTTAGGGATGAGCACATGCTCATTGATAGGTGTAAAGGGGGCCCAGAAATATGTGTAGTCGGGCCAAGATGTGATAAAGGAATTTGATAGGAAAGTGCCTTGAATTGTTCTTGATTCTCACTGACCTTCACCACATTTCCACAGGTCTTCCTCCGGTCCACCAGGTAAGAGAAGGTCTCCTGGCCGTCCAGCTGCTGGTGGCAGCGCGGGTCGATCAGGTGAGCAGAGGAACCGTTCAGGCCTTGTTCCTCCAGGATCCTCTTCAGAACCGTCAGACGCATCTGCTCCCGTCCACACACCAGCTCCGATTCCGGAAATCTGGGTTTAGCTACAGTTGGGAACAAGGCATTGTGGGTATAAAAGTACTTTGAGCTTCAACAACATGTAGACTGATGTCACACCACACAAACCAGCACATAACAATCTGACCTGTTGGTGAAGTAGTCAACTGTCTTGGGGAAGTTTCTACCAGGAAGGAAACATATTAGAAAAGGTCAATTAAATATACACCAAACTCTTTTTGTGTCAAAACCATCAAGGTAAATCATGTGGAATGGTGGATGTTTGATGGTCACTCAGACTCACCTTCACACCTCCAGACAGTGTCATTGCTCACACAGGTCTGAGCTGCAGTGCAGTTATTACACACCAGTTTGCTGGCATCTGATGGAGCACAAAACAAATGAGTCCTCTAGAGAATCTGATGGAACCAAAGGTCTGAATTATCCAAAGACATGATCATCTCCTGATACAATATATGGACTAAGTATTCCATTCAGTGTCAGTCTGAAGAACTAGACTTATAACTTTGTGCTTCAGCAGCTGAAGCCTCTGGATCTTGATTTTAGCATTTGGCTAAACTTTGATACCACAGTGTGACGGCAGAGAAGGAACTTGTTGCTTACCTGCACAGTACGCTAGTTGGCAGTAACTTGGCTTTATGATCTTGTAGACGTAGTAGTTTCTTGGGCAGGCTTTCACATGGATTGGGTTGGACTTGAAATAGCAGCAGCGACTGCTCCAGTGCCCACAAACCTTGGCCTGGATGATGCCTGCAGAGAGCAGCGGGTGGGGTGTCTGCAGCCACAGCGGAGCATGAGTTCCACACATGTTTTTGTCAATGCATCTCTCTGGCATCGAAACGCTGCTGTTACCGAGGAACAGACGGTACCAGCCCTGCCAGGCTGGGTGTTGGTCGCATTTCACAGACCCTGATTTCTCCCTGTAGTCTGTGGCTCTCCAGGCATCGTCCAACGGCGTGTAGTGATCACACGGGTCCATGCAGCGAGATGTGCCGCCCACCTGGATGCAGTCCTGACCAGAAGGGCACTGTCTGCCGCCGCAGTTAAACATCACAGGGCCGGCTTGGGTCGTTTGTAAATCAACCTATGGAGAAATCCAAAACAGAAAACATTTTAAATTTAACAATAGTGACATCAGTTGTTGAGGGTCGAAATTGACCTGTTTACATTGGGATATGTTAGGAAAAAGGTAAACAAGTTGTGTAGATTACAAAGTGTCAAAGATGATTCTTGTTTGAGCCAAAGTTTGATCCACAGAGCCACTAACAACCTTAAAGATTCATGCAACAGCCACTATTTTCTGCCGGCTCATAACTGACCCCTAACACCACAGATGTCAATTTGTTGTTTAGAGACCTTCAGAATTTACTTAAATGGTAAAAAAAAAAAAAAATTTTACTGAGAATATCATAATATCTTGTTTAAATAAAAAATGCCTTTTTTGCATATCTGAAGTGAAAAACATGTAAAATTTGACTCTAAAAGGGTTAAAATATAAATACCGGGAGCGCGAGGCAGAGGAGGAAGATGAAGGCTGGTGTCATGGTGGCGGTCGCTGCAGTCAGTCCGTGATGTGAAGGAGTTTACCTGTCAGCCTGTTCACCTGTTCACCTGTGGTACCTGAAAGCTGAGGCAGCCGCTCTTATATTGATCACTGGGTGTGTCTCAACCTAATACCGGTAACACCTAACCCACGTAGAGATGCTGGCACTGATTCACTTCATGTTTAACACAAACTGATGGGTTGTTGGCATTGACCCAAAGAAAACGGAAGAGATTTGTCTTAGTCAAACCCTCTGATTCCTAAAGTGTATCTTGTTACGATAAACCAAGCAGGTAGTTCCACTTACATTCTGTTGGGTAACAATTGGCCATCAGGTATGAGAATCTAGTTTCTTTCTCCACTGACTTAAATCTTTGGGAGCAAGTAGCCAGCAGTGGTGGAAATGGGAGTAAAAGCTGCACGCGGCTCACATGTCTATGGTTTTTATTTTTTGGTTTACATATACATACAGACAGCAAATACATCCCACCCACCCAACCCGCTTGGACATGGAGTTCATTCATTTTCATTTTCCTTTATTTAACCTCGAAAGATCAATTGAGGGGTGAGCCTCTTTTACAATGACGTCGAGAATACAGATACACAATATACAATGAGAATACATAACAAGATTACACACACACACACACACACACACACACACACAGACAACACAATTTAAAACATTCAGATCAATTGAATGAAAGAGACAATAGCCTAATTAAAACAGTTACAAGTGTAGAGGGGCTGATTTAAAATAATAATTTTAAATTGGTTAACAGTTATGACTGTATTTATTTTAATTGTATGTTGTAGGCTGTTCCAGGAGTCAGGGGCACTATGGCTAAAAGCGGTTTTACCAAGCTCAGACCGGGCATAGGGAACATATAACATGAGCATGTCAGTTGAGCGGGTTTGATAAAGCCCATCTGAAATAAGCAGCATTTCTGTCAAATACAGTGGTAGCTTTCCAGTCAGAGCTTTATATATAAAAATATGCCAATGTGCATCACGTCATCACGTGAGTACACTCACCTCTCTGATCTCTCAGACAGCGTCATGTTTTCAGACAGCGTTGGGATGCTGCTCACAGTAACCGGTTCAACATGTGTTTCTGTGAGAGCAATGGCCTTCGCAGTCTAAGATTAAACTAGGTCGTTAATCTTTAATTGATCGGCTCCAGTGTTTACTGTAAAAGTTAAGCTCAGAACAGAATGTTTTGTTCTCCAGCGTTCTAAACTTCAGGTGAATGAATTCCTACATGTTTGTTTCATGCGATCAGGATTGGCTGCTTTTCTGTGTTGAGGTCACAATGAGGTCATGACGCCAGCTTTTCTCCAATCCTACTTATAAAGGGAAGATTGTGTGCAACTGTGCGCCGCACAGTTTTATAAATCTCAACTTTTTTTGCGCAGCACATTCTTGGCTTTGTGCAAACGCAATGTTTTGGGAAGGTTTCTACGCACACCTTTATAAATGAGGCCCCAGGTGAATGCATTCCTACATATTTGTTTCATGAAATCAGGATTGGCTGCTTTTCTGTGTTTCCCCAATCCTCCAGGTCCCCTGTCACCACCGATACAGAAATACAGTTTTCCTTCAAAATGCTCCGGTTTCAGTGTCCGTTTGTGTGGACAGAAGGACAATTCACGCAAAGATATGGTTAGGGATGGTAGGATGTCCTAGAGGAAAGGGGGCCAACCAGTTACCCTGAGGTCTCTGGTTCCTCCCAGTAACCATGAGGTCTCTGGTTCCTCCCAGTAACCATGAGGTCTCTGGTTGGATCTCCGACACCAGACAGGAGGGTGTTAGTAGTAAAACTAGTGGTGGCTGCTATTACAACTACGGTGCCCACCACATCTCTACCATTGTGCCCTTGAGCAAGACACTTAACCCCGAACTGCTCCAGGGGCGCTGTATTATGGCTGAACCTTTGTGAGGACCCCCTCTGGAGTGTGGGAACTTGAGAGGGGAGATGAGAAAAGATGAATTTCAATGTGTCCTATGTACAATTGACTAAAATGTAATTAACTTAACTTACTGAAATACCCGTGTACGTGTGGACATGACATTAGTCATGGCAAAAGTCTCTAGTTTATTTTGGACTCAAATGTCGATTGCGTTTCCCTGCAGACAGCGATGACCTTTAATAACCGCCTGTGTTTCCACAGTAACCTTCGCGTGATGTTTTTGTTCTTAAGACAACAAGCTGTCAGTCAAAGATAATAACAACCTCGATGTGTGTGTGTGTGTGTTTGTGTTTTTATAGCTGTTTGTACAGAAGGTACAGGTGCACCTCATTCCAAGAGTCAGCTTTAAAGGTGCCACCAGGAACTTTTAAATATTTCTGAAAAAGTCAAATTTTTCCTCTGATGATCATGAATTACATGTAACAGCAAACAAGACCATCAGTGCAATGAATGCTATTTTATAGTTTCTCTTAATGCCTTTGTCTGTGTTTAAAAAAGAAGAAGAAGTAATCTCCATGTATTGATGTCGCCCTGTTTGTATTGGGCCAAAACCATTTAAAGAAAACCTGCTGAGCCACACACACTCAGGAATCTTTCTACAGAACTTCCTTGAAGTTTCAATGTAACCCCCCCCCCCCCCCCCCAACACACACACACTTATTCAAACCTGTTTATTTAACCTGTCAGCAGTTGGGACTTCGATACATGCCCAAAGGTCATACAAGGGGCATTGGTTCAGTTCAGGTGAATTTAGGGCAACATTTCAGATTTTTTTTAACTTACAATAGGGGCATCCTTGTTTCATATGAGCTCTAAGTCTTTTTTAATTTTTTTCTTCTGAAGTGGCAAATGTTTCAGGTCTACAGCAAAAATAAAGGAATTGGCCTCACCGTTCCAATACTTTTGGAGGGGACCGTACATACAGACAGCAAACACATCCCACCAACCCAACCTTATAGTTCTACTCTATAATAATATCATATACGTCGGGAGGTGTGTCTGTGAGTGACCAGCGGGAGAGCAAATAGTCTTTATTTTAGCCTGTGTGTAAAAAGTAGTTTTGTACAAAGTTAAGGCCAACCATATTAATTAAAACTATATATTTCGTTAGATAAAATCATATTATGAATTTAGCAAATTATTTTATGCATCTCTTTCCCATAACAACTAACCCTGGAAGTTTAAACTATAATCTGACGTTGTTGGAAATGTGTGGATCTCACGGAAGGGAAACAATGCTTTGGAATAGACTATAAGCTAATGCATTATTTCACTTCTCACAACACATTTTATATAGGCCTACATATAGGCTAGTCCTACAGGTTCGCTAATACGTGATATTTCATACAGTACAAAGTTGGGCAAAACAGCTTAACAAAGACTATAACGACTGTGCCAATCATGATATGTGATCAGCGCGCGCGTGTGTGTTTGTGTGGCAGTTACAGCGACGCATGGCTCGGGCTTTCTTCCTTCCCAGTCGCTTTCTTTGCGGCCGGTTACCTCCCTTTTTTCCTCATGTCAGTCAAAATGCTGTGCTTATTAAGTGCGTCATCATATTCAGGAGCTATTTAGCATTCGCCATGTATGGTAGATTGTGGGATGAAACTGGGAGGTGTAGTGGGATGACACCGGGCGGAGATCGTCCGCGCACAATTCACCGCAGGTGGGTATTTATAAAGGGAAGATTGTGTGCAACTGTGCGCCGCACAGTTTTATAAATCTCAACTTTTTTTTGCGCAGCACATTCTTGGCTTTGTGCAAACGCAATGTTTTGGGAAGGTTTCTACGCACACCTTTATAAATGAGGCCCCAGGTGAATGTATTCCTACATATTTGTTTCATGAAATCAGGAGTAGCTGCTTTTCTGTGTTTCTCCAATCCTCCAGGTCTCCTGTCACCACCGATACAGAAATACAGTTTTCCTTCAAAATGCTCCGGTTTCAGTGTCCGGTTGTGTGGACAGAAGGACAATTCATGCAAAGATATGGTTAGGGATGGTAGGATGTGCTAGAGGAAAGGGGGCTGACCAGTTACCCTGAGGTCTCTGGTTCCTCCACTATCTATGGTTCCTCCCAGTAACCATGAGGTCTCTGGTTCCTCCCAGTAACCATGAGGTCTCTGGTTCCTCCCAGTAACCATGAGGTCTCTGGTTCCTCCCAGTAACCATGAGGTCAGTGGTCCTAACCATAAGGGTCTCTGTTTGGATCCCCTGCACCTGACAGGAGGGTTTTAGTAGTAAAAGTAGTGGGTGGCTGTTATTACATCTACGGTGCCCACCAAATCTCTACCATTGTGCCCTTGAGCAAGACACTTAACCTCAAACTACTCCAGGGGCGCTGTATTATGGCTGACCCTGTGTGAGGACCCCCTCTGGAGTGTGGGAACTTGAGAGGGGAGATGAGAAAAGATGAATTTCAATGTGCCCTATGTACAATTGACTAAAATGTAATTAACTGGGTGCCCCCCCCCGGGGCCAGCAGCAGACCCGCGGTCGTGCTCTGCATGTCACTCCCCTCTCTGCCCCATTTCGCCTCTGTCTCTATCAACATGCGATGACCTTAAATAACCGCCTGTGTTTCCACAGTAACCTTCGCGTGATGTTTTTGTTCTTAAGACAACAAGCTGTCAGTCAAAGATAATAACAACCTCGATGTGTGTGTGTGTGTGTTTATTGCTGTTTGTACAGAAGGTACAGGTGCACCTCATTCCAAGAGTCAGCTTTAAAGGTGCCACCAGGAACTTTTAAATATTTCTGAAAAAGTCAAATTTTTCCTCTGATGATCATGAATTACATGTAACAGCAAACAAGACCATCAGTGCAATGAATGCTATTTTTATATAGTTTTTCTTAATGCCTTTGTCTGTGTTTAAAAAAGAAGAAGAAGTAATGTCCATGTATTGATGTCGCCCTGTTTGTATTGGGCAAAAAACATTTAAAGAAAACCTGCTGAGCCACACACACTCAGGAAGGAATCTTTCTACAGAACTTCCTTGAAGTTTCAATGCCCCCCCAACACACACACACTTATTCAAACCTGTTTATTTAACCTGTCAGCAGTTGGGACTTCGATACATGCCCAAAGGTCATACAAGGGGCATTGGTTCAGTTCAAGTGAATTTAGGGCAACATTTCAGGATTTTTTATAACTTACAATAGGGGCATCCTTGTTTCATATGAGCTCTAAGTCTTTTTAAATTTTTTCTTCTGAAGTGGCAAATGTTTCCAGTCTACAGCAAAAATAAAGGAATTGGCCTCACCGTTCCAATACTTTTGGAGGGGACCGTACATACAGACAGCAAACACATCCCACCAACCCAACCCGCTTAAACATGGGGTACACTCACCTCTCTGACCTCTCAGACAGCGTCATGTTTTCAGACAGCGTTGGGATGCTGCTCACAGTAACCGGTTCAACATGTGTTTCTGTGAGAACAATGGCCTTCACAGGCTAAAATGAAACTATGCCGTTAATCTTTAATTGATCGGTTCCAGTGTTTACTGTAAAAGTGTTTGAGTGACAGATTGAATTAAGTTCAGACACACAGAAAAGGAATGTGTTGTTCTCCAGCGTTCTAAACATCAGGTGAATGAATTCCTACATATTTGTTTCATGAGATCGGGAGTGGCTGCTTTTCTGTGTTGAGGTGCTATTTTGTCCTTGTATTCATGAGCGCCCTGTTTGTATTGTAACCATTAAAAAAAAACCTGCTGAGCCACACACACTCTTTCTACAGAACTTCCTTGAAGTTTCATTGTGTGTGTGCGTGTGTGATAATCACCAAAATAAAAATTAAAAGAGCACACAAAGAACTAGTTTGTGATAAGGCACCGGGTCCTAGCCAGCATTCACACTGTCACACTGTCACACACACACAAACACACACCCCAATTGATCTCTCCAGTATGAATAGAATAATGAAATACTCGGTTCCTTTCACACGTTAAAGTTATTTTTACATTGAAACGAGATGTGGCACTTTTATCTCTGGTACTGAAACCCATCTGCTTCCTCGGCTCAGCGGTGCGATACTTTTCCCTTTGCATGTTCACTGAGCTCAGAAAAACAGTTTCAAGATCAGTTTTCATCCAATTTGAGAATTCTCCACACACTATTTTAATAATTATAACTATGCTATTTTATAATTCTAGTTGAAAAATTAAATGTTCCTCCTTTTAGGAATTTTCAGTGTGTGTTAATTCTAGCGCCCCCTTTGGACAAAGGTGGTAGTTTTTTTCACCAAGACAGCTGTTGTTCCAGGGTGAGCGTATGACAAAGGCATTAAGAAAAACTATATAAAAATAGCATTCTTTACTCTGATGGTTTTGTTTGCTGTTTCATGTAATTTATGATCATCAGAAGAAAATTAGACTGTAGATCCTCTGAGCTCCTTTAAACACAAACACAAAATCATTGTAACACAAATGAACTAGACAAGATCAGTTTATCTTTATTTTGTTTTAATATTAAACAATATTATTCCTGTGTGTACCATACGCTCTGGAACATTATACAGATGTCAGTTCTTTAAGTAGTTGATTTAGACTTTACTGCCACCCGGTGGTCGAACCAGATCATTTCTAACAGCAGTTAATACCAGTATAAATCATTAAAAATCTCAACTTCTAAAGCACTTACATCAACTAAACTTTCAATAAATCATTCTCAGCACTATTCTGAAGGTTGTTACAGAAGGATTTGTTCATATGTTGTAAATTGTCTGATTTATGAGACATTTTCTGTATGTGTATCATAAGACATATGAACAACATATGAACAAATCCTTCTGTAATGATTTATATATAAAAAAGGCTGTATGCAAAACCTGCAAAAATATCATATAAAAAAAAAATGTTTTGGGTGCTTATACTATTCAACAGTCTTGAATTAAGTTAGTCTTATTAAAACACTTTTTCCCTGTAATCCTAACAGATCATTTCAGGGCCCGACTGATAAACCTTAAATCCATCCGTTGTCACATTGACAGAGCCTCTGCATGAAAACAAACAGGGATGAGACAGATATAAAAGCAAGAGGCAAGATCAAGGAGCCATGTTAGGAAGAAATAAATAAGTAAAAGTATGTCCTAAGTGTAGAATACTGCATCCTAACTAGATTCCTGTTATGGTCCGATGTAGTATGTAGAATAGAAAAAAGAAAGAGGAGGAGATTTGGAGTGCAGGGCCTCAACTCAATGTTTTGGGCCCGTCTGTGCTGCAGTCTCTCAGTCTACAGGGATGTGTGTGGAGGTTGGACCGATGTGCGAAGCGTTTGCCACAGTGGGAGCAGGCGTACGGTTTCTCCCCGGTGTGCGTGCGCAGGTGCAGGTTGAGGTTTCCCTTCTGCACGAAGCCGCGGCCGCAGTAGGGGCAGGTGTGCGGTTTCTCCCCCGTGTGGGAGCGGATGTGTTGCATCTACGGAGCAGGGACCATATCAAAAGTTAATTTTCTTTTTAAATCAATATATTTATTGGTTAATAAGAACAAGAACAATAAAATAAATACAAATAGACAAACAATACTGACAAAAAATATCAAACGTTAATTTAATACATTTAATAAATATTAATTATTGAGCTCTAACAACTCTAACCATGAGCCCCCCCTTATGTTAAATGTAACATTAAAAGAAAACTTTTATTTCATTTCTTTACGTCTCTTGTCCATAGTATCATGGCATAATGGAGCACAAATCATTCAAATAATAACAGAACAAAACGATGGTGTATGGCATGGACAAGACAAAAACGCTACTTGAAGAAGAAAGGCAACTGTTTTACCAATACGTTTTGGAAATCATAAAAAAAAAAAAGTAAAAGCACTATTAAAAACTATTCTCACCAGTGTTGATCTCTCTATGAAGCTCTTCCCACACAAGGTGCATGCGTGTGGTTTCTCTCCGGAGTGGATCTTCATGTGAGCGAGCAGGTTAGTCCTCAGCGAGAAGGCTTTACCACACACAGAACAACACACCGGCCCACTCTCTCTCTCCCTGTGTGTTTAAAGTCAAGACAAAGTGTTATTATAAAGATCATTCAAAGGTCCTACGAGGAACTTTTACATATTTCTGAAACAGTCTAATCTTTCTCTCTGATGATCATAAATCGCATTTAACAGCAAAAGAGACCATCAGTGCAAAGAATGCTATTTTTATATAGTTTTTCTTAATGATTTTGTCATGGGTACACTCACCCAGGAACAACAGCTGGCATAGTAAAACACTACTGCTTTTTAAGGGGGTGCAAGAATTAACACCTTTAAACAACCTCAGTTGACCAAAGTGCTTGTATTAAAAGCCAGAGCAAAGAGGTGAGTTTTAAGCAATGATATAAAATCGTCACACACACACAAGCACTCACACACAATCGGAAAACAAAAATTACGTGTATTTCCGACCCACTGTGCAATAAGAACTAAAGGATAAAATAAAATAAGTAATATATATATATATATATATATATATATATATATATATATATATATATATATATATATATATACACACACACACATACATATATATATATATATATATATATAAATATACAACAAATAAATTCTAAATAGTGCAATGAAAAAAGGTAAGGCATTAACCAAACGGCATAGAAACAGTGAATAAACTACCTGTGGCGTCTCAGGTGTCGTTTCATGCTGTGTGTGAGCTCCATGTGTTTCCCACACACGGCACAGTCTGTGGGGTGAGCGGCGGAGTGGGTCAGGAGAGACATGGAAGAGTCGAAGGACTCAGAACAAACTTTACAACTAGACGCTGCAGACGAGGCGGCAGGCTGAGGAGACAGAGACGGACACAGAATACGGTATTAGAGATGGAGAGAGCTATCTATCTGTCTGTCTGTCTATTAATGTGTCTATCTGTCTGTCTGTCTGTCTGTCTGTCTGTCTATCATTTTTCTCACTTTTCCTCTGATGATCATAAATGACATGTAACAGCAAACGAGACCATCAGTGCAAAGAATGCTATTTTTATATAGTTTTTCTTAATGCCTTTGTCATGGGTATACGCTCACCCAGGAACAACAGCTTGGCGTGGTAAAAACACTACCGCTTTTGTCCAAAGGGGGGCGCTAGAATTAACACACACTGAAAGTTCCTATAAGCACCTTCAAAGAAAAGATAAATGAAAAACAAACTCTGGAAGATGTGATCACTTTTTATTTAAAAAAAACATTTACATAACATGAAAAAATAACTTTCAAACGTGTGAAAGAACTGTGGGTTGGGAATGAGGCATTATTGCAGCTTTGCCATGTTGGCATCGATGCAATCTGTCAGAATGTCCACGACTACATCTACCATGCCCGGCCCCAGACCATGGCTCAGGTTGGCGAACACGTGCCCATTCCTGTGCACCTCTTTGGCCAAATGTTGCAACTGGTTTCTGTGGAGGAGAAATTGAAAATGTAAATAGTAAATGGACTCCACTTATAAAGCTCTTTTCCCTGGTTCTTCACAGACCCAAAGCGCTTTACATTGTTTTGTACACATTCACCCATTCACACACACATTCATACACCGATAGCAGCAGCAGCTACCACGCAGGGTGCAAGCTAACTATCAGGAGACATTTAGGGTTCAGTGTCTCTTTGCCCAGACACACACACAGACACACACACACACACACACACACACACACACACACACACACACACACACACAGACACACACACACAGACAGACACACACACACACACTTACTTACTTTAACTCTGTTGCCTTTCCTGCTGCCAGACTTGTGTCACTGGGCAGAGGCATGGTCACCGCCTCGTGATGAATGCCCTTAGAGGCAAGAACACCGACGGAGTGGCAGAGCTCCTTTGCTTCAGCTTGAATAACAACAAGGTAAAACAGAAAATACATTTGATGAGAACGAACACAGCTTTCGATACACTGTTAAGTTTTAAAGTTTATTTTTTTTTTAACTACATAGCAACATAACCAACTTTGCAACCAACCCTGCGTTCCAATCCCCATACTATCTACTACTTAGTACGGTAGGAAAAAGATTTAGGATGTCCCGATTCTTGTGGCCAGATTTAGGATGGTTAGAAGTACCCGGATGTCCTACTTCATGCGGCCAAGATTGTTAGTGTTGAAAACTGCATCCTATTTGGGCGATTCTGACCCACAATCCAGTGCGCACGTGAAGTGACGTCACATCGACGAAGCCTCCGTATGAAAACAAACGGGGATGCGACGGATATAAAAGCAAGAGGCAAGATCAAGGCGCAATGTTATGATGAAATAAATAAGTTAAAGTATGTCCCAATAGTATGCCTACTGCATCCTAACTAGATTCTTGTTATGGTCAGATGTAGTATGGAGAATAGAGAAAGGAAAGAGAAGGAGATTTAGAACGCAGGGAAAGTTTATTGTCAAACTGTTTCTGATTAATCGTTACCCTCTGTGAGCCGGCTGCACAAGGACGTAACCTGGGTAACCGGGCCCGGGGACACGCCCACTTTCTTCAGCTCCTCCCTCAGTCGTCCCTTCTCGTTCTTATTGGTTCTCAGCAGTGACATCATAGTGTTGATGGACATGGACTCTGGGGGGGCGGTCCTCCGCATCAGCTCCTCCACAGACACAGGGTATCTTCACACAGATCAAAAATTAAAATTAAAATTAAATATATATTAATATATATACCGTCATGTCCTTTTAACACGACATGACACATTAAAGGCTAGATTATTTAGTTGTTATAGAGATATCAATTGAGGGATGTGTGTGGATGTGTGTGTGTGTGTGTGTGTGTGTGTGTGTGTGTGTGTGTGTGTGTGTGTGTGTGTGTGTGTGTGTGTGTGGATGTGTGTGTGTGTGTGTGGGTGTGTGTGTGGGTGTGTGTGTGTGTGACCCTCATTTACAATGATGATGAGTCAAACAAATGCAAAGCAAAAACAACAACACATACACAATATACAATGCAAATACAACAAATATAGAACAACCTTGAGACAGATTGAAGAACAGAGGCTATTGTTATTTTATTCTTTATTTTAAGGGTTGGAAATTATTATTATATATATCTTTTATATACCCCCATGAAATCCATGAAACTGAAGCTATGAAATTTATGAATTTGTATCATGTGTTCTTGTATCCTGTGACCTAGTAACCATGCAAGTACCGTCTGTGAAAATGTAATATGTCGATAGTTAGCCTGCTGCTATCGGTGTATGAATGTTTGTGTGAATGGTAACGTGGGAATGGGAAAGAGTCTCGGGTCTCAATGGGATTTACCTGTAGAAATAAAGGTAAAATATATATATATATATATATATATATATATATATATATATATATATATATATATATATATATATATATATATATATATATATATATATATATATATATGTGTGTGAATTAATTAAAAATAACAATAATAATATGCTACATTATTTGTTGTTATTTCATTTTATTTATTTTCCTTTAACCTTTATTTTACTCAAGATATTAATTGAGGGGTGTACAGGGTACCTTGGTCACACAGATTAAAATAAAAATAAATACCTTTCATATCCTTTAACAAATTCAAACAAACTGTCTTAAATCTGCCAAACTCTACCTGTAACTGTTTTAATGAGGCCATATTGTACTTTCACCCATTTCATTTTAATAGCTGCCACTCTTCACCACTGTCTAAACGTTTTAAAAAATATATTTTTTTTTTTCTTTCTTCTCTTTATCAGCTTGTTGTGTATTTGATGTATTTGCATTGTATATTGTGTATGTACTGTTTTTGCTTTGCATTTGTTTTCCTCGACATGATTGCAAATGAGGGTCACACACAAACACACACACACACACACACACACACACACACACACACACAATTGATGAAACATTGAGTATAAATAAAAGTTAAATGAAATATAATGAAAAAATTTAAGAACAAAGGAATGCTTTTGTTGTCATGAAACGAGATGTGATCTTCTTACTAAGAAGAATTTAGCCTTAAAGTTGATCCTCTTACCTGTATGCGACCTTTCCAACGCCCGCCTTGAGCAGGCTGAGCACACATCTGAAAGGGTCTTCAGTGGCCGGTGCAGGGCTGGGACATGTAGATAGTCGCGAAGTTTTCGGAGGCCCTTGACGGTAAAAAAAATAAATCAAGATGAATAGCTGGAAGTAACTAGACATTAATTTTGGTAAAAGTATGGATACATGGATGGACATATATGGTCGCTGAATGGATGAATTAATTGATGGTGCATAGTACACATGGGTGGAAGAAGGGAGAGAGAAATAATTAAGAAATGGTGAGTTAGATTAAAAGAATACTTCAGTCATACGGAACCGGCGTTCTATCATTATAAAATCGCTATTATAATATAATGAATGAGGTTTTTCTTCCCTCAGTCTTCCCTTGGCCCAGCTGTCCTCTTAATCCTAATCCTACATTTTACCATGTGTGATGTCACACATGGGAGAATGTAGGGTGAGACAGTGAGACCATAAAACACTCTTTCTGCCTTTTCTCAGGCTAGGATGAACCGATTTCTAAAATGTTTTGCACATTTATACTACATAGGATCTCAGAGTTCAATACACCTTCATATTCCCACCGGTGAAGTATAGGTCTTTAATATAGTGTTTGAATAAATTGTCAAAAAAGAGATATTATTGAAGGACACGCCCCCCCCCCCCCCCCCAACCCCTGCCCTGTGAAGATGTAATATAATATATGCGCCCCTGTATCAATAAGCAGGATTGCTGACTCACTTTCATTTGAATCCACCACCCTCTTGATTTTCATTCCTGTGACATTACAAGGTTTGGATTAGTGTAATTCTGTCATTATAAGTGAGTGATAATGAATAGACATTTATTTGATGGAAATACCAAAGAACAAAGCATTATGAAACATGGTTATACATTTACCCTCATGAACACAAGTACCACAACACATAAAAGGGACTTTGAAAATGGTAAATTTAGAATGACACAAGCATATATTCAGGTTAACTCTTACTTCTCGTCACCACAGGCATCTTCCCAGAGCGGAAATAGACCTAAATAATGACAGAGCACAGAGTTAATAGACCTACATAATGACAGAGCACAGAGTTAATAGACCTACATAATGAAAGAGCACAGAGTTAATAGACCTGCATAATGACAGAGCACAGAGTTAACAGCAATATACAGTTCAATACTAAACAAGTCAACCGATGAGGCGGCCTCCCAGTTATCCATCAACAACTGGTCATCTGGAATAGTTCCAACATTTACTATCATAAATCAAATCAAATAAAATCAGTTTTATTTGTATAGCCCAATTTCACAAATAGACATTTGCCTCAGTGGGCTTTACATTCCATACAGTATGACACCATCTATCTATCTATCTATCTATCTATCTATCTATCTATCCATCCCAGTAAAAAAATAATAATAATTGTGCTTTCTTTTCTCGGATCTCTTTCTTTCTTGAGACCTCCGTCTCAATGGACTTCTTCCGATGTGTCTCCATACCTGAAGAGGAGGAAATAGAACAGACATTATACATGGCACACGTACACACACACTCCTTATCCTGACAAGTCAAAATACTGTGAGTGTCCTAAATATCTCCTCACCTCACGCGTCCAGCTCGCAGAAGGTGAAATCTAGCAGCAGGCCTGTGATTGGCTGAAACCGTTGGGGGCGGGGAGAGAAGGCGTGGAAGGCTCCATGGAACATCTATCCATCTCTAATTTAACTATCTATTAGTGATGGGTCGGGCAACACCGATGCGTCGGCGCATGTGTCGAGCTCATAGAGCGAAGCCCCGTGTCGGTGCGCGTATCGCTTTAAGAAAGTCATGTGACGGGGGCGCCTTTAGCTCAGTTGGTAGGGCGTCCCCATCCCGGGCCGGGCCCAGCAGCGGACCCGGGTTCGATTCCCACCCGCGGTCGTTCTCTGCATGTCACTCCCCTCTCTGCACTATCAATAAAGCATAAAAATGCCGAAAAAATATCTTAAAAAAAAAAAAAAAGAAAGTCACGTGACTGATACAGCTGCAGTATCGCCGGGCGCGCCAAACTGTGTTTAAAAGGAAGCGCATCTCTCTGCCCAAACTATCACTCATCATTTCAAACGAAAATCTTATCTGCAAGCCGTAGTGGAGCCAGAGAGAAAAAGAAAAGTTTCCGCCGTGTGGGACCATTTTGATCTTATATCCGCAAATAAGGTGTTTGCTTTTATTTCCTTGTGATCTCATCTGGTTCTTCACAGTTCCCACTTGATCTATCAGAACTCAACACCCCAACTTTCACTACAATATCAAAGATATTCAGACTTTGATTAAGATATGAAATATTACAATATAAAATACAATAAGTTAAATTAAATTATTGTAAAGCAGGTCTTAAAGGTGCAGCGTGTAATATGACATCATCAAGAAAGTTCTACAAAGTTCTAGAATGCAACACTCCCTGGGTAACCCCAACCCTTTAAAATAATAACAGAAGCTACAGTGGCCTTCAAGGACAAGAACAATTCTAAAGTTTAAACAATGCACCTGATGACATTCCAACTATGACACTTTCAAGATGGCGGCACTAGGCCTTGGTCCAAAATATGCAGAAATATGGACATATATGAGACCCTTTCTAAGGGAAAAAATAATAATTCAAAACATTTTTCTCAGCTATTATGCACTAAATTAAATGTACTTATGGATATTATAATTACTTTCTACAAAATCTGCTAGGAAATAAAACCCAAAATTCTACACACTGCAGGTTTAAATCAGTGTGTCAGTTGAGTCTGTCATTGGGGTTGCCGGTAAGGATTTTTAAGATCCAGCAGGTGTCAGTATTAAGCAGCACAGTGACACAGTATCAATACAGTATCAATACAGTTTGGGTAACGTGTCGCAACGCTTCACGAGGCCTCATCTACCCATCACTACTATCTATCTGTGTGTCTATCTATCTATCTATCTATCTATCTATCTATCTATCTATCTGTATGTCTATCTATCTATCTATCTGTATGTCTATCTATCTATCTATCTGTATGTCTATCTATCTATCTATCTATCTATCTATCTATCTATCTATCTATCTATCCATCCTAAAAGGTGGAGTCCGTGATTCTGGAGAACGCTTGATGTCAAAATATTTATTTTTTGGCAAACTCAGTGAATATCTCCTGATGATCTGCTACCTGTCTGTACTGTGTGTGAGCTGGTAGACAACCTGTTAATAGACTCAGAGATATTCACCTTTAAAGAGCTGTGTCCCTGTGCGTCGTCTGTCTCCGCTGGTGCCCACGCTTCAACAGGGTTTTTCCAGTATTCTCCGTTGTCTTCAATAAAGTTCTGCACAATTAATGGGAAAAAAAATCAAAATCGCAAAATGAATAACTGATACTTTCACAAGAAAGTGCAATATTTGTTATAGGCTAAATCAGTGTCAGTTTTAATAACTTTCTTGTTGAAATCAGTGAATATCTCCTCATGATCAAGTGTGTTGAAAAAGACAGTCCAGTGTTAATACACAGCCTAGGCTCTGTAAACTGGTATGTAAACAAAGGAGGCCTAACATAGCAAGAAACATTCCAGTTTACAGAGTCTAGGCTGTGGATTTCAGAGCACAAACAGGTAGCAGATCGTGAGGAGATATTCACTGATCAGTCACAACAATCGCAAATTAGATTGATATTTTTGACTATATCATGCAGCGTGTGTGTGTGTGTCTCTCTCTGTGTCTGTGTGTGTGCGTGCGAGTATGTGTGTGTGTGTGTGTGTGTGTGTGTGTGTATGTATGTGTGTGTGTGACTGTCTGTCTGTCTGTGTGTGTGTGTGTCTGTCTCTCTGTCTGTCTTTGTGTGTGTATCTCTCAGTGTGTGCGTGTGTGTGTGTGTGTGTGTGTGTGTGTGTGTGTGTCTCTCTCTGTGTCTGTGTGTGTGCGTGCGCGTATGTGTGTGTGTGTGTGTGTGTGTGTATGTATGTGTGTGTGTCTGTCTGTCTGTCTGTCTGTGTGTGTCTCTGTCTCTCTGTCTGTCTTTGTGTGTGTATCTCTCAGTGTGTGTGTGTGTGTGTGTGTGTATCTCTCAGTGTGTGTGTGTGTGTGTGTGTGTGTATCTCTCAGTGTGTGTGTGTGTGTGTGTGTGTGTCTTACTTCATCTCCCGAGCCGTCAGTGAGCGGTCGTCCGTCTTCCCTCGCTGCCTCTGGTTCAGAATCCGCTTCAGTTTTAATGTGAAACGCTGCGGTGTCTTCCATAGTGTGTGTGTGTGTGTCGTCCATAGAGTGTGTGTGTGTGTCGTCCATAGAGTGTGTGTGTGTTGGGTCAATAGAGTGTGTGTGTTTCTCTTCCATAAAGTGTGTGTGTGTGTCTTCAGTTCTCTGTGTGTACGTGTCTTCAATAGCGTGTGCGTATGTGTCGTCCATAGTGTGTGTGTCAATAGAGTGTGTGTGTTTCTCTTCCTTAGTGTGTGTGTGTGTCGTGTCCATTCCGCCGGTCTGCTCTGATTGGTCCTTCACCGATGACTCATCAGCGGAGGGTTTGACCCACGTCTGAATAGGTTCTAGAGACATAAAACACATTTAGCTTCAAAACACAAGATTAGAAAGGTAGTTAAAATGTATAATATATATATATAGGTGTGTGTGTGTGTGTGTGTGTATCTGTTTTTGTGTGTGAGAGAGTGAGTGAGTGAGTTAGTGAGAGTCTGTGAGTGTGTGTGTGTGAGTGTGTGTGTGTGTGTGTGTGTGTGTGTGTGTGCATCTGTTTTTGTGTGTGAGAGAGTGAGTTAGTGAGAGTCTGTGAGTGTGTGTGTGTGAGTGAGTGTGTGTGTTTGTATCTGTACAGGCAAAGCAACAAGGTTTATTGAACCACATGCTACCAACCTTGGGCTCTCATTTCCTCTGTGTGTGTGTGTGTGTGTGTGTGTGTGTGTGTGTGTGTGTGTGTGTGTGTGTGTGTGTGTGTGTGTGTGTGTGTGTGTGAGTGAGTGAGAGGGTGAGTCAGTGTGTTAGTTAGTTAGTGAGAGTCTGTCTGTGTGTGTGTGTGTGTGTGTGTGTGTGTGTGTGTGTGTGTGTGTGTGTGTGTGTGTGTGTGTGTGTGTGTGTGTGTGTGTGTGTGTGTGTGGTTTATTGACCATAGACCACCAACCTTGGCCCCTCATTTCCTCCAGCTGTAGCCGCTGAAGCTCGATCATTTCCCGGTAGCGAACCACCGTCTGACCGAAGACACCCAGGATTTCATCCACCGCCGCGGCCATTCGCTCCGTGACCACCGTCCTGAGGGTCTCCATCTCAGGCAGCGCGGCCGAGAAACACGCCCCTTCTCTGGGGAGGAACAGCAGGCTATCCGCTGACATGCTGGTTCTCTCACCGATGGATATTATGTGGTAAAAGCTGCAGATTTCTAACAATATTCAATTAGATTTCACCATCAAAATCACAGACAGTGAGAACGGAGGCGGGGGGAGACTAACGGTTACGTCCCGGAAGTAAATACAGCCGGGGGAAACAATGTCCGCTCAACAAAGGTTCCGCTCTAATGATAATACTGACAAAAGACAAACAAAGTTATATTTTCCTCAATTTTTTTAACCTACTTGATTCTATTTAATTTAAATTCTCGCCTAATTCTACATCCACACGTGTCAAAGTACAAACGAAAGACCACAGTGTTGCAGTAAAGTTAAATAGGCTACATAATCGCTCGTAAAAAAGAATTGATCATAGCCTTTGATTCTGTATAGTCATATTACACATTAAAATAACAAGCACGACTAATATCTTACATGACAGTGACCATAGTATATATCTAATGCATGTTATGGCTATATCTTTCATAATATTTAAACATAATTGCACAAAATAAACAATGCTAGTTTAACTACATATAGTCCACTACTCCCCAACGCTGTGTATGTAGCCTACTGTTAGCTACATATAGTCCACTACTCCCCAACGCTGTGTGTGTAGCCTACTGTTAGCTACATATAGTCCACTACTCCCCAACGCTGTGTTTGTAGCCTACTGTTAGCTACATATAGTCCACTACTCCCCAACGCTGTGTTTGTAGCCTACTGTTAGCTACATATAGTCCACTACTCCCCAACGCTGTGTGTATAGCCTACTGTTAGCTACATATAGTCCACTACTCCCCAACACTGTGTGTAGCCTACTGTTAGCTACATATAGTCCACTACTCCCCAACGCTGTGTGTGTAGCCTACTGTTAGCTACATATAGTCCACTACTCCCCAACGCTGTGTGTAGCCTACTGTTAGCTACATATAGTCCACTACTCCCCAACGCTGTGTTTGTAGCCTACTGTTAGCTACATATAGTCCACTACTCCCCAACGCTGTGTTTGTAGCCTACTGTTAGCTACATATAGTCCACTACTCCCCAACACTGTGTGTAGACTACTGTTAGCTACTGTTAGCTACATATAGTCCACTACTCCCCAACGCTGTGTGTGTAGCCTACTGTTAACTACATATAGTCCACTGCTCCCCAACGCTGTGTGTGTAGCCTACTGTTAGCTACATATAGTCCACTACTCCCCAACGCTGTGTGTAGCCTACTGTTAGCTACATATAGTCCACTAATCCCCAACGCTGTGTGTGTAGCCTACTGTTAACTACATATAGTCCACTGCTCCCCAACGCTGTGTGTGTAGCCTACTGTTAGCTACATGTAGTCCACTACTCCCCAACACTGTGTGTGTAGCCTACTGTTAGCTACATATAGTCCACTACTCCCCAACACTGTGTGTAGCCTACTGTTAGCTACATATAGTCCACTAATCCCCAACGCTGTGTGTGTAGCCTACTGTTAGCTACATATAGTCCACTAATCCCCAACTCTGTGTATGTAGCCTACTGTTAACTACATATAGTCCACTGCTCCCCAACGCTGTGTG
Source organism: Hyperoplus immaculatus (assembly GCA_949357725.1). Taxonomy (NCBI): domain Eukaryota; kingdom Metazoa; phylum Chordata; class Actinopteri; order Uranoscopiformes; family Ammodytidae; genus Hyperoplus; species Hyperoplus immaculatus. The sequence continues at coordinate 835,464 of OX442367.1, read as the reverse complement.
TGTAGCCTACTGTTAGCTACATATAGTCCACTGCTCCCCAACGCTGTGTGTGTAGCCTACTGTTAGCTACATATAGTCCACTACTCCCCAACGCTGTGTGTGTAGCCTACTGTTAGCTACATATAGTCCACTACTCCCCAACGCTGTGTGTAGCCTACTGTTGGAAATTTAAAATAAAAAAATAAAACTCATACTTTTTTCTCTCTATGCATTGTGTTTTTTCTGCTCCTTTTGATCGGTGTTGGAAATAAATGTTTTAATTTGTTATTGTTATTATATCCCATATTTATATATGTTTTTGTATAGCTCGTTTTAATGTAAAAACACTTGCCTCGCCTTGTCACTCCTATCCAGTTGGTGGCAGTAACTCCACGTGCCTTGTGCCAAAAGTTCACCAGTGGAACCCCAGTGCGCATGCGTGACCAGTGGATCCTCAGTGCGCATGCGTACAGCCTCGACTGGACGTCACGTGAGTCTGTTTTCTGGTAGTAAACAACAATCGGAGCTCCCGTAAAGTTCTCTTCAATTCTTCAATTCTTCAGACACACACACGCACGCGCACACGCACACACACACACACACGCACACACACACACACACGCACACACTAAACAACGACGACCCCTCTTCTCTCCAACATGAGCGGTAAGATCGAGATGCTGCGGCGGCTCATCAACCAGCGTCTGACGGAAGCCGCGGAGGAAATCTTCGGTGTTTTCGGGAGAACTGTGGCCGAGTTAGAGGACGAGATCTCCCGATACAAGCTGGAGACGGACCGCCAGCGCAGACTGCTGCAGCTCCGGGTGAAGCCACAAGTGTGTGTGCGACTACAACAGGGTTCAGGTGAGATTCACAGAGTAAAGTTGTGTGTGTGTGTGTGTGTGTGTGTGTGTGTGTGTGTGTGTGTGTGTGTGTGTGTCTGTGTGTGTGAATATAAACTGGTAAAGTTTCATGGTGATATATCTATAGGCTAAGAAGTTAACAAATTCATTCCGGAAATTCATGTGAAAGTCAGTGAATATCTCCTCATGATCCGCTGCCTGTCTGTACTGTGTGTGAGCTGAAAGATAACCCTGGTGTTAATACACAGCCTAGGCTCTGTAAACTGGAATGTAAACAAAAGGGGCCCATCGTAGCTAGCAACATGACCCGGCATTTACAGAGCCTAGGCTGTGTATTATTAACACCTGATTTTTTTTTCATCACACACACACACACACACACACACACACATTCACACTCACACTCACACTCACACACACACACACACACACACGCACACACACACACACACACACACACACACACACACACACACACACACACACGTCATTCTCTAGATTCAGACAAAAACACTTCCTGACTTTTCTCTCTCTGTGTGATTGGCAGCTGTGTCTGAGGAACAGGACTGGAGTTCCGGTCAGGATCTGGACCAGATTAAAACTACACACATTAAAAAAGAAGAAGAAGAAGAACAAGAGGAGGTGTGGCCTAATCAACAGGAAACGCATCACAACCAACAACAGAATAACAACCACTTCCTGTTGTTCCAGAGCAGCAATGGCGGAGGTACAGGTGAGCATCTTTTTTTATCTTATATTTTTAAGATAATTTTTTTTTATGTTTTACTAGACAGTGTGAAGAGACAGAGATGAAATGTGTCAGAGAGGGGAATGACATGCAGAGAACGACCCGGGCTGGATTCTAACCCGGGTCTGCTGTGAAGAGGACAGACAGACAGACAGACAGACAGACAGACAGACAGACAGAGAGGGGAATGACATGCAGAGAACGACCCGGGCTGGATTCTAACAATGTGTGCATGTAGCCTAGGTCTACACATAAAACAAAATGACCATAAACAACCTTGAACCTCGCACCGTATAATGTTGATATTCCCTTCACCTCTAGCTGGCGTTGATGATGTAATCAAGGAGCCGATCGATGACCTCATGATTTCACCTCTGTCAACTGCTCCGGAGGATTGTGACCCAGGCCCGTCGCTGCTACACACCGGC
>OX442367.1:820946-828446 GCA_949357725.1 Hyperoplus immaculatus | reverse complement strand
CTGCGGTCTTCAAGCAGCGAGTTATCTAGCATCATCTCAGATCCATAAGTGTGATAAAACATGATAAAAACCATCAAAACAGACATTGGGAAGGATTTTTACCTGCTCCGCCATTGTAGGCGCATACACATTCACCCATCTGTCGCTCTGCACGTGCACCGGCAGTGAGACGGGTGCCGGTTTGTAGCTTTCTCTCTTGTGATTGGTTATCAGTAGTGGGATCCCGAAAAGTTTATTTGCCGATTACATGCAGAGCGGGTGACGGAGATCGGCTTTATGAAACGCGCACATTATGTAAGTGATCACTGTATGAATAAAGAGCGATTTAACACTTATATTAACATAAATATACCGCTTACTTCACCTTTAAGCAGGAAACAAATAGGTAATGGAACTTTTATTTTTAAATCTTTTTTTCCCATCACAAATGTAATCTCTTTGATAGTTGTGTGTCAGTTCCAAGGAAAAACAAGTGAGGTTGATTTAAAAGGGACATTTTATTGTTAACATACATTCAGACATGGTGGGGAATCTGTACTTTTCCTTTTCAGTTTGTGAGGCCGGCTCAGTCAACACGGTGAGAAAGAAACGATACAATAAATAAATAAAATAAAATAAAATATATAAAGCAGGTTTAAAAGCAGCTTCTTAATGAACTAAAAGGGCACACATGGAAAACAAAACAAACCATTTGAACACAATCAGTTTGTGCACTAAATAAATAAATCTATAATGTAACTGACTTTAAATCTCAAACCAGACATGTTGAATCACGTGCAAATATTCAAATCTTTAAAAAATGTGGAGTCAGTGATTCTGGAGAACGCTTGTTGTCAAAATCAGTGAATATCTCCTCATGATCCGCTACCTGTGTGTGAGCTAGGAAAAAAAATCATAAACACACACACAGCCTAGGCTCTGTAAAACCGGGCATGTTGCTAGCTATATGGTGCGGCCCCCCTTTTGTTTACATTCTGATTTTGACAAAAAGTGATTTGAACCACAACAAGCGTTCTCCAGAATGGCGGACTACACCTTTAAGACATATTTTAGCTTTTTAAACCGTCAACCAATCACATCCCACTTCCGCTTTGAGTCGGAAAGATATTTTAATCTTTTTATAAATGTTTGGAGCTTGTGGTGAATTATAAATACAGACGTGATGCCGCTGTATTTTCAGCTTACAAAGAAACTAGATACACAGACTAGTCAGCTAGACACTGCAGGAGAAAACAGCCTCTTACAAGAACTGGGGGATTGACATTTGTGTCTGTTTATCTTCCATAACATGTCTTCTTTCATGCTAGCATAAATCAAAGGTCCAACATGTACATTCAGGTGTTTATTGGACTAAACCTTCTTGTCTGTTTGCGTCTGTGTATTTCTCCTATACAGTACATCCATCTTTAACGGATATTATCATTCGTCAACATTTTTTTTTTTCAATACTCCGAACCAAAAATCTCAACTTTCTAAAGCACTTACATCAACTGAACTTTCCATAATCATTCTCAGCACTGTTCTGAAGGTTATTACAGAAGGATTTGTTCATGTGTTGTTCACCGTCTGATTTATGAGACGTTTTCTTCTTAAAAACATCCCAGAAAATGCATTTTGAAGACCTGTACTTTACCCTATTCAACTGCAGTGTCTCAGCTAAAGTCAGAGGTTAGTCGTTTAGTTTGTGATCGCGTGAAAACAGCAAAAAGCTAAATAACGGACTGAGCAAAAACTCACAGAAAACATAGGTTGCGTTCCAAATCGCATACTCTTTCTATTTTCTATTCTACATACTACATCCAACGATAAAAATAATCTAGTTAGGATGCAGTAGGCATACTATTGGGACATACTTTACTCTCTTATTTCATCATAACATGGCTCCTTGATCTTGCCTCTTGCTTTTATATCCGTCGCATCCCCGTTTGTTTTCACATGGAGGCTTCGTCGATGTGACGTCACTTCACGTGCGCAATGGATTGTGGGTCAGAATCACCCAAATAGGATGCAGTTTTCAACACTAACAATCTTGGCCGGATGAAGTAGAACATCTGGGTACTTCTAACCATCCTAAATCTGGCCACAAGAATCGGGACATCCTAAATCTTTTTTCTACATACTATATAGTAGAAAGTATGCGATTCGGAACGCAACCAAAGTTAGATAATACCAGGAACTGTTCTAGGGTCAGTTATCATGGTAATGGTTAGACTCTCTCGGTCAGTAACGGTGTGTTTTGGGCTGGTTCTGGGTCAGAGCTTATATGTTAGGCACAGGGCCGGTATATCATAAAGGTATTCATTGTAGGTTATCATACCAACAGAATATCAAACCAAATATTATGGGGTCAGTAGTGGTGTGTGTTCGGCTGTCCTGGGGTCAGTTGTAGGGTTGTTATAGGGGTCAGTAGTGGTAGTGTGTATTGGGTTGTTATAGGGGTCAGTTATAGGACAGATCCTGGGTCAGTTATAGGGCTGTTTTAGGGGTCAGTAGTAGTAGTGTGTATTGGGTTGTTATAGGGGTCAGTTATAGGGCTGTTTTAGGGGTCAGTAGTGGTAGTGTGTATTGGGTTGTTATAGGGGTCAGTTATAGGTCAGATCCTGGGTCAGTTATAGGGCTGTTTTGGGGGTCAGTATCGGGCAGATCCTGGGTCAGTTATAGGGCTGTTTTAGGGGTCAGTATCGGGCAGATCCTGGGTCAGTTTCGAGGCTTTTCACAGCAGCAGGTTCAGGTCTTTGAGCAGAGAATCCACTTCACAGATCGGAGCTCTCCAGTAGTTGAAGGAGGAAAACTCAGGGAGCACCACCTGGGGAGACACACAATGAGTTTACATTTATTTTTTGTAATTTTCAAGCTTCATTAGACAGTACAGAGTCGTAATGGGGAGAGAGAGAGAGAGACAGAGATGGAGAGAGAGACAGAGAGACATTATGTTCATAATGTATATAATTGTCATATGTGTTTTGTCTGATTTATTGGATCTTACTGATACTTTGCTTTGGCAACATTGTTTTTCTATTTTAAACTTTCATGCCAATAAAGCAAATTTGAATTTGTGTGTGTGTGTGTGTGTGTGTGTGAGTGAGTGAGTGAGTGAGTGAGTGAGTGAGTGAGTGAGTGAGTGAGAGAGAGAGAGAGAGAGAGAGAGAGAGAGAGAGAGAGAGAGAGAGAGAGAATGACCTGCAGTAAAGGTCCACGGGTCGGATTTGAACCCACGACCACTGCAACCAAGGCCGGAGCCAATATGGTACGCGCTCTATCCACTACGCCACCATCTTGGTCGCTAACAATCTTGGCCGGAGGAAGTAGGAAATCCGGGTACTTCTAACCATCCTAAATCTGGCCACATGAATCGGGACATCCTAAATCTTTTTTCTACATACTATATAGTAGAAAGTATGCGATTCGGAACGCAACCATTGTTCCACATCCCAGAATGAAAGAGGGTTGGGCCTGTGACTAAGCAGCGTCAGGTGTGACATGGAAATTTAGCGCCTTAAAATCTCTCAAAGCATGATATCGTTTTTCACAGGAAAAAGGCTCTGACGGAAAACCAGAACACATAATGCCTTGTGACTCCACCACTGTTAAACTGTTTACACACACACACACACACACACACACACACACACACACACACCGACCGACCGACCGACACACACACCGACACACACACCGACACACAAACACACACACGGACCGACACACACACACACACACACGGACACACACACACCGACCGACCGACACACACACACACACACAAACATGGACACACACACACACACACACACACACCGACCGACCGACACACACACACACCGACCGACCGACACACACACACACAAACATGGACACACACACACGGACACACACACACAAACATGGACACACACACCCACACACGGACACACACACACAAACATGGACACACACACCGACACACAAACACACACACACACACATACACACACACACACACACACACAAACGTAACAGTGTAAGTATAAGTGAACAAACCGTGTTGTGGCGGCGAGCCCTCACCTGCTCGTCCTGAGCCCGGCCTGATGACGGCATCTTGACCTTTGCCTTGCTGCTATTGGCCGGCAGGCTGTGAGTCACCGTGATGTCATCGAGCTCCGTCAGATCGGGCGCTGCGATTGGCTGCCTCCAGAACAGGAAGGAATCGTACTGGCTGCTGGACTTCTGCATTATGATCTGAGGACAGAGACACAACATCATTTAATTTTTATTCTAAAGATTATGTTTTACTGTGTGTGCTCTGAAAAAAAAATCCAGTGTTAATTCACAGCCTGGGCTCTGTAAACGGGCATTTTGCTAGTTACGATGGTGTCTGACGTTTACAGAGCCTAGGCTGTGAATTAACACTGGATTTTTTTCAGCAGCAAACACACAGTACAGACAGGTAGCGGATCGTGAGGAGATATTCACTGATTTGACAACAAGCGTTCTCCAGAATCACTGACTGCACCTTTAACAACCTTCTTTCTTTGTTCTATTCTACATACTACATCCGACGATAAAAAGAATCTAGTTAGGATGCAGTAGGCATACTATTGGGACATACTTTACTCTCTTATTTCATCATAACATTGCGCCTTAAACTTGCCTCTTGCTTTTATATCCGTCTCATCCCCGTTTGTTTTCATATGGAGGCTTCGTCGATGTGACGTCACTTCACGTGCGCACTGGATTGTGGGTCAGAATCGCCCAAATAGGATGCAGTTTTCAACACTAACAATCTTGGCCGCATGAAGTAGGACATCCGGGTACTTCTAACCATCCTAAATCTGGCCACAAGAATCGGGACATCCTAAATCTTCTTTCTACCATACTAAATAGTAGAAAGTATGCGATTCGGAACGCAACCATATTTTAATCTCAACAGCTGCTCAATATATCACTCTCTTTATAGATCAGCTTCATTTAAAAGTCATCTCAGGGGCGCCCTTAGCTCAGTTGGTAGGGCGTCCCTCCCCTCCCCTCCCCCCGGGCCGGGCCCAGCAGCAGACCCGGGTTAGAATCCAGCCCGGGTCGTTCTCTGCATGTCACTCCCCTCTCTGACACATTTTAACTCTGTCTCTCTGTACTATCAATAAAGTATGAAAATGCCCCAAAATATCTTTAAAAAAAAACTATAACATGGTCATCTCTGACATCTGCAAAGTAATTTATATTCACAGACAGACAGACAGACAGACAGACAGACAGACAGACAGATAGACAGATAGATAGATAGATAGATAGATAGATAGATAGATAGATAGATAGATAGATAGATAGATAGATAGATAGATAGATAGATAGATAGATAGATAGATAGATAGATAGATACTTCATTCAACCCCTTGGAGACATTCAGGACAGCAAAGAGGACAAAAATATTATATTATTTATAAAACATATAAATCACCGGTTCCTCTCAGCTCCTTTAACATCTCATTAAAGCGTCTGACCTGGTTTGAACTAAAGGGGAGAGACTGTGTGTGTGTGTGTGTGTGTGTGTGTGTGTGTGTGTGTGTGTGTGTGTGTGTGTGTGTGTGTGTGTGTGTGTGTGTGTGTTGGTCGTCCTCAGGGTCGCTGGTTCGATCCCCCGTCTCCCCGCCACATGTCCAAGTGTCCCTGGGCAAAGAGACACTGAACCCTAAATGTCTCCTGATAGTTAGCTTGCACCCTGCGTGGTAGCTGCTGCTGCTATCGGTGTATGAATGTGTGTGAATGGGTGAATGTGTGTGTGAATGGGTGAATGTGTGTGAATGGGTGAATGTGTAGAAAAGCGCTTTGGGTCTGTGAAAAACCAGGGAAAAGAGATATACAAGTGGAGTCCATTTACCATTCCGCATATTAATCGCACATATTTATATGCAATTAAGAGTATTTCTATACAGACAATAATATTTATAAGAATATTTAGAAGCACATAGACAGATCTGCTCTGTGCACATACACAAAATAAAAATTTATTTATAGACAATTTTTGATACACAGAAAGGCTGAGGGTGTGTGTGTGTGTGTGTCTGTGTGTGTGTGTGTCTGTGTCTGTGTGTGTGTGTGTGTGTCTGTGTGTGTGTGTGTGTCTGTGTCTGTGTGTGTGTCTGTGTGTGTGTGTGTCTGTGTCTGTGTGTGTGTGTGTCTGTGTGTGTGTGTGTGTGTCTGTGTGTGTGTGTGTGTCTGTGTCTGTGTCTGTGTCTGTGTGTGTGTCTGTGTGTGTGTGTGTGTGTGTCTGTGTGTGTGTGTGTGTGTGTCTGTGTGTGTCTGTGTCTGTGTCTGTGTGTGTGTGTGTCTGTGTCTGTGTGTGTGTGTGTCTGTGTGTGTGTCTGTGTGTGTGTGTGTGTCTGTGTGTGTGTGTGTCTGTGTGTGTGTGTGTGTGTGTCTGTGTGTGTGTGTGTCTGTGTGTGTGTCTGTGTCTGTGTCTGTGTGTGTGTCTGTGTGTGTGTCTGTGTGTGTGTGTGTGTGTGTGTGTGTGTCTGTGTGAGTGTGTGTGTGTCTGTGTGTGTGTGTGTGTCTGTGTCTGTGTCTGTGTGTGTGTGTGTCTGTGTGTGTGTGTGTCTGTGTCTGTCTGTGTCTGTGTCTGTGTGTGTGTGTCTGTGTCTGTGTCTGTGTCTGTGTGTGTGTGTGTCTGTGTGTGTGTGTGTGTCTGTGTCTGTGTCTGTGTGTGTGTGTGTCTGTGTGTGTCTGTGTCTGTGTCTGTGTGTGTGTCTGTGTCTGTGTCTGTGTGTGTCTGTGTGTGTGTGTGTGTCTGTGTGTGTGTGTGTGTGTGTCTGTGTGTGTGTGTGTCTGTGTGTGTGTGTGTAGCTGCTTTTATAAGGTAAGGCACTTTGAGATGAATACATTTAGCTCTATCAATAAATCAACAGCTTTTATTAGGATTCATAAATGTTTAAACAGTTATTTTTGTGGCTGTAGATCATAATGTGGGACATCTCCTCAAAATAACCCTCCCTCCTCTCCTCTATGACTCAGCTGCTTTCTAGACACACACACACACACACACACACACACACACACACACACACACAGCTGTCATTCTTGTCACAGGTCTATTGATCATGTCTTTATAATCAGATGATTTTAAGTCACAATGACACACTCAAGTCCCCTGTCTGTCTGTCTGTCTGTCTCCCTCTGTGTGTGCTTGTCTGTGTCTGTAGCTATTGTGCTGCGCTTCTGTCTGTCTGTCTGTCTGTCTGTCTCGCTCTATGTCTGTCTGTCTGTCTCGCTCTATGTCTGTCTGTCTGTCTGTCTGTCTGTCTGTCTGTCACTGATCAAACCATGGATCGTCTCATCGCGGTCGGTCTGAAGATCTAAAGCTCTATCTCTCTTCTGATTGGTCCTCAGTCTCGTACCAGCTGGGGCGCGAGGCGTTGGCCGGTGATGACGCAGCATCAGAATAAAAAACACCTTACACCAAGAAACCATCACGTCATTCACGTTCATATGATGTTTTAATGTGAAATATTAAGTAATTGTCGTGTGTTT